>CM047513.1:27982959-28352959 GCA_026122265.1 Ammodytes dubius | reverse complement strand
GAATGAATAAAGTAACTTCTCAGAACTGAAACACATGATGATCATTCAGCACCTGGTCCGCCTAATGCGTCTGTGAAGAAGTTGAACCCCATGTTTGAATCATTCCTTTAATCTTAAGGCAGGGGTCTTTAAGAATTGTTATCTCATGTGTTATGTATGTTCCTTTACAGAATGTTTTCTCATGGCAGTTGTAGTTCAAGTTCAATTGTCGGCATAGCATTGCCAACAAGTGAAGAATCAAGTCTGTTGGGCATAATTATTTCATAAATTGGATGCCTTTATTTTTCATTTAATTCATTCTCCAGCAAAAATGGCATTCCTCTCCGTCAGGTCAAATATCTCTCACACCCGAATAAACTCAACTCTTTTGTAAAAAGCAATTTCCAGGCTTTTCTATTAAGCCTTTTCATAGTTTGAAAATGAATTTCTGCTTTCTTCGGAATGGTTTTCAAATTGAGCTGAAGGCTGTTGGCAACGTGAGGTTAATTGTGTAACTAGTCAGTCAGGTCAATTTACCAAGAAGGCCATGCATCTTGTACAAGCTGTTGATGAATACAAGTAAGATTGTGCATCTTCGTCTGTCCATTTACAATGTTTGGAATGATGCATATTTTAATCTAAGGTCATGAGGGAAGAAAGAGAGGGACATTCCACCATCACAATAAGAGGTGGGTTGAATGGAGGGGACACAAATAGCACAACGACAGGTAGCAACACCAGACAGAGAAATAGTGAATGTTTGCTCAAACTAGCTATATGTTTATACTTGTCTAGGATATATGGCCATTAGCCCAGATGGATGTCCTTGAACCAGGGTCCACGCCAACAGGTATCTCTCGCTAACAGAACCGCCCTTCCACTGGTAATTACACAGCGAGGTCTACAGCAGGTGGCACAGGGGCTGAGCAGAATTAACATAAATCTGCATGTGTCACCGGGGCCTGGCTGCAGCCTCTGGCACTCCTTATGAATCACGCTCTGACAATTTCTTTACATTTAACAAAATGGATGGCAGGATCATGGTAGGAAAGAATCAATGCTTTCCCTAAACATGTTGGTGAATGCACACACAATAATGAGTTGCCTTTTCCATTGCATTTTAAATCCCTAACACACACGAGGCAAACGGAGCATAAGAACATAGCAGAGCAGTCATTTACATAACCATAGAAATCCCACGTTTCAAGTCGATGGATGTAAAATGTGCCTCAATTGTTTCCTTTGTACTTTTTCTTTCATATGCTATGTTCTTTATACCATGGTCTTTGTGTTTATGTTAACTTCTCAGCCTGTTTTTCAGCTTCATTACCTGCTGTGTGGCATTGTGTTTGTGCAAGTGCATCAACCCTTAAAATGATCAAAAAACCATAAGGCAGCATTCCTATTGTGCAGTTATGTGCAACTTTACAAATCGACAACACAAGTGTACAGTATCGCATGCAAGCTTTCAACTATTTGTGTGTGTTTCATATGCCAATGCCTTCTGTCTATACTACCTGCGAGCAGTGTGGGACCCCCAATGGTGTGAGGTGTTTTCTGCTGACAGGAGCATATTCAAGGTAATGGAAGCACTCTGTCGTCCCTGAGCCGAGCACTAAAGCAGAACTGAGATCTGTCTCCCACTACACGCACCACTGAACCCCCAGATGACAAAATGCCTCACCGGCTGACCGAATCAAACACAATAAAGCCCAAAAAGAAGAAAAAGAAGATTGGAGTAGAAAATGCCCAGATTTGTCATATGTTTGTAAATGGAATTGCCATTTAAAAAACAGTTTGAACTGTATAGGAACACCTGTACAAGCACTGCCTGACACTCCAGCCATAAAAAAGGAAAACGTGTTACTCCCATGTATATAAATGCAGCACATTATGTGCATGTCACTGAAGCAGGTAATGCACTTTGAATTGCCTTATGTTTGAATGGTGCTATATTAATAAACTTGCCTCGCCTTGCCTAATGACATTCTACAAGTAGCCTGGTAATTTGGGAAGCCACGGTGGGATGATGAAATAAATGAAGCGGATGAATAATGAGACGCGAACGCAAACAAGTTCCACAATAAAATGACAGACTGCATAACAAACTATGAATTATTCCTGTTCAAATTTACATATTTCCATTGTATTTCATCATACTGTATAAATTAAAGAACAATAACTCTGTGCAAAAAGTACATGAATTATTGAACAAATGAATAAGTGAAAACGGCCCCAGCTTTGTTGTAAAAACTATACCGTTAGCTGACTTCACCTTGTTGATCTCCATGTAAAGCAATGCCAGCAGCCATAACTCACAACCCCCATAGGAGAAGTGTTAGCCAGCAGACAGTATGGCTGATCTCTGTAGAGAGAGGCAGAGTGAAGCTGTGCAGGTAGGCATTGCTGGAAGGTCCCAGAGGAGCGGGCTGGCCCAATAAGTTGTGGCAGCAATATAAAGCAGAGTTGAATTTAACCGGCGACTGCAGTAACACAGGGGTGACAAAGCTGCCTGCCTATTGGCTATGGGGTTGAACTGAGCCTCAAAGAGAACGACCACTCCCTTTCAATTTCCCTTTCAAATCTTCAACGTTTTCATTACAAACCCTCTGAGATCAAACACACATTTTTGCATAAAAATGAAAAAAAAAATACAATTCAAAAGAGTTTTCCGTAAGGCTATATCAGGGAAAACTAGGTGTATTGGGACTGAAAAACTCAGACAAAATAGTCATACTGTAAGGCAAACACACCTACACAGCCCACACATATACATAGTTAACTAAGCAGCCCAAAGCCGTCTTCAGGGGAGGAACAAAAGAAAGAAAATAGCCTTTTTGTAAATATCAACCTATCAAGGAGAATTATTCATTGGAAGACAAATGATGTTGTTGTTGTTGTTGTATAGTTATATCTCCTGTTTGTTACATATATGCACATTAATTTTAATGAATGTGGAGAACAAAACATCCTACACTCACACGTTCCACACACACACACACACACACACACACACACACACACACACACACACACACACCATCTCCTTGACCTAGAGGGAGCCTGGTTTTGCACAGTTTAGCTCCCTTGGATATGCTGCAATGCAAATCCTCAGGAGACAGGAGACAGACAATCTAATAATAAGGGCTTACATGTGATTGTGTGTTGCACTCAGCACATCCAGATTTGTCTTTTGAATCAAAACAAAAGAAAGAAAGAGGGATGGAGCAACAGAGCTTCAAAGTACTTCAAAGTAAAGCACAAACAGTTTGATTGTAAATATCAAACTTTGTTCTAACTCTGTTTTTTACTGACCTTGTATAAGTGCTTGGCCTTTCTGGAAAGGTCCACTGTACGCCACCTGGTATTGTTTGACCTGGAATCCAGGTACACAGCTGCCGGAGGCTCCATCCTCTTGGCCACCCACACGGGCAACCTGCAACACGCACAACAAAAAGGACATAGGTCAGAATAATAAACATGTACACACTCTTTCTGTGCAGTTAACATGCAAGGCACAGGCAGGGGGATACATATATGAAACTATTTATTTTTTAAATACTTTATGAATCCTAAATAAACAAAAGAAAATAAGGCTCGAGAAAACATACAATGACAAATAAAATCAATACTTGACTTCACTTGAGACAGTTTATCAACTGTCGCCCCCCTCTGGAGCCACAAAAAGTGTTCTACTAGCCCTGACTTCATACACCACAGACATTGGTGTCCCCCTATTAATCAAGTTAGCTTTTGGGCTTATTGTGGTGATACTTTACCAACAACAATGACAAGTTGTTTTTGTTTATAGTATAGTCCACAAAACTAACTGTACAACAAAGTACAACAAACAAAGACATTTACATTTTGTACAATACATGAATACAGTAAGACCAATTTTAACCACCGTACCTGTGGGAAACACTGTGACAGAAAGGTCAAGCTGTGATATGGTTGCTATTTAAAATTTCACAATCCAAAATAGAACAGACGAAAAGCTCTGCAACACTGCCTTCCTTTACTATTTTTTTCTGCAAATCTCATTTAATTAATTCAGAAGGTATGTATGGGAAAAAAGCACTTAACCCCTCTTTTGAAAAAGTTGCTTTCTTTTATAGGTTGGATGTTCCCATGGAGTGCAGTCCTAAAGAATTCTCAGAATGAGTAAAATAGACAAATAAAAGAGAAGAAATATAATTTTCTTCAAAACTTATCCTGATACAGCAGTGTCTGGACAATAGGCAATATGACTTCAAATTACTTGTGAATGAATGAGCGAGCATGTTGGCACAACTAACACATTGCTGTTTAGGTAGCTCTAACAACTGAAACGCCACAGAGCTTAATAAACCCCCATAAACTGCCCGAGGTTCACCGAAAAATTGTCCAGTCTTGGGTATAGACAGTCATAATGTGTGTGCTGTCTGTGCCTCAGGCTGCTGAGCTTGTTTTATTTTATATTAAATAGGGGAAAGTGGGGTGAGTTCTGCAACTTTTTACTCAAAGTGATTTTAAAGTGAGGCCTTGACAGTTATGTCTCCAACTCAAATATGTACATATATTTCAGGATGTTGTGCATTCCTGGCAATAAAAACTTTGGATCTGGAATAAACTGTTAAGAAATATAGCTTTCGGAAAAAAAGTTGTCTTGTCGCACAAATCACCCCACTGTGTGGGGTGATTTGTGCGTCATTGTGTCACAATGACAAAGTCACCATCATCATCTTTCTGGCCATCTGAACTCTCATCAGTGGTGTCGTTAAGTGGAATTGAGATGTCACTCTCTTCTGAGCTACTGTAGACAATCACTTTCTTTTGGTGACCAGCGTATACAGCCATGCCACTGGCACGACTCTCAGAAATGTACTTTGCACTAGTTGCTCCGTGCTTGTGGAACCAACTGCCACCTGACAAATGTGATTCCCCCTACATTTCTGCCTTTAAATCAAGGCTCAAAACCCATATGTACACCCTGGTGTTTCCTCCCCATTAACTATCTTACCTCTGCACTACTATCTGTGTTTATGTGGATGTATGGGCTTTACGTCTTTTATTTTGGTTATTGTTATTGTACCTTCATTGTTTACCTACTGAATGCACTATGTACAGCACTTTGGACAGTGCAAACTGTCATAAATGTGCTTTTATAAATACATTTTACTTACTTACTTACTTATAACTCACCCAGGCCCTTGCGCACAAATCACCCCATCCCCAGAATTTTGGATAATAGGCATGATGCAGCAATTTAGGGTTGACATTGTGCTAACTATATAGACTCAAAGTGTAGCATACCAAAGCACTAAAACATGTGTCAAATGTTTTCAAACGTGTCTATAATTGTTCAGACACAATAATCAAAAAACCTTGATCATGGAAATTTTACTTTGAAAGGCAAAACACAGTTTTTTGAGCTTAAATGTGCTTATATCTTATTCCTTGTGTCTCCCTTCTTTACAGGATGAGTCAAATGGATGGCTCTTCTTAAATATGTGGTCACATTTCCAATTTCTTCCACGGTTTTCTAGAAACAAGGGGTTTTGCAACTTCCAAAATGCACAACTCACCCCACCTTCCCCTAATATCTGGTGTAGAAGTGACAAACTCCCCAGTCAGGCTGCTTGCATAAGTAGACATTCAGACCAACAACTGCAAGGGGCTGCATTAGCATGGGTGTGTTGCCTCAGGCACCGTTTTCACAGTGAGAATCATTTTGTCTGGCATTCTGACGAGCGATATAAACATTGTTTGGAACTATTGGGTTGACAGTCAGCACAATATGATACTTTTTAATATGAACAAAAAAAAATGTTTATCGAATGATTAGCGTCATAGTAAGGTGAGTGCCTCAATAAAAATCTTATGACTGCCAGTCAAAGCTGGCTGCACTGACGCCATAAAGGCTTTTGAGGAGAGCGCTCCCATAGCAAGAAGCATCACTTGTGTTAACTGAAAACAGGGGTCAAGAAGTAAGTAACACGCTGTTTATGCATTGACATTAGGTTCTACTTGTCACAGTTGCATGCATTGCATATATTGAAAGACAAGCCACAAATACTGCCACTCTGAAAAAGAAGCTTGAGCTTATGTTGTCACCTAATTGTATTGACACAAGTGAAGTGGCATTATCCAGTGAAGAAAGTACATGTTCATTGTCATCCAGACAAGAAGAATATTGCAAGGAATATTACCAAGATCAATACGGACTGCAAACAGTACCATGTGTTTTTCCTCCAGGAGCCAAAGAGCAGAGCAAGAATCACTCAAAAACTCTTCTTAATCAATGGGCTGTTTCAGTGAAAGAACAATATGTTGTATAGGGAAAATGTGCTAAGAACCGCATGTCACTTGTCTGTCATTATATGTTATAATATATATATATATATATATATATATATATATATATATATATATATATATATATATATATATATATATATATAGGGGAAAGTGGGGTGAGTTGTGCAACTTTTTACTCAAAGTGATTTTAAAGTGAGGCCTTGACAGTTATGTCTCCAACTCAAATATGTACATATATTTCAGGATGTTGTGCATCCCTGGCAATAAAAACTTTGGATCTGGAATAAACTGTTTAAGAAATATAGCTTTCGGAAAAAAAGTTGTCTTGTCGCACAAATCACCCCACTACGTGGGGTGATTTGTGCATTTGGAGAAAATAAGGTGGGGTGAATTGTGCCAATTTATATATATCTCAAAAACTGTAATGCAAGACAAATCCATTAGACAATCACTTATTTAAGGTGTATTTAAAGTAAATAAAGTAAATAGTTGACAAAGATTGAAGGTACATTTTCTTAAACAAGGCCTAGCAGATCTAGGTGGTTTTGCCTGCAAAGCTCACAATGACAAAGTCACCATCATCATCTTTCTGGCCATCTGAACTCTCATCAGTGGTGTTGTTAAGTGGAATTGAGATGTCACTCTCTTCTGAGCTACTGTAGACAATCACTTTCTTTTGGTGACCAGCGTATACAGCCATGCCACTGGCACGACTCTCAGAAATGTACTTTGCACTAGTTGCTCCGTGCTTGTGGAACCAACTGCCACCTGACAAATGTGATTCCCCCTACATTTCTGCCTTTAAATCAAGGCTCAAAACCCATATGTACACCCTGGTGTTTCCTCCCCATTAACTATCTTACCTCTGCACTACTATCTGTGTTTATGTGGATGTATGGGCTTTCCGTCTTTTATTTTGGTTATTGTTATTTTACCTTCATTGTTTACCTACTGAATGCACTATGTACAGCACTTTGGACAGTGCAAACTGTCATAAATGTGCTTTTATAAATACATTTTACTTACTTACTTACTTATAACTCACCTAGGCCATTTGGCACAAATCACCCCATCCCCAGAATTTTGGATAATAGGCATGATGCAGCAATTTAGGGCTGACATCGTGCTAACTATATAGACTCAAAGTGTAGCATACCAAAGCATTAAAACATGTGTCAAATGTTTTCAAACGTGTCTATAATTGTTCAGACACAATAATCAAAAAACCTTGATCATGGAAATTTTACTTTGAAAGGCAAAACACAGTTTTTTGAGCTTAAATGTGCTTATATCTTATTCCTTGTGTCTCTCTTCTTTACAGGATGAGTCAAATGGATGGCTCTTCTTACATATGTGGTCACATTTCCAATTTCTTCCACGGTTTTCTAGAAACAAGGGGTTTTGCAACTTCCAAAATGCACAACTCACCCCACTTTCCCCTATATATATATATATATATATATATATATATATATATATATATATATATATATATGTATATATATATATATATAGTGGAGTTTATAGAGAAAATCTACAAATTGTATCATTGCATTTGGAATGACAGTTACATGACACACATCATGTAAGTTACAAGCCTTTCACGCAGTAGCATCTAGACAGCCAATGGAGATCTGTATGCATGATGAAAATGCTTTGGTAAATGGCCAGCCATAGAGGTCATTACATGTAATGGCCCTACAAAGTAATCACTGTACCCAGGGGAGCTATGGCTATTCCCGCAGGTGTCAAAATGGTAATTCTATCAGTAGGGCTTCCTGACAAGGCGGGGTATGCTTGTTGGTTCGTAAACTCAATAACATGACGTAAAAAGCCAGAGGCCAGTCAGCATTGCAAGGGTACACATGCAAATATAGCAAAGTGCATTATCATATGAACACACACTGACATGCACACACAAGCACAGCAAGCAGTCACCTGTAAACACACCACCACACATCCCTCAGCAGGATGTAACAACATGAACACCCATTTTAATGTCCATTAACTTGGAGATATTACACTCCAGCCCCAGTGACTCACAGTAGGAGAGTGAAAGCATTAAGGCAATGCAATGCTAATGACAATGTTTCTAGCAAAGGGGACTATTTATTGTGGGCATTATTCCCCATCAGGAAACCATTCAAGAGTGTAGCAGAAATGTGAAGGTTATATCAGTCAAGCCTTGCAGAATGTATTGAGGCACATTATCAAAACTGTCTATCTGTTATGCTGCTCGGACATGCTGTTTCTCTTTTATGCAAGTAGAATTATTTAAATAATACAATCTGATTGGATGGACATGCTCATTGAGTGGACATTATTTGATCAAATGAGATCCATATTAGGGCTTTGGTATTTGTGTCGGTGTGCATACGAGTTTCTGTGCTTTCCCTTGTAATGCCTGGTCGAATGCAACTCACATAAGAGAATCAGAGTAACACTATATGGGTTTGAGCTTGTCTTCTATTTAATGTTTTGTGGGATTTCAGTAATTGGCACACAAGGATTAGTGGGCAACGCATATAAACATCCCCATTTCTAAGTATACAAAATATGAGAATATTAGAACCCACTCGGGCCTGATTCAGGATGGGACTTTAAAGACATGTTCTGTGATGAAGTCCTTTAGATTATAAAAGCTTGATCAAAACAGTCCACATTAAACACACTAAGGTAATGACTGTGACAAAGTTTAAATGTTGGTTATTTTTTTCGAACCGATTTGTGTGAAAGACCTGTCGGTTCAACTCCTCATTTTCGTTTTGAGTCAACAAAGAATATAGTTGACATTAAATGATGTTGTAATATGGTAGGTTGTAGTTAGGGAATACTACTAACCTCGGAAGGGCCTCGCACACATCTTAATTATTAATTTTTCGAATACCTGGTGCAACCCAGTCCAACAAAAACACCATTCATTCCAATCAAGGGATGCTCACTTATTCATCCCAGCGGTTTCTATGTGCTTACTGCTTATTGATTCCCCTGTTTGGATGCTTTGTAATCATTGTACAATGACGTTTTTGCTTGCAATTAAATCACAGGGATATGTGCACCGGCTCTGTTCTGTTGGTTGTACTCCCTACTGAATCTTTATAGTGTAGCCTAATGAATAAATCCTAAATATACTTCACATGGGCTTTCATTTTGTGATGAGAGGTTTCCTAATGTAACGTGTTCCAGACAAAAGAAGACTGTGGCCTATTTCCCCATTAGAAAATTAGAAAGAAAACATAGAAAAGTTCACTTAAAATCTTCAATCTAGAGAGTGAAAATGAACAGGAATTGTAAGCAAACTAATGCACGCCAAAACACACACACACACACACACACACACACACACACACACACAACACACACACACACACACACACACACACCACACACAACACAAAAGAACAGACACAGAGTAAAGTGATTTGTTTAAGACACAATTACATTTTTCACAACTTCAAAATGTGTTTTCTCCTGAGGGGTCCAAGGAGATATTAATTGATTTCTGTGTGTCTAAGCTTCAGTATATTGCCCGTTGGATGTCTCTTCGAAGGCATTATTGTTTTGCAGTGATTGGCTGTGCGTGAGGGCAGAGAGCAACATAGACTAATTACTATGGTCTGGTCTAGGGAAACAAAGAGTCTTGCTTCGCATGAAAACAATTATTTCTCCAACAGAACAATTAACATGCTCAAGCAATGTTGCACCCGCTGAAAATTGTGTATTGTGCACCATCTAAACGAGATAATTGTCACAGAGCCAAAGAGATTATGTAAGCTTTTGGCAGCATATGTAGACAAAGTGAAAGAGAGCAATGAAAAAAACTGCAGATATACCCGTAATCCAGAACATTTTATTTGATCACTTCCTTTACAATTCTAAATAAATAAACTTTCAGTGTCCATCTGACACCTTACTTCACTTTAATGCATGATTTCCAACAATGATTTTCCCCAGTTTAGTTTTTTCGATTTCAAGATAACGATTCAATACGCCATTTTTTTTTTTTTTTTTGCACAGATGGCTTGGCAATTTCATATTAGTTTAGTGTAGTCTGATTATTGGTTTGGTAACTCATTGCATTTTTCTTATTTCAAAAGATGGTCTACATGGTGTCTTGAATGATATATTCTCATTACATAAGCCTATATTTGTTATTTGCAATGTACCACACTAAGGCCTTGATGTAAACGTTGTGACGTCATTTGAAAGGATTGCTGACTTACATCCAAGATTGTGACACCTCTATTACACTCTGTCTATCCCATCATTGTGTAGGTGTTACCTCTCAATGTGTTCATAGTCTCCAATCAAATTGTAAACTATTATATCAAATACGTTTGAGTTTCTCCTCAAACTTTCCTCACATCTCCTGGGAACCTGTGAAATATTACAAGGGGAAACAATACCATCCAGTTTGAGAATTACTGACCTAGATTGCAATACAGCAATATTCTCTTTAGGTATCAAGGGGAAAGAAAGATAACTGGAAGTAGCCCTGAAGGGAGGGTGGTGGGAGGGGGGGGGGACATGGGGGCTGAATTGGTTCCATATAGATCAGCTTCCATGGGGGAGAAATAAATACAGCTATCTATTGACAAGCACTTGGAGTGCAGGTCCTTAGGTTTATGTTAGCTCTCTTAGTGCAGCCAAGGAATGCTCAATCAGGAGAACGGATCCATACACTTAACCTTCAGGCATTACATGTCGTCCCACTTCCCAGCAACAAAGTGAAAAGTGCAAGAAAGAAACAACCAATAGATTGATGATGGATTTTGATTTCAACATTTGGAGGAGAATGGATAAAACCATTATCAAAAGGTCAGTGCTTTACAATATAGTAAAAGGCAAATGAAGTAAAAGGTGCAACCGCTGGCTGTAAAGAATGTGTAGTATTGATTAAAAGGAGAAAGGGCGAATGACATAGAGAACATTGTCTTAATGGCCTCTGGTTGCTGTTGTTGTTGTAGCTATATGATGTCCTAGAAACAATAACGGGTCAGCTCAACGCTTGAGAGTTTGACATGTGATTCAGTTCAAGTGTGAAGGAGCAGTCAGGTGATTAAGGCAATGACTTGGCCGAGCACACAGTAAATGTCACCTCTGGTGGAAATCAATACTGTCCTCAGGAACCCACAGTGCATCTGATAGATAGAGATAGACTAGAGATAGAGATAGAGATAGAGATAGAGATAGAGATAGAGATAGAGATAGAGATAGAGATTTGAGATAGAGATAGAGATAGACAGGGGCCACGATATGCCTCATATTTGCTGAAGAGGAAGAGTGGTAGCTCTTACAAATTATGTGGAGTATATTGTATGTATTCATACGTGTCGTGCTTTGCATATTGCGCCGCGTGTGTGTGTGTGTGCGTGTGCGTGTATGCGTGTTATGTACATACTGTAGTCAATTATATTTACTTGCAAATAGTTGCCTTAAGACTTCAACGGAAATATTGGACAGTCTACCTACTTGGATATATATATATTGTATACAGTTATTTCTATATTAGTTTGACATAGTTTTATATGAAACTGAATAACAATCACTGTGGCTTTCATAACTACTTTGGTGCAAAGTGATGTGTAGGAATAGTCTGCATTCTGGTGTGTTGCTCTGTGATTCTCCCCCCCCCCCCCCTCCCCCAATATCATAAGTGTGCATTTGGCTCATTTGCCTGTGGGTCTATTTCTGTTGCTACACAGTGTGCGAGTCAGCGCGCCATGCAGCCTACAGATGTCTGCATGGAATTAATCAATGATTTACCAAATCAGCCAACATGTGTGAATCCTATAGTTTTTTCCGTGTGTGTGCACGTATGTGTGTGTGTGCGTTTGCATATGCATGTTGTTATATCCTGCATGTATGCGTGGGTTGCTTTGCCGAGGATGCAACCAGTCAGCCAGACAGCCTGCCAGTCGCCTGACATTTCCTCCAGCCACCGTCTCCCCTTCCACCGTACATTTCGCTTTCCCCCTCAATCTTGCAATGCCTCCTTCTCTGTCAAGGTAAATGTCAGTGCACACACCTCAGTATAGGTCTGGTTGCCCCATCCAAGCCTGGCTACTTCCACAGCCCAATATGGAGGGAGGGAGGGAAGGAGAGAGGGATAGAGAGAGAGAGAGAGAGAGAGAGAGAGAGAGAGAGAGAGAGAGAGAGAGAGAGAGAGAGAGAGAGAGAGAGAGAATCAGTCTGGGCCCCAGACACCCACAGCTGACAGGTTAGCCAGGCATGGAGCACCTGAGTCACAAAACCATCTGGTTGTTGGCCTGGGCGGGCCGAACCCTGGCCACACATGCTGGTTCTGTAAAACAACACCGGAGCAGCAAACACACACACACACACACACACACACACACACACACACACACACACACACACACACACACACCAGCCAGGCCATAGAGCATGAGCAGCAGAGCGAGGAGGGGAAAAAGCACCTTTACTGCTGGCGGGTGGCTGTTGTCACTGTGTGAATGCAACAGTCAGAAAGTAATAAAGGAGAAAGCAAAGGAACAAGGGACGGGCAGCGGCACCATGACAGTGAGATAAATAAAGGATGTGGAGGCAGGTATATAGGGAGATGGCAGGAGATTGTGTGGGCCAATGCCTAAAAACAACAACAACTAATCTTAACCAGAGTTTAGCATGGGTTTGGACTGGAGGTATCATTATTTCTAACTCCATTGTGAATATAACATGTATGAAGTGACATTTCTGCAGGATTAGCAATCAAGTGTACATTGTGTATTATTTAATTGCTTAGGAAACACTTGTATAAGGAATTAAATCATGTGTATATAGCCCACATTCACAATATGTTGGAACTCCCAGTCATTCAGGGGAAGTTGCCTGCTGATGGTGTTCATGAGTGAGCCGACTAGATACTAACTCATGCTGCTGTTGTGGAACCAGAAGTGAGCAGTGGATTTCAGGTGGGCTGTTCTTCTTTAAAGTAGCATGTACCCAGCACACTGTTGCCAAATGTAGCTTGAAATATGGTAGTAGTAATAGCCATTAGTGCTCCATGTGAACCTTATCTACATATTCATTAGTAAATGCATTTGTGTAGATTAATGGTGCAAAGAGGCGTCTATATGGCTTTCAGTTTGACAAATAAACAACATCTTAGATTAGTCAACTGAAAAAAAAAATCCATTGTGTAAAGCTGTAACTTCCAATCGATGCATGGCCCTGGAGTTAAACGAAAGGTCTGGTGTAACACAAAAAGTTTCAAATTGATCGCAAGACCATGAGCATGAAACCAAGCGTGTATTTACCAAACTATATTTCTATTCATAGATCTCCGAGCCAAGCAGAGCCACCAGCCAGCACACTTCCCTGACAAATCAAACCCTCTCCCTATCGGAGAGCCAGTGAACAAAATGGAATTGGCCCGGTGGTGACTCATTCAAAGCATTCGGCACTGGTGCCTAGGGCTGCTCGATTATGGCAAAAATGATAATCACGATTATTTGGATTGATATTGTAATCACGATTATTGAAGACGATTATTCACTGTATTTTAACTAAAAAAAATGTTTTCTAGGGATGTGATTGTGAACAACTAATTTATTTGCACGTTGAGGAGGTATGAATCTACAAAAAGATCAACTTATTGCCTTTTTTTCTTACAGTGCAGGTTGAGTTGCTGAAAAAAAACTGCACAGCAGCTGCCAACGTAATATTCGGACTTCAGAATTTGCATCAAAGAGGCTTTAAAGGTCACATATTATGCTAAATGCACTTTTAAATGTGTTCCAACATATCCATGGGTCCACGGTGTGCCTAGAGACTGCCAAAATATAAAAAAAAATAACAATCTCTCCTTTTCTCACTCTCCCCCTTTCTGAAACCCCACCCCTCCCCCCTAATATACTCCGTTCAGATTCTTGCGGTTTATGATGTCATAAACTGCACAGCCACATCCCCATATTTTCTTTATATGTCCATGCTTCCCCCCACATTAGCAGTAGTCTATGATAACCCCACCCCCCATTTCTTATTGGTCCACGGCCCCGAGATCCGATGGAAAATTTTCCCCATGGACATATAAAGAAGCCCGGCAGAGAGGTGGGAGGGGCCAGCCAGATCGCACAAATATAGGTCATCCTGAGACCAGAGGACAATCAGGGTATAGAGGCTTGCTACAATAAATTATCTGAACGGGTTTTTCAGCAAACATCTAAAAAATAATACTAATAATAATAATACTTAGACCATATAAAATTGACAGCAAAGTGCATAATATGTGAGCTTTAAACGATGTCCACATCAACAACGTTAACGGCAGGATATCCTCGGTTAATTTTAGCCGTAAAGCCACAGGGCTTTTCTGTGCAGCGGCTCACACTGGCGAGGTGTCACTGTGAATGACACCGTTACCCACCGTCACAGAGTTTCAACTGGCAACTCGCTATTTTGCTCGCGCAAGGCTTTTGTGTTTCGATTTAACATCATCTTGAGCGAGTACTTTAACTTTATGCTGAATAAACCATTGCACTGCAATCGCTGAAAGCGAAAGTTTCACACAATACATGGCGTGCGACACAATGATCGTTTTATTACGATTATCTTGTTTTCATGATCGAGGGAAGCCAAAATCGTAATCGAAATTGAATTTCAATTAATCGCCCAGCCCTACTGGTGCCCACCTTAAAAGGGCTTCTCTCTCTCACACAGCTATATAACTGATCTGACTTTGAAACTTTTGGCGTCACATTTAATCCAAGCAGACAGGCTCCCAATGTGATGCAAATCCAGCATCCCTGGGTTGTAGATGTGTGTGGTGAGTATGCTGTTCTAACCCTGCCAGTATTGTGTCCTCATTGTCAGTCTACTCAAATCCCTTTTCTAGATGGCAGCACGCTTGTCAATACTTTCACACACCTCTCACTTCAGAGCACACAGGAACGGGGCAGAGACGGTGTGAAGTCAGGGATTGAAAAAACAACGAGTGTCAGCTGCAGGCACCAGCTGCTATCCAGCAGAATTCAATTGAATGCACTTTATATTCTGCCCTGTTGGTTTGACATGTCAATCCCAGCACGCTCAGCTTTATGACAAGTTCATTCACCTTGAATGGGGTGTTTTGTCTAATAGCTTCAGTAAATAAACTTGATAAATACTTCATTGTTTTAGTTTGAGGCTCCTAAACAACAGTTAGAGCAAAGTTTTCCCCAATAAAACCGCCCGGGTTCATGGCAGTGACGGATTGCAACCCAATGCACTTCACAAGCTGAGGAGGTTAAACCGGTGCCACATTGACAGGGACGTTGCACCTTTTCAGGCGTTTGTCAGTACCGGTCAACATAAGAATGGCGATGCTATCACACTTTGCTCACAAAAGACTGCAAATTGCATTACAATTCAAGTTTGAATGTCTCTAATCAGGAGCTGGCCGCTAAACACAAGCCTATCGGAGGCTGGCATCAGCCGGTGATGCAGTGGGGTGAACGAGGAGAGATAAAGAACGGGAAAGTGTATAGAAGTAGATTCACGAGTCCTGTGTTATCACTCAGCCCCTGTCTAAAGCTATTGTTGAGCGGCCGGTGGGCTGCACACAGGCATTGGTCGAGGTGGTCGTTAGAAGTAAAGGATTGAGGTCTGTGTTTGTTTCTCTACACAGTTTATCTGTCGTTATCTGCATGCCTTTCTCCTCCTTAGCTGACTTCCATTCAGCAAACTTAACCGCTGCTGCTGATACTTCCTATTCAAGCACTCCTTCATCCACCTTCAATTGACCTGTGCCTAAACATTCCCCTCTTTTGTTTTTTCCTTGTTTCTAAGTCAAAACAAAGAGTCCACCAACTATAGTATGTCAGAGTGTGTAGCAACATCATGTAAACTAATGAATGCTTGATGAATCACTATGAGGTAGAAATCATGCAATGGTTGATTTCAAATTTAATTTTGTATTAGGTCTATTTTATATTTATTTTACTCTGTTGTATTTCTGTGTCATATTTAATCACCAAATGAGTTTGAGCAAAGGAAACGGCATTTACATTCTAAATGAAATCAAATCACTTGGTATGTATATAGCCCAATGTTACAAATAGCCATTTGTCTTATTGGGCTACACAGTCCGTACACAATATGGCACCCTCTGCCCTTGCACCCAAAGCTTGACTGAAGAAAAATCCCAAATTCTAAAGTTGAAGATGTTTTTCCCTGTGGAGGGAGGCCAACTATCTGTGGCCTACATAATGTGTGCTATACCCAAGGGATAAAAATGCAAAAGTTAATTCATAAAGCTTGAAAAAAGTGTATATGACTGGTTCTTGCATGAGGCCCAATCTTCTAAAAAGTAAACTTCATGCCATTGTAAAAATGTATGCATTGGATCAAAGAGAAGTCTGCCAAAGTTATTTTGTTATTTCCCACCAATGTTGAACACAATGATCACAGAGGGAGCCATTAATAAAGTAACCAAATTGACACTACAAAGGGACTTTATAATGCAGTATGCTAATGAATACTTCTGATTGTCACATCTACAGTATCTGTTTGATGTTACTTGTCTGCCACTCTCCCTCGTTCTTCTCTGTGCTTGACATTCTACCTTTTCTTTACCATGTTCCATGTCTTTCACTCTTTTTCTCAAAAAATCACCCAATCCATTAAATCCCTGAAGTAAGTGGTGCAACAATAAGTTCACAATCCTCTCACTCACTGGTAAATTAATGGGATTTTATCGCTTGAGAATGTCAGTGATGGATCTTTTATGTATGGCATAAGTTGACGGAAATATATCATATTCCTCAAGCTTGAGGTTCTGATGAAGTAGCATGTTGAGCTATGGTTTAGAAATACTTAGTGGATAAATGAGACACAGTGATGGTTTGTGCTTGGACTAGTTTGAGAAGTTTCTTATTATGTATTCTTTATTTTCCTACAATGGAAACCTTCTTAACTGATGAATGCATCGGTCCAAAGAGACCAAAGACACTTTTATATGTGAAGAAGCAAATACACAATTGAGAGGACGACAGCGCAACTGATGTAAATTGATTTGGCTGATTGCATCAGACTAGGACGTGTTCAGTTTACATCTGTTGCAGGATGAAAATAATTAAAACTGAATTCATTTCATTTAACTTTTATTTATCCTCGAGAGACCAATTGAGGGGTGACCCTCATTTACAATGACGTCGAGTTCAAACAAATTCAAAGGAAAAACAACAATACATTAACAATATTCAACGCAAATACATCAAATACACAACAACAGGTGAAGAGAAAAACAATTGAAACATTTACACAGTGGTGAAATTAAGTGGTAGCAATTAATTAAATGGGTGAGAGTAATATAGCCTAATTAAAACAGTTACAGGTAGAGTTTGGCAGATTTAAAATAGTTTGTTTAAATTGGTTAAAGGATATGAAGTTATTTAGTTTAATTTGTTGCTGTAAGTTGTTCCAGGAGTCAGGGGCACTGAAGCTAAAAGCTGTCTTTCCTAGCTCAGACCGGGCTTGTGGGACATAAAGCATAAGCATGTCAGTGGAGCGGGTCTGATAAAGCCCATCTGAGATTTGCAGCAATTCAGTTAAATAACGAGGAAGCTTCCCGGTCAAGGCTTTGTAAATAAAAACATGCCAATGTGCGTCACGTCTCTCTTTAAGGGAGGACCACCCAACCTTTTCATATAAAAGACAATGGTGTGTGTCATAAGCATCTCCTGTGATGAACCTTAAAGCAGAGTGAAAAACAGAGTCCAGGAGTTTAAGACATGAATGTGATGCATGCCGGTAAACCACATCACCGTAATCAAGGACAGACATGAAAACTGCCTCAATAATCCTTTTCCTACTAAATAAAGGGAAGGTGGTTTTGTTCCTATAAAAATAGCCAATTTTTTGTCGTAGTCGACGAACAAGATTTTTTATATGAAAATTAAAAGTGAGTTTATCATCTAACCAGATGCCAAGATATTTGTACTCTGTGACTCTTTCAATTAAAAATCCATTATTTGTAAAAATATTAAAATCATTCAAATTTGTAGTTCTTGCTCTGGAGAAACACATATATTTGGTTTTGTCTGTATTTAGAACCAGCCTGAGGTCCACTAGACAGTCCTGCAGGGTGTTAAAAGAGCTTTGTAGGTTCTGAATAGATTGGTGCACCGAATCGGAAATGCAATACAGTACTGTGTCGTCAGCGTATAGATGGGCGTGACAGTTTTTTAGCGATGAAACAATGTTATTTATATAAATTGTGAAAAGAACTGGACCTAAAATTGAGCCTTGTGGGACACCATTTGTAACAGTTAAAAACTCAGATTGGTATCTTCCGAGTTTAACTGACTGCTGTCTATCAGAGAGATAATCCCTAAACCAGCTACATGTAGAATGATCAAAGCCAATGTCATGCAGCCTCTGTAAAAGCAAATGGTGGTCAACAGTATCAAAGGCCTTTGAAAGATCAATAAAAAGTGCTGCACAGTGCTTTTTCTTGTCTAATGCTGTAACAATGTTGTCTACAACCAAAGTCACAGCAGAGACAGTACTGTGGCCTGCCCTAAAACCAGATTGGAATGGGCTCAAAATGGAAGCACTAGTTAGAAATGTTTTTAACTGATTATTAATAAGTGATTCTAGAATTTTTGCCAGGCATGGGAGTTTGGAAATTGGCCTGTAGTTATTAAGATTATTTTTGTCACCACCTTTATGTAAAGGAATTACGTGAGCTTTTTTCCAAATTTTAGGAACTATTCCAGAGGAGATGGAAAGATTAAAAATATGGGTTATTTGTTTTGATATTATATGTGTCGAAAGCTTGATTGAAAACGGGTCCAAATTGTCCTCTCCCATGTACTTCTTGGGGTTGATGGCGAGGAGCGCATCTACAACAACACTTGTGGGAAGAAGATCAAGGCTGAAAATAGGAGTTTGAGAGACAGGCGGTACGTTACTACTGGTTGTAGAAGGTGTACAACCTCCATTTTGAAAGAGTTGACCAGCAGCTATAAAATGTTTATTAAAAGCTAAGCCAATCTCTTTTTGATCATTGAGAGTGTGACCATTTAATTTGATCTGAGTGGGAACTGTGCTAGAATTGTTTTTATTATAGTTCACAGCTTTCCAAAATAGTGCAGGGTTAGAGTAGCAGTCGGAGATTAATTCAAGGTAATATTCGGATTTGGCTTTCCTGACCATGGCTGTGCACTTATTCCTAAATTGTCTAAAAATAGTCCAATTAGTATTATCTCCAGAGCGTCTAGCTAGAGACCATGCTTTATTTCTTTCAGAAAATAAATCAGACAGTTCACTTGTAAACCAGGGGTTTGATCTATTTTTTACTCTATGCTTTTTAAGGGGCGCATGTTTGTTTATAATTGAGGTGAAAGTATTGATAAAATAGTCTAAGGCTAACTCAACATCCGAAATTTCCGTAGTGAGTTGAATGTCACTATGACGGAGATCACTTAAAAAGGCTTGCTCATTAAAACCTTTAAAATTACGCTTAATTATGATTTTAGGTTGAGATCTTTTTAAATGAATACTTCTGATACAGGCCACTGGGCAGTGATCACTAATCCCAAGCTCAAAAACACCAGCTGAGACTATTTTATTTATTTTATTTGATAGGATTAAATCGATTAAAGTTGATTTTGCTGGGTTTTTTAGATTGGGTCTTGTGGACTCAGTTATTAATTGTGTAAGATTAACGTTGCTACAGATTTCTTTGAAAGGTTCAGAGGCACCAGAAAGCCAATCAACGTTAAAATCACCCATCACAATTACCTCTCTATTTACATAACTGGAGAGCATATGTGCTAGATCGTTTAAGGAGCTATTTACAGCAGAAGGGGGCCTATACACACCAATTACAACAAAACAATCATTTGATGATAAAGATAATTCTAGCGCGATAAATTCAAAACAATTTGGAACAGAGACAGCATGTAAAAGTGTTACAGAATAACAGGATTTAACATAGACAGCCACTCCCCCACCCCTTGCGTTTCTGTCTATTCTGAATAAATTGTATTCATTAATTGCCACAATAGAGTCATCTGTACTCTTCTTTAACCAGGATTCAGTCAGAATCAAGACATCTGGATCTGCCTGGGACACTAAAATCTTTACATGGTCTAATTTATCAATAATAATATTTTATCAATAATAATATATTATATAATCAATATACTATATTACCCAAAATGCTCCTCTATTCTCTGCAAAGGAAATTATTCTAGGGCCTTGAAAATGTGTATACTACATAGATTCTCTGAGAAAGCTTTGATAAAAGAGACACAAATGCTATTAGCATAGGCACTTTTTTTTCTCTGGACCTAAGGCATTTCATTGTATCTACATTTTCCTTGTAAACTTACTAAGCTGTCTAAGGATTGTATAATTGAGAATTGTGTTTTCTATTACGGTACTTGTCTTGTGAAGAAATAACACAAAAAAACAGTATGGGATAATTCTCAGCAGCAAATATGGAAATGCTCAAGAAACAGTGGTAAATGTCATGCTTTGTTACACAGACATGAAAAAGACAGACAATTCAAGTTTGAGTGTAGATATATATAGAAGGGATTTATGTACATGTGTGCTTTTCTATGTTCAGCTTCGAGAGCAAATATCACACGAACACAAGCTGTATCTATAAATCTGAATTTGCCCAATAATCTAGCAATAAATAAAGAGACGCCAGGCCTCATAAGTCTTCAAGAATTGACATGTGCTTTCACAAAGTCAATTTAAAAACATTTCCCAAACAGAGAGGTGGAATTTGATTCCTTTGATGGAACGTCAGAGTGGAGCTATACTAACCTGATTTAAGGCGGTGTAGGAAAGTACATTTTCAAATTCAGCTGCACGTCCAATCCCATTTGATCCTGACAAAAGTACACTATAAATTGGGAATCATGTTCCAGGCTGCTTCCCAGCTGTGGGTTCACACTCACATTACTGGATGCAGGAATGGATAGAGTATTCTCAAGCAGACAACGCTGATTGGCCCCATAGCCCTTGGAAGACATAAAACAATATAGATAAATATGCTTTTGAGGGACTCATGCTGCTCTGTTTTCCCACTTCTGCTCCAGTTTCACTGAAATGACGGGACTGATTTATTTGACACTAAAGCAAGACATCATGGCTTGTGAAATTACTTTTTATCAATCGCTTGTCCGGACATTTATTTGAATTTGAACCTGTGAAATGACTGTTTAGATTGAACAATGCATTTCAAAGTTAAACAAGTATGTATATTGTACATTTGCCTGTGTTAACAGTATGTTTGCTTGTTTAAACTGTGAGGGTGTCCTTGAGTGTTCTGAAAGGCGCGAATGAATGAAACAGCTTATCATAACTTATTTAACAAAAGGGGAGTGCATTTTTCTTTTTGCAACATTTGTAGAGTGTGAGCTTTGATACAGTGAGTGACTTGATGCTGAGGGTCATCTCTACCCACTAGATATGAGAGCGGCATCAATATAGACCCACAGCAAAGAGTGTGTGTCAGTACCACACCCTCCATCTGTCTTTGTGTTCCTAGTCTAACAAGTAGAGGAGAGAGGAGAAGAGTCAACATCGGTCCTCTCCACCCACTGCTCTTGATCACACAGAGCTGGCACGGATTTTCACAACCCTGCAGCCAGTGATCCAGCCAGTGCCTTAAATAAGTATCTCTCTTTCTCTCTCTATCTGTCTCTCCCTACCTTTCATCTGCAGGCACTTGTGACAGTGATTCGGTTGCTTTGATTATATTAACCCCACAACATCAATGAACACAAAGTGAATCGGTTTTGACTAGGCTCAGGAAACAAAATTATGTTTTAAAAGACCTGCGTCACAGAAGCTTCGACAAATGAACGTAATGCAGCCACAACACATGTTGCATTCAGTCACCCTGTAACCATGACATAGCCACAGTTATGTTTCTCTAAATGTATGATAAGTTATGTTTCTCCAGAAAACAAAACACATGTGTATAGGCTGCGTATGTAGTAATCCTCATGACATGTTAACCAAAGTCAATGTGTAACATAATTGAAGTGCCTCTTTACAGAGTTTGTAAAGTATAACACTCATCTCTTAGTACCTCCCAAACCCAAACATGTGTTGATATTTAACGGTGAAATAGTTTGGAAATGGACCCAGTTGTCTTGGACATAAAAGATTAACGAGATATTTAATAGCTGACTACCAACATTTACTATACAGTAGCCACTGTTGTAATCAATAGATGATATCTCAACTACAGCTTTTTATTTAGGCCTTCTGGAGTGATTTAACTCCAGGATCCATCATGCATCTCATTATCATTGCATATCTCTTATTTCCCTAAATTGTTTGTGTTTGATTCTTAACGTTGGATGAAGTAACTGTTTTAACAGATATTTAGCAATGCACAAACAAATACTTTTTTTATTTTATGAGTTATTTGTGAGATTAGTTGAATGAACGTTTATTGAGCAGAATTAAGACATGGTCATGATATTTTAGCAAATGTATTCTTTACTTGCGAACCAGATATGAAATTTTAACCAAAAACAAATGAATCCATTCTGAGTATTTTATCTTGATTAACTTATTCATGTTACTTATACGTATTGCATGGGTTTGGAATAGCTATGATTTTTCTTCATACAGACCTCAGGAGGGAGGGAGTTATCATGTAGGCGTTCAATAGCTAATGGATGTATTTTAGTCATTGCATATTTTAATCATTGCATTTGGTGTCATTGGGCTGCACTAATTGCTTGTTAGATCTTTATTTCCCATGTTACGACTTTACAGCTCGGAGAATACCACAAAATCTTTTTAGCTATTTTTCCCGTTTGATTTCAGGAGCACTTAGGCACAGTAATTAGGTACAGCACCAGACAGGGCTATATAGATGATTTGATGATGCAATAGCCCTGAGGAAACATTTTCAAAATGATTTAAAATGAACACTACTTTCTGTTCATGTATTTGGACATAAGAATATGAGGAAAAAAAACTGTGCCTTAACAAGTAAGTTAATTTTCAAGCGGCAAGGTTACGATAGTGTATTTACCATCTGAACTTTTTTTTTAAAGCACCTAAAAGAAAGAAAAATCAAGTCAAACATATTCTCTTATATACTGTATGTACAGAACTAACCTGTTCTTAGTTCTATTCCCTGACGTGGAGTCCATGTAGCCTCTGTTGAGTGTCTGCAAAGTGGTTTCTAGATTCACTGCCAAAAGGTTCAAAGATGGCACTTTCTAAATGTCCCACGTCTGCTTATTTTTAATGAATAATCCATATGTGTTTGATGTAATTATAACTCATAAGCTTTTTAGAAATGGTCTTTTGCTGATGACAGGGGGCTATTACCGATCATTATGAATGAGGATTAATACATGCTGGCGTCCTCTCGATTGAGTGCCAACAGGATAGAAGGGCAGGGTGTGTGTGTCGCCCACTCATCTTAAAACTTCCCACTGAATAAGTTGTTGTATTAACAAAGTATGATGAATGCATAACTGTTTAAATATGCATGCCCTATACTCTATGTTACTGCATCCCTCTTGTGCTGGTAAGTGCTCATCTCCACTGTACTGAGCCAGGAGGACTGAAAGTGTGTCAAAGAGTTAACCAAACAAAACAGAAAACTGAATAATTCTCTATCCAATGGGGATGGTAATGTCTCTTATGGCAAGTGTGTTCTCTTATGCCTACACTTCAGTTAAATGCAGAATAAAGTACAACAGACATTTGCCTATTTTTACTCCATAAAAGTACCATGAATATAATGGGGAATTTACTTTAAAAGGTGATTTTCTGCCTGCGTATATTGCACTGGATAATCATTACAACCCCAATGACCACTCCAGTGGTAACTGTGTGTTTTGTTTCATCCCACTGCCCCTGTCCTACCACAGTTTAATATAACAGTCAAAACATAAATAGCAGTGTTTCTACTACACCCCATTTCCCAGAGGATCTAAGCTATAAATGTTACTGCAGTCCCCTCCCCCTTCTTACACAGTAGTAAATATTGAATATGCTGGATATACTGCAGTGCCGCTGTACGGAAATAATTGTAACAAAGTAGTAAATGTTTCCTCAGCCCCCCCCACCCTCCTCCCACCCGCGCTGACCTTCCCGGTGTCTCTGGCCCTGAGATGGGATGTTAATGCCTGTGTCTGGACGGCTGCCATGCTGCAGCCCTGTCCTCTAATGGATTGATAAAAAAAAAAGCTTGGAGCACAGAATCAATCATGATATAAACCTGGAGTGAAGCTTGTTAAACTCTAAGGTAAGTTCCTCTCGCCTAATGCCCCCTAATCTTCAGCCATTTGCCGTCTGACAGAGAGATTGGGTTGGTTACCATCCTCCTGGTACTCCCGTGCATTAGAGGAGGCCACATCCATTTCTGGTGATGGACCTGAAGTGGATCTGAGTAAAGTAGCAAGTTTTTATTATAAAATGCTGTCTGAGTCTAAAGAGTAAAATAGTTTTGTGTTGATGTTTAATTCAATGCGAGAGGCCATATGAAAGATACATAACTTCTTCCGTCTGTAATTGCATTCTATTTAGGAACAACTCAAAAAGCAAACCTCTATTTGCCCAGACCCTTAATATTTCTTAGACTATATAATTTCTTCTCAACATCTGCCAATGGCATCCATCCTGACCACTATCTGTGTCCAACATTTCAAGCAAATCATTTTCCCTTAAACATCTTTTCTATATTCACATCCTAATGACAGGGTGTAGAGAGTGGAGAATGGTTGAATAGTTGTCTGCGCGTTTGCCTCTACAAACCCTTAGCCCTTCCCGCAGTTATTCAAATGCTCTGCCTATAAGCATCGCACTCACTGACCCTAATTCCATACCGCTCTGGTGTCATTCTGAAAACTGAATGTAACCAATTCCGGGGAGCAAATTGAGAGGCTATCAATTGTAGTGGAAGGGCATTTTGTCACTATGGGCATGACACAGCCGAGATGGAGTGAGGGCAAGCGTAGGGGACAGGGAAGGGGGGGTTTGAGGCTCGAGGGGATTAGTTTGGCAACATTTCCGTGGGTCAGACACTATTCTATTGCTTGACAATAAATCTGATTTAATATCTATTGTGCCGCAGGTCCTACCGGGGTACGAGTCCGTACAGAGAGAGCGAGGAAGTGAAGAAAAAAGAGGGAGGGACGCAGGCGAGGCGGAGTGGTATAAATAAAAAGTGAAAGGAGAGGAAGCGGAATGGGATATTGGGGGCATTGTTGTATTAAATCAGGATAATAAAGCTGTGCATTCACAAACAGTATACCTAATAGGAGTTCTGGGAGCCGGACAGCCACAGTTCCCCTCACCAAATGGTATCGACGGTCCACAGTGACGCCGACACAAGGACACAGCGGCAGCAGCTGCAGCAGCCAGTTTTAATCAACACATAGCAATACAACTCCCACTCAGAGAGTTATGTGGCTTACGCTGTAAAGAGCCGCTCTGCTTCCACGGGTGCAGGGGCTTAAAGTGTTTCTGTGAAATAACGAGCTCCACTACTGGTGTGTTGTAACCTGTTGTAATGGTGTCAAACTCCCAATAGCAAGCTTGACAAGGAGTATCACACGGCTCCAGTCTCTGCCTGTGCTAATCGCTGCCATCGCAAATGCACCGAGTTTTGTATCACTGCTTTGCACTACATATCCTGAGCGCCATAACATTTGCAATGTACTAGTAGGAGATACACTATAATAGCTTTAATGCATTTTGGAGAGAGAAAGGGAGATATGTAAAAAAGGACCATTAGAACCCCTCACTGAACAAACACACAAGCACTCACTCACACAAACACACACACACACACACACACACACCACCTCAGAAACAGCCAATGACTAAAATAATGGTAATGGAGTATTATCAATGTGCTCAAACATAATTGGAACATCCAATACCGTATACAGCATTATGTTACACAAGAGACATTGCAACAACATTCAGTTATTTTGATGGTCTCCCCGTTTACATAATGTCCACCATGGAAACCCAGTCTGTAAAGTTTAAGGGCTGCTGGTCAAGGGGACTGTTTAAGACAACTCTGAAACAATTGTTTCAGTAAAGGAAAAAATAGACCAGGGAACATTCGAGGGTCAAAAACAAAAGTCTAACATTGTCCATTGTAGTTTGTGTGGGATAATTTACCCCCATCCCTCCTTTTTTTCTACCCACCCAAAGAGGTAGAAATATGATACACATTAAATCATATTGTTTTGTGATACTTAAACTAAAGTTGCATACAAAACAAGTCACATGCTACGATGGAAACACCTCATTATTTCCCATATCATGGTGTCCATGTGTAGTTTCGGTTGACAACATGTCAGAGTTATATCACCAGTGTGTCCACACGCGTTGCATTATTGCTGACAACAGATCATTTGGAAAAGCTAGCATGAAGTTCAACAGCCCATTCTGAAAGCACCTACATTCTACATGATTAAGCCTGTGTAGCTTGTGTCAGAAATCTTCCATTTGGTACAATACTGTACCAAAGAATAGGCGGATATGATCTCACAGTATCCAATATTCAACCAGTTGTTTTACAACAGTATAAATGCTTGACTATGCACGGTATAGCCATTCAAACAGTGGCTGTACATCAAAGTGTCCTGATCAATAGTTGGAAAAAAAAGTTTCGTATAGCTTTCTCTTTGGCCTGATCACTTGTCTTCTTTTTCTCATTATGGCCACTCAGATGGCTACTGTACATGTGCCAGCCATTGTCATTATAGATACAAAATGTTGCTTGCTCAGACCCCCACCCCCCTTCCTCTCCCATGACAGCAGAGCATTAGTGCTTGACCGCATGTCCTTTCCTCATTATGGCCACTCAGACAGACCTACATCGGCTGGCTGCTATCCAGCTCGTCAACTGTTTCTGATGAAATGACACGTTGGAGATGTGAGGTCAGTGCACACAGTAAGATGGGTGCAGCTTGTAAATGTATGGGAGTACACACATGTCAATGGGCACATTTAGGATGTGTTGCACATCTTATTTATGGTCGTTGAGTAACTTTGTATAAGCTTTATTTATAATACATTTGGACTAATGAATGGGATCCATAACTTTAAATGTGAGGATATTCTTAATAGTTTCGTGCATTCAAAACTATGCCCCATAATGCATTACTTCAGTGTTGAGGTAATATTGCACATACAGTGGAAGCGGGTGACCGATTCAAATATCATCAAAAAAGACAGATGTGCAGTTTTCCACAGATGCCCTTGGTTTGAGAAATACAGCAAGGAAATGGTTTCATAAGAGTTTAATAAGCATAATGCAAAAACGGAAAACTTCACAGGAAGTCAACAGGGTTGAGTTCAACTTATTTTTTAACCTAATTTATTTATTGCTGAAGTTTATAAGAGAGCAATACTGCAGCCAGTTTTACATTCAGCAAAACTCTGATTTACGTTCACATCATCTCTCCGGCGTCCACATACTGTACATTCATTCCACTATGTACTTTCAAAGCATCCAAAAGTAACCTTCAGTGTTTATTACTGTGCTACCACATTACCTTATTCACAATGTGTGCTGCCTCTGTGTGGCTGATGTTACAACACTTGGGGCTGAATGACAGACTTCTGTGCTGCAATAACTAGAGCCAATATGACCGACCGTTAGGAATCAGCCATGTAGTTCACTTTTTAACTCATAGAATAGCAGTTTCGGTGCTGGGGGGTGATGTACCGAACTACAGCAATCAAAAGTGTGTGCTTGCGTGTTGTGTGTGTGTGTGTGTGTGTGTGTGTGTGTGTGTGTGTGTGCGTGTGTGTGTGTGTGTGTGTGTGTGTGTGTGTGTGTGTGTGTGTGTGTGTGTGTGTGTGTGTCTGTGAGTGATGGAGGAGCTCTTGCTCGCTAAAGTGCTATGATGCCGATTGATTCAAAACATCTGCGCTCCCTTATCGAACAAGAAACGGCTTTTTGTGCTGCCCGGCTAGAGACAAATGAATAGCATTGCAGGACAGCAGAAGGGGTTGAACTGGGGGTCAAGCACCATTCTGCCAGAACTGCCCAGGAGACTGCATTACCTGTCACAACACAGATACCCCTAGAGAAGAATGGAAGGTGGAGATAGAGACAAAGAGAGGAGAGAGAGAGAGAGAGAAGAGAGAGAGAGAGAGAGAAGAGAGAGAGAGAGAGAGAGAGAGAGAGAGAGAGAGAGAGAGAGAGAGAGAGAGGTAGCAAGAAACCCCAGCTGAAAAGGAGAAGAGAGGCAGAGAGAAAGACTGGAAAAGATACAGCTGTATTGATGAGGTGTAATGGGGCAGAGTAGCGTAGAGGGTGCAGATTTATCTTTAAGTCTCTCTGGTAAAAGGTGCTCAGCAGTGCGACGTCCAGCCTCAACCCAATTCAGCCAATGGGGGTTAGAGACACCTCTCATTCGTCTTGCTGGAGGTGAGTAGGAGAGGCAGTAAGACGAGAAGATGGTAAATGTGGGGTCAGTGTGGGACATGGAGGGTATAGTCAGTTGAACGGCGAGCGTTATCCCTGAACCAATGTCCTTTGTTCCAATGCCAAGGCTGCAGTCACGGTATGGTGGGGTGTCGGGGGGCCTAGCACTTGATCCGCTGACAACCGTGTTATTGAAGGGTGGGGACATAATTAGAGGGCGTGCCAGTGAGTACAGAATGTGGGACATCATTAACAAGCTCACTTTGTTCGAGTGGGGACTGTAATTAAAGGGCTCTCCACAGCACTGGGAGAGTGCTTTGGTTGGAGGAGGAGTAGAAGGACAAAGTGATTTTGCTCATCTACCACCGTTGGCTGTTGTGACCTTCACACCAATTGGCAGTAGACGGCACACGGTGTGCGTACAATACAAACTGTTTGTGCGTGTGTTTGTATATGACTACTGTATATAGTTTTTTGACTTGATGAGAAGGGTACAATGTCAGTTACAAGCTGGAGTCTAAAATGTATGATATTGTTCATCTGAATTATTAAAATACAGGGGGGTGAAAGATGGAACAGCCAATCCACTGTTCTCTACAAGAAGAAAAAGGTCAGAGGAGAAACAGTCCAACAAAAGGGCAGGAAAGAAAGCAAAATTCAAGCCCCTGAGGGCAAGAAACATAGCACAAGACAGAACTGAGAATCCTTTGACTATCCCATGTGGAGGCTTTTCCAACTACTGAGTGAATGCAAAGTGATTCGCCTTAGGTCCTTTCCTCTCTCCTGTTTTAACGATTTGAACTTTTCTTGACTTGGTGATCAATCATTCAATTCTCCAGACATTATTGGAAGTATCGGAGCTTAAGTGTCTGTCTGAGATGTGTACATTGTTTTTGAAACAAGGATCTCTGTCAGTAACGGAAGCTTGACCAAATGCTCCCAAAGACAAAATCCAACATGATGATTCACTGGGCAGATTTCCAGGGTCAGAGTCAGAACTGTGTAGCTTCTGACCCGGCTGTCTGGCCCGGTTTCTTTCTCTGCTGTTGGAAATCAGAGGGATGCAACTGCCCTGCACTTGTAGTCGAATAACTTAACAAAACATTTTTCTTTTCCACACAGCTTGTCGAAATACATCAATGTGAGAGGAATGAACACAAATAGCATGGCCTTGTAAAGTATTGGAAAAAGTAGTATTTCTAAAAAATTAAAAAGGATTTAGCAGAGTATAACAAGAATATAAACTGGATACTGAATTATAAAAGGGAACAACTATTCCAAATGTTTCCCATCACGGTGCATCTCCTCAAAAATCAAACCGTTGCCTCAACAAACTAACTTCCCTGCAAAAAAATGAATGCCTTAAGACAGTACTTAACTCATTGGAAGCGATTTTCTTACCAACAACCTGAGGCAACTGTATCTTATGTATGGAACTAGTAAAGAGCAATGGTCTTGGAATAAAGCATACCTGCTTCACTCAGTGTAGGCTTCAGGGAGGTGAAATCCATGATATGTCTTTCTGGTATGCAGTCTATCCACTAATACAGTGGTTCTCAACCGGTGGGGCGCGCCCCCCCGGGGGGGCGCGGACACTCTACCGGGGGGGCGCGAGGGGGATGGAAAAAAAAAAAAAAAAAAAAAAAAATCTTAATTTTTTTTTTTTTTTTTTTTTTTTTTTTCAATTTTTTTCCTGATATGTAGCCTAGTTCAGAGATGAGTATTTTTTTTCTTTCTTAACTTTTTGTTGATAGGTAGTTGCCAAGTTCATCACACAAACACTCAAATCCACTGATATGAGATCAGTTTGCAATTTTCAAGTACTGAATTAATGGTAGGACTGTGGCCACTAGAACTGGTCTCTGGTCAGCAAAGGTCTTGAAAACAGCATAAGTGTGCTTGTGACATGTGTGCCACCCATACACGTGTATGGGCACGTGTCCCAGCAGATTTTTGAAATCTGAATAAAAAAATTTAAGTTTGTAGTTAGCAAGTGTAACATGTTCTTAGGGCAGAATTTCATAAATAAAGGTTTATTTTTTTAGCAAGATATTTGGTCAAAAGCTAGTTGTCATCCGTCCCTCTGTTCAGTTGTTAGGCATCTGGCTGCTAGCAAGTTATGTTGTCTTGCTAATTTTACTATTCATCTGAACTGAAATGAATATTGACTTGTTCCTTTATAATCTTCGCCAGAATGCACCAGAATGCTTAGATTTAATAGATTACATGTTAAAAACACAAAAAAATCTTCTGGGGGGATGCCCCCAGACCCCCCTTCAGGGGTTTAGTTTTCTGACAAACATTACAATGGATACTAGCATGATTTGGGCATTTGGGATTATAAATCATCTTTGAATTGGTTGTACAGCATATCACATGCTATTCATTCAGGGGTGCGATGGCCACCCCACTCTAGCTCTGTGGCCCACCTTGGCCACCCCCAGTCAAAATTTCCTGGAATCGCCACTGAGACACACACAACTCCGCGTTCAGGCTGCACAGCACATTAATCGCAGGTAGCATTTTGAGCTAAATCTGGCCACTTTCCAAATCCAAGACTCAATAGTTGAAACATTCTCTGAACTGGGTTGTCAGACAGCAGTGTTTCCCATTGATCATAGACTTTGTTTTGTGAAGCTTTTTCATAACAGGTATACCTATTGTAGAATTTATTCTGTGTATGTTCTATTTAGGCTACTATTTTCTTCTCTTCTAAGGAGATTTTTAAAAAAAACACTTCCTTAGTGTCTCATTGATACAATCTCATAATTAGCTTTTAAAGTGCACCAGAATTTAACGTTAAAATATAAGAAATTTCCGGACCCCAACCCTAAACCCAATGTTCAACTCAAAGGTGCGCCACTGGCCTAGCCCTTGTGATAATAACAATAATAGATTATCTATCTATCTATCTATCTATCTATCTATCTATCTATCTATCTATCTATCTATCTATCTATCTATCTATCTATCTATCTATCTATCTATCTATCTATCTATCTATCTATCTATCTATCTATCTAGGGTGGGGGGGGGAGGAGGGGGGGTTGTCAGGGTCGGTGGGGGGGCCCAACTGCAATGACCCAGCTTTGGGGGGGCCCAGCTTGCAGAAGGTTGAGAACCCCTGCACTAATAACCTGAAAAACTGTCATGCTCCTCAAAAAAAAAAAGATGTATGTCTGCGACCGAGATGGACTGAAGCAAAAATGGTCAATGTGTGTGTCTGTTTATACAGTGTGTGTTCCCCTGTTGATGTGTGAGGTGAACGCCCATGGTTTTGGCCTTCTCAAAAAAAAATTGTGTTCTGACAAATAGATGACAAAATAAATAGTGTTCATATATACAACTTGCTTTCTACACTGACTCCCACTTTTGTTGTGTTGCCGTTTTCAACATCTACCTCTGACCGTTAGGCCAAGCAGAAACAGGCCGATACACAGGGACATAATGGCAAATGCATAATGGCCGCTCACACATACAGTATAACATGTCACCCATATAGACATCAAAGCCCTTCAGAGAACACTTGCTCCATTAAAACCGCCATCACATGGGAGTAATTGATTTATTTACCTGCAAGGCCCGACACAACAAATCCATCACAAACAACCCTCTCAACCAGACATGTTGCTATCAGGCACCAGAGCTCCGTTTGACAGGTCTTTATAGAGAAGGCTATTTTATATGAGCACTGATTCCTCAAACGATATACACATCTATAAATATAGGTTAAGCTGTCACTCATTCTGCCACGCCCGATGCAAAATGAAGGCCTTAAATCTCAATCTGAAAGTGAGGAAATAAAATCTGAAAGTGAAAATGTAAAATCTGCAGCAGAAAAAATAAGATTTCAAATATCAAAATAAATATAGCAGCGAAAAATTTAAATTAATAATTCATTCAAAAGAATGGCAGCGTTGAATCTAAATAATATTTGAAAGAGTTCAAGATCAAAACTTGAACTTTCAATTCATGTATCTTTAAGTTTGGCCCAGAGTTGGCTCCATATGAAAGAAACTGAGATTTTTTTTTTTACAACTTTAAAGAAAAACTGTATTTCATTGTTTATTCCCTTTGTTCTGGCTTCTGAAATGTGATGCAGCAGATAGAAACTGGAGATACAGTTATGGGTATAGGATAAACATTTTTAAAAAACAGTAGGGGAGAACGGGGGAATCTGAGGCATCGGGTAATGTGAGCCACCCCCTGTATCTAGGCAATGGAAAACATTTGTGGTCATGTGAGATATGTGTTTTCAAGCCCCTCTCATTTCCCCATGGTCCTGAAAGAGAGGACCTCATGGTGCTGTGTTAAGCATGTTTTTTTCACCAAAATAGGTATTTTGCATGTAAAAGTACATTTTCTTGCTGTCAACTTAATCAACTGTTGTGCCAAAGCAAATGTATTCACGTAGAAAAACTTCTATCATACGTGTTGATGAACTACCAACATATGAAACCATGTGATGCTGATAGCTGAAGATTAGTCTGAAATGCTAAGAGAGGTAGTTCTTTCTCAAATTGTGGTGGTGGGGGAAAGTGAGCCAAATGCTGTGGGGGAAAGTGAGCCACTGTCTCACTTTCCCCCACCATGAGGCACAAGTTAAGTTTAGTCTTAAACCTATTTTAATGTAATATTACATAACATATGTTTTATTTTAATGTCATACACATTGTAGAAAAGCCATCATGCCAAGGAAATACACCAGGAAGACTACCTGGGGCAACCACACGGAAAGAGCACCTTCTCATCTTTCCCTGTAACCTTCAGGGCTGGAATGAAGAGTAGGCCTTGTTGTAGAGTATGACAGGCTGATGTTATAATCCAGTTGGGTCTTCTCCTGTGTTCTGAGTCCCAGGCTGTTCTCGCTGGTTCTGATTTTCCTATGCTTTGACCCCCAGACACTAGCTGGCTCTAAGGGTCCTGTGTTCTGTCCCCCAGACTGTGTTCTAATCTAACTGGTTCTATCTTTCATTTGAATCTTATTAAAACCTTTTGAATTGTAATATGTTGTATTTGATTTTGTTCAGAGTTACTTTCAAGTGTTTAGAAAATTAGCTTTGCTTAATTGACCAAACCCCATCATTATTTTACTAGTCCGACATTAGTTCTGGAAGGTGTGGCTAGCTTTCAGGATTCTTACTGTTACAATATGTGTTATTGTGGTAGTTTCAGAGTGGAAAAAGTAAGTGGATCAGTTTACCCCACAGCTGGGGTAAAGTGAGCCACATGACAACTTTTTTTTAAACAATCATATTTTCACTGCCCTTTGTCTTGAAAAAATTCTGCTAATGCCCATTTCTAGGAAACATTCTGAATAAATGGAAAATGTGTACATTTGAGTGATAAATCATTTTAGCTCCCTTAGAGGGGAGCAAATGTAAAAAGTGGCTCAGATTACCCCGTTCTCCCCTATATGATGGTAAACAAAACTAAAAAATGACATTACCCAGGGGGCAAAGTGATTTTATGGACATGGAGCGTTGTAAAAGGTTGTTCACCATGACATCTAGGACCTTCCACGATCACAACCTGGGTGGACAACCTTGTCAACAAGCTGCTGGTAAGCTACAGTGGGCCGACATAGCAAATCAGAACCACTGTTTAAGTGAATGGGGGTGAATGGGGATGGGCTAATGGGGAATTTTTTAAACTTATAGATATTATGAGACTTTGCCAGTTGATTACTGACATTAAAACAAAAACTTTTTGTATTACAGTATTTTCCAAAATGTTTAAATAAATATGAAAAATCATCAATATCTTACTAATGATGCGAAAATTTGCATATCTGCAAAGCCCAAAAATCTAGATGTTGGAAGAAAACCAAGTCAATTTGTTTTTAAAGGGGACATATTATGCTAAATCTCGGTTTTAAAGGTGTATTTCCAAGGTCTACTAGAAAAGGTTGTCATGGTTTATTGTTCAAAAAACCCAATAGTTTTCTACCATTTCCCATTTCTTCATCGCCTTTTCCAGCCTTCTCTGCCCTCTATCTCAAAAGGTTGGTTTTGACATCTTACCCCCCTTCGCACAAATCCTAGTCTGCTCTGACTGGTCGGATCTACATGGGCGTGCATGCACCGCCCTGCTCATTTACTCTATACCAACCTATATGGGCATGGCACACGCCCAGCTGTCAGTTTTGTTTACTTTTGGCCAATGCAGCATGGAGACCAATGTAAACATGTTTAGCTTCATTTCTACCACAAATATCGGCACACTAACCAGTTCTAAACTAAAAGATGTACAACTGAACCTGTTCAGACAGGAGTCTGAGCTGAAAACTGTGAAAATGGCATCAAGATTTCTGATTTCCCTGACATTATCCTCAGGTAAATACTGTTTAATTATGTCACAGTCAATAACATAATTTGAGCTAAGTATTTATGCATAAACTCTCTAAACTGGTAACATACACCCTGTTTTACATTTGTCTTTACAGGTCTGTGGAATGATCTACAGCCCAGCGGAGTGAAAAAGCTTTGGTTGTGAACCGATACTGAGTTGACATGTAAAAATGTACAGTAACCATAATGGAAAAGAATGTATCCTGAATCATGTCAAGATTCACTGGAAAGGCATTATCTTTTGTAAAATGTATGGTTGAAATAATTATGCTTTAGGTTTGTCAGAGCTGCAAATTATCTGACAACATTTCAATATCTAGTAGATAATATATCATTTGTATTGTGATCATCATTCATAATAAAGTTTTACCGTCAAAAAATGTATTGTGTTGCTTACTGTCACTGTTTGCTACCTGTAGTAAAGGATTACTTGAAACTCACATTTTCATCTCGCTGAAGATTTTCTCTGATAAAACAGTATAATTACATTTTAAAAAGACCAAAAACATCCTTAAAAATAAAGCAGTTTATTCATAGCCAGTGGAATGAAAATATGAAGTGTACATATCAAACAGAAGCAAAGCCATAACTTTTATGTAACTGTCCAGTTGTTGTTGGGCCCTGAAGAAGACAACTTGTCCCAGTGAACACATCCTCCTCTGAAGGAACGGATAGTGTGACGGTCTTGGTGGCTCCGTCCGGCTCCATCAGGTCACTCAGACACCTGTAAAACATGGCACATTCAATGTTACATCATGTAGCCTAGCTGACATGTATCATCATACATGTCAGCATCATACATCTGTTATGGCAAAGCTACAACAAATTCTGAGTGATACTGTGTGCTTTTTGAAATATAATGGACAGGAAACAAACACCAGCAGAGACAACTTACAGTATTCCTGTCTATGTGTACATTACACTGGAGATCATGTAATAGGCCTACTGCTGCTTCTACTACACACTGTCCACAGACTTATTGCGGTGTGTACTTGAGCTATACAATCAGACAGCTAGCAGGTAGCAGGATGAAGCTATTAAAAAAATACTCTTCAGTTTCCAACACACCCTACAGTTTCACCGTCTGTTTTTCACACAGGGGCTGTCACGGCAGGACTAACGTGAGCTCACAAAAGAGCCAGTCGTTAGCATTAGCGCCAGAGCCAGTCGTTAGCATTAGCGCCCGTTAGCATAAAGCTAACGGGCGCTAATGCTAACGACTAAACCCTGCATTCTCTCATTTCAGTCGGTGTTGGTTATTATAGGAGGGATAAAATAAAGCACATTACAGACATTGAACTAACAAACGGACAGAATTATTTTTAAAATAGGACTACTTACATTTTGGACGGATGGTGTCTCTCAGTCTTCCTGGCACAGTCTCCTCCACACTCCAGTAAAAAGGCTTTGATCACACTAACAGATTGCAAACCTTTGCTGGAGATAGCCTAACAAATAATGAAGTAAATCCATTCAGCCCTAGTGTGCTTCGAGGCTGGGGTGTGTGATGGTAGCTTGAGGTTGAGCTCACACAGCAGCCTGCTTCTCCTCTGTTGTTGCATGAGTGAGTGGAGGCTCAGCCAGGTGTGTGTGGTTACCAACGGGGCGTCTTGATTTGCCAATCAACTGCCGAGTTTCTGGTGAGCTTTCCCGTGGGAGTATTTATGATAATGAAAAACGACCGATTTCGTCATCAGTCTGTGTTTTTTGGAAGAAACCTTCAAATCCCCCCTTTTTCGAAATAAGTGTCCCAGAAGAAACTGACATATTTGTCTTTTTGAAGCTTGTGTGTGCTGGTAGGGATGCCAATAACCTAAACAGTGGGCCCAAACACCGGCAATGTTTGGTTTTTCATAATATGTCCCCTTTAAATTTTGAAAACAAAACAAGTGTCCAACTGCCTGAAGCCTTTCCTAATCACAGTTCAAATTTGATCAATAACCCATAGAAAATGAATTTTTTACACAGTTACATTTCATGTGCCATGGACCAAAAGTGTCCTTTTGGAGTCTCCAGCTGGTATTTTAGGAAACGGCTAGCCATTCCCTTGGAAAAAACAGTGTAAAAAACTCATTTTCTATGGGTTATTGATCAAATTTGAACTGTGATTAGGAAAGGCTTCAGGCAGCTGGACAATTGTTTTGTTTTCAAAATTTAAAAATAAATTGACTTTGTTTTTGTCCAACATCTAGATTTTGGGCTTTGCAGATATGTAAATGTACGCATCATTAGTAAGATATTGATGATTTTTCATATTTATTCAAACCTTTTGGAAAATACTGTAATACAAAAAGTTGTTGTTTTAATGTCAGTAATCAACTTGCAAAGTTTCATAATGATATATATAAGTTTAAAAAATTCCCTATTAGCCTACCCCCATTCGCTTAAACAGTGGTTCTGATTTGCTCTATGTCGGCCCGCTGTAGCTTTCCAGCAGCTTGTTGACCAGGTTGTCCACCCAGGTTGGGATCCTGGAAGGTCCTGGATATCATTTCTGGTGAACAACCTTTTACAACGCTCCATGTCTGTTTTTCAAAAAAAAGGGGTTTTGCCCCCTAGGTACATACACAATTGACAGTAGGCTAAACATGCCCAAATGACACAAATAATAGGATATTTTTTCACTTTGGACTTAAAGTAATATATAAACCTTTTGACGAGTGTATGAAAATGAAAAGGTTATTCTCTATGTAGAAGCATACATTCACCCACAAGTGCTTGCATGCATAAAAGTTGCCGCATCCTTAGGGTTAGAGGGCAAGCACTAACATCAAGGTGAAGAAGCAAGGCAAGGAAGAGTGCTTTTGTCTATCTAAACAAAAGTTTAACACACGAAGCATTTCCTTGACAGCACAGCAGCTGACTAAATGCAATCAGATCGTGTCACTGGCTGACATGCTATGACACTGTGTGCTGTTCTGCCTGCTCTGCTGTAAGAGCAATCTGATTTACGAATGAGAAGGTTGGAGTTTAAAAATCCTATCTGGGCAGCCGCGTCCCTGCACTTGATACAGTGGTAATTCTGTTGTTTGTTGTTTCTGTTTTTCTCTCTTCATATCTGCACTATCTGGAATCTTGCTCAAAGGTCAAACAAGTGTATCTGTTCTAAATCGGAGGCTAAGTAAAGCATCGACTATTGCCCTTGGTTGTTTATGCAACGATGCATCCTCTCTACTTCCCATATTTTCACTATATTCCTCAATCACTCCATCTCCCAACCCAACATTCTCCCCACTGCCTTTTTCTTTTCTTCCAATCTATAAACTGTCCCAGCCAATGCAAGCTATTTTGCAGACTTGACAATCAACACACACTCGGATATACGCTCAACCTTGTGTCTCTAATGTAAACAGCAAAAAACAGTGGTGGCAAGTTTCAGTGTGTGGGTCACAGGTAGTATAGTGTACTACCTATCAACTTAAAATCATGCACATAACTTCTGCAGGTAATGAGTGTTTGTAAAAAAAGAAAAAGAAAAAAAAGTGATATATACTGTATATATCTTAGGTAAGATGATGGTAGATGTGCCAGAAGGAGAGATGCAGTGTCCTGCCTGTCTTGGCCAGGTCTTTGTTTTCCATTAGTCAGAGTTATAGCTCCTAAGGCACTCTATGAGAGCACTTAAGGGTGGTGATAAATACACACAGCCTCTAAAACAAAGCTGACTGACAATTCAGGGACACTACACTCCTCTAGATCCTCCTTGAATAGTGGGTCCCGGCTGGGCCCCATTGCAGCACCTTATTCTCAAATCCTCTCACTGGCTTCATGGAATGTTTTTTTTTTCAGTGACAAAAATCAAGGGAAAGATTTCCAGCATGAAGTTCCCTGCGTTAAAGGTTGAGCTATCATGACAAGAAAGGATGACTGATGGTTTTTTCACTGACGAATCAACCACCTGGGAGCAGTGATGTCATCCCAGTGTCTCCCCTGGATGATTGAGCCCTGTGTGAAAGGCAGTCTACAATGGTACCAAATGGACAAAAAATATCCAATCAAATAAGCAGACGAGGTCAAATTGCTATTTTAAAAAGTTATTTTTCTGTGATTCATTGTTTTTGCCTGTAGACTTAATTAATCTGTATTTGCAAGCACACTCAAGCAAACACTCAACTGGGCAACGTATTGGAGAATCAAGTCTTGAGTCGATGCCAACAGTTATGTTGGACTCTCTTCAGTGATACTGTTAAAAGATTGGTTAATAAACAAGTATTTTCAAGGCTGTCAAGCGGAGAAGTATAATGAGTTCCCTTGCCATATACATATTAGGGATGTCCATGACTAACCGGTTAACCGTTAAGAAGATCTATAACCGGTTGATACTATCGGTTAAAAATAATAATAATTCAATCTTAATTTCTCTTTGATGCCCCTTTCCCCACGTATTGCCCCCCCAGTATAATATGCCAATTGTGCATGAATGAGCAGAGTAATCAAAACATTGACAAATGATCACAGTATTCACAGGTTAATGTGCTTAAAATAAGTTACAGGCCTTGTGCTCGTCTGGTCCACTATCACTTGCTTGAGAGAGTCATTTTTTACTTTCTGCATGTTCTAACGGGTTATAATGTTTCAAATGATGAAATGGCTGTGTGATTTTGCCAGTCTTAGCTGGCACGTGTCTTCGCACAGTTTGCAGTGCACACTGCTCTGAATGGTAAAAAGCGGAAACATCTCTAAACTACTGAAAATGACTGACCTTACCTCCCGTCGACAATAGCTTCATTCAACTAAAAGCTGGACACGGGAGCTGTGTTTTCTTCTATGTCGCTGTCGCTCATTTTTGTTCTGCTCTAACTACATTTTACTGATGTGACATTATTGGATTGTTGTATTCTTCTATTTCATGGTGGCAGCTAGCGGTTAAGGTAATTTACTCTCCCCCCCTTCCGGTGTATGGGTGGCTTAATTATAGCAAACTTTTATCCAAAACTTTTTTTCTTATTCCTATTGAGGAGAAACACATTGAGATAATTACCGTTAACGTTTTACATCCTGAAATACATAGATTTACATTAAATTGCTGTCTTTTCACTCAGACATGAAGAGGCAGAAAAAGAGAAAAACTGATTGATGGATTGGAAATGCCTTCAAGATGGAGTAAATCACTTTGAGATAAATATTTCACCGCTCAGTGGGAGAGATGTGATGTGAGAGATGAGAGTCGTGATATGTATTTAGCATGCGCCAGGTGAAACCGGCTGCTGTAGAGGGAGTGTGAAGTAGCAATAGAAAACCAAGAATGAAACAGAGAGAGAGGGAGGGAGATGGGGGGGCATTGAAAGGCCTAATGTCTATTTATTCTGAGGGAGTATTCAGCACTTCAGTGAACAAGCAATCAAACGGGGAAAAACAGAACCTCTTTGTTGACATAAATCATAATTATACCAAAGCTTCCCTGATATAAGAGCAATTGCAATAGGGAAAATTATACAGGTGCTGTTGTGATGGAGTACTGTGTAATCATTGGATATAACGATGTAGAACTGAGTGGCTCATTGTATATTTATATGAGGTTATTTTTGGTCAGCGAGTATGTATGCCTGTACCTCTTCGTACAAGTGCAATGCAAAGAATGGACTTTCCTATAATTATATTGCTAGACTGTTTATTGTGGTTAGTTGAGTGGAGAAATGATGCTTGGAACAGTGAAGCCATTGTTGGCTCACACACAGCACTTTATAAACATTAATAGAGTTGTTTTAGCACAGCCTCGCACTCACTGTCTTCATTACTGAATTGCACTTTTCACGTCATTTGCACCATTACATGTATTACATCCACTTGTTACACTTATTGTTCTCGTCTAAAAAATAGTTGTGAAGATTAACTAAGTACTCAGTTGGTCTAGAAAATGTTAGAAAGTGCCCAGAAATATTACAGACAAGAGACATATTTTGGTTTCTTGTTTTATCTGACCCAACTCTCTGAAAACCAAAGACTGATATTCAAATTACAGTACAACAATTTAATACAGAGAAATGTAGCAACTCCCTCTATTTGACCCACTACAATTAATTACGTTTGGCCATTATGAATAGTTTACACAATTAAATGATAATTAATTCAGAATCATTGGAATCATTTCGTAATGACTTTTTCAGCATAGTTAAGAGAAAGAATGCAAGATACTTTTTTCCTGTCTGAGATATTTTTTTTAAACTAAAACATGATCTTGTGTTTGCATTAAATTCTGGTCGAAAAAGGGGAATGTCTTACTAGAAATACTATTATATATTATTATATTAGAAATACTGCCTCTTTCTATGCACAATGAAGACACACTCTAAACAGACCAACAGAGCAAGATAAAATACCAATATGTTGGAGATGCCAAAGGCTGGCTGGCAGCATATACAAGATGGTAAGCTTAACTGAGTCTTCCCATGAGTGACCATAAATCATTTAAAAGACATTGCCCCCGTCCTGGGGCTTGGCACGTTAAAGGGATAGTTCAGTATTTTTGTTGCGAGGTTGTATGAGGTACTTATGCATAACGTTTGTCTGTTACCTTATGGAGATGGTGATCAGTGCAGTCACTTTAAGGTGTTTGGGGGAGACGTAGCTGTAGCGTTGTACTGTTGCAGAGGGGTCCAGCCATTTTTTTTTTGCTATATATAAATGCTTCCTTAAAAAATAAATATCCATTAAATTGTTTGCTAAATGTAGGAGTTTTTCAATGCTGATTTAGGGAATGATACACTGCACAGCGTTGACAGACAGCCTTTTTATTTTTGCACTTTTTTTTCGAGCGTAGTTCGACCATGTATTACTACGCCAACTCTTGCTGGGGCAGTTCCGCGTATCAGTCCTCAAATCAGCAGTTAAACAATCCAAAATCTACCATACAACTGAACAGATATTGTTTTTGTCTGTAAGCATTTATATACGTAGTAAAAAAAACGTATGTCTGCTAGCCCCTTCTGCAACAGTAAAACTGACTTCTTCCAGCGATGTATCCCCCCAAATCCCTTTAGTGACTGCTGATCGCCATCTCCATAAAGGTAACACACTAACTGAGCTTAAAGGAATACTTCACCCATACGGAACCAGCGTTCTATCATCATAAAATAACTATTATAATATAATGAATGAGGTTTTTCTTCCCTCAGTCTACCCTTATGCCCCGTTTCCACCGAGTAGAGCGGGTCGGATCGGAGCGGTTCGGTCCGGGTAGTTTGGCTTTTCATTTGCCTAAAGTTGGGTAGGGTACGGTTTAAGCGCACCTAACCGCTCTGAGCCGCTCCCGATCTCAGTACTCCTCCGTAGGGGTACTGGCCGCCTGAAAGGGTGCCGAAAATGCATGAGAAGGCGGAGCTACACACTGCCGTCATTTGATTGGTCGAAAGAATCATTTCCGCCATGTGTAGATCTCGGCAAGAGTGAAGAGAGTCTTGTGTTTTGGCGAAAATGTGAGCACAGCTCTGTTTATTGTGTGGTGTTTTTCCTCGTCAATAAATTAATCAGTTGGTTACACTGTGTCCCATAGTCACGTAGCTGCCGCAGCCAGCACTGTTTGTTCGCTCACTGTCTCTATATGAGTTGCGCCGAGCGGTCTCTGTGTGTTTACGCCATAGATAGTAGTAAAATACACGCTCACAACAACACGGGGGGAATAAATAAAGAAGCGGCTGGTTTAAATCATTTCCGCCGTTTGTAGTCACCTCGGCTAGAGTGAAGAGAGTTTTGGCGAAAATGTGAGCGCGGCACTGTTTATTGTGTGGTGTTTTTCCTCGTCATTAAATGAATCAGTTGGCTACACTGTGTCCCACTGCTACGATGTCACGTAGCTGCCGCAGCCAGTGCTGTTCGCTCACTGTCTCTATCAGTTGCACCGAGCCGTCTCTGTGCTCACAACACGGGGGGAATAAATAAAGAAGCGGCTGGTTTGACCAAGCAAAAACAAGAGACCGCTGGCTTGACCACAGTTGTTCCCACAGCCCGATAGTTTGACCCACATTGGCGGCGGCTATCGCAGTCCATCCTAAACCCCCCTACCAGTAAGGGTAGGGTCGGCGGTGGAAACAACACCGAGATTCTTAAAAGTGAGCTGTCCCGCTCTGAGCCGCTCCGATCCGACCCGCTCTACTCGGTGGAAACGAGGCATTAGTCTTCCCTTGGCCCAGCTGTCCTGTTAATCGTAACCCTTACTGTGATGTCACAAGAAGGAAACTGTAGGGTTAGACAGTGAGACCATAAAACACCCTTTCTGCCTTTTCTCAGGCTAAGATGATCCGATTTAATTTTTTTTGGCACATTTATACTAAATAGGATCTCCGAGTTCAATACACCTTTATATTCCAACCGGTGAAGTAGGCCTTTAAGTACCTCATACGACCCCACATTACAAATACCAAACTATCCTTTTAAGACTTCATAGGACATCTATTGAGATTTGATTTCAATTGAGGAGAGCAGCGTTTGTTTTAAGATACAAGGGTCATTGTCGCCCACCTGGAGAGAACTCCTCTGAAAGTTTCTCTGAATCTCGGGCAAAAATAAAGCACCTTCCAAAATCCTAGTGAGAGAAAGAGAGACTGAGCAGTCACAACTACTGTCATCTCATCACCCGGGGACCATTCATCAGCTCACAGTGAGAGAATGAATGAGAGAAAGCAAGAGACAGACAGAGAGAGAGAGAGGGAGAGAGAGAGAGGAGGAGGAGAGCTGACAGGTTGGTGAGGTGGCAGGGGAGTAACAGGCCCAGAAGGTCTGAAAAAGCAGTGAGCATCACTGAGCCGGATACACACACACAAATGGGCTGTACCCAAAACATACACCAAACGCTCAGCCGTGGTGTCAAGCTGTCCCCATAAGTGCATGTTCACACACTCAAGAACACACTTTTTTTTCATATGCGGGAGGCTTGGTACAGGGCTTTTGTAAGTTGTCTGAATGTGAGTTTTTACACATGGCTGGGAGCTGCAATTGAAGCTATGCTACTGTATGTTTTCATTTATAATGAAAAACGTGGGAGCGGGACATTGATGGGTATCTGTCCATCCAGTGTGTGTGTGTGGCCGTGTGTGTTTATCAATAGCACAGAAACCCCTGAAGGGAGAGTGTTTAGGGCCTCCCTCGTGTTTTCAATTAGCTTGTCCGGTTTGGATTTAAATGTGAGAACAAGAGAAAGAGGAAAGGGGCAATAATTGGGGGGAGCAAGGTTATTTTTTTCTGGGTTCTCATTCAAGCTCAATGCATCATTTAAAGCAGCTCTTCTTAGTTCTGGCCTAGCTCTTACAAATGATGATAGACAGTTTCAATAATATATTATAATACTTGCAATGGTGTATTTCATTTACATTAAAACCAACATTTTTGGCACCATTTAGTCAACGAGATATATGACAGGATGATGATGAACTGGTGTGCTTTGTGGAGAATTTGCCTGGAAAGCATGGGGCATAAAGCATGGTGCTGTGCCTGCTTCTGTACTGACAAGACGTTTTCCATTCAATACATTGGAATGAACACTTGCTGTCCTGTGTGGCAGTACATTGGATCTGTCATCCTCTCAATGGACAAGGATTGGAAACATAATACGGAAATCACTCAAAATCCTTGTAATTACACACATGGACATTTAAGCGTGAATGGAGACAGGCAGACACACAGATAATCTCTTTTGCAAATGTACACTAAAGTGTTATCTTTAGCAACCGCTAGCTTCCTACTCGAGTGTGCCAGCACATAAAGTGAAATTAATTCACAAGCTAAAAAGATTCAGGTCAATTCTCTGTTGATTTGAAAGGGTCAAATATTCATTCTGACCTCGAAAAAACAGGCTGTGCATGTCGCAGTAAGCTGAGAGAAAATTGGATTCAATTTGAATTTTTCATGCTAATGTGATAGCACATCGTCAATTACATGCAAAAATTGTGGTTTTTGCATAGGAAATGATACTTTGCCATAGACCCTGCCATGCAGAAACAGTCAAACATGCAACACACACACACACACACACACACACACACAACCCTCGCTCAGTTTCACAATAATTGGGTTTTTAGATGGATGATACTTTGAATGCCAATTCGCATAAAATGTAGCTTCTTTAACTTTTTTACAGCTGATTTAAAATACACAATTTAAAATATGGTGAAGAGTTCAGCTATATTCTCATTGACAGTTAGGTCTCTGAACACAATCCATTTGTCTTCTGTTGTGTCTTGACAATGTTGTTAAAGCTCAGAAAATAGGAACTTCTGATAGTCCCTATTGAACCTCCTTTTCTTTCCACTTTCCTGTTTAGGGATTTCTGTTCTGTGTGTGTGTGTGTGTGTGTGTGTGTGTGTGTGTGTGTGTGTGTGTGTGTGTGTGTGTGTGTGTGTGTGTGTGTGTGTGTGTGTGTGTGTGTGTGTGTGTGTGTGTGTTCATGCATGCATGTATCCCGTAGACTGACTGGTACACATTTGTTCCATTGACAAATAAAATAAAATAAATAGCAACTTGCTGATCCAGGCATTTCTCTAACACTCTGTTTTGTTTTATCTCTCACAATCTGCAATGTGCCCCCCTTTCTCTTCGCCAAAGTCTGACTCCCCCCCCTCCTCTCTCTCTCTTTCCCTAGTGTTCTGCTTTCTTATCTCTCCAATAACCACCAGTTATCGAGGGACCAGCTATGTCAGTGCCTCATTCTGCAATTGGTTCATCACCCCCCAGTAGATTTAACCTCCTCTCTTTTCTTCCCTCTCTCTTTCTAGTTTACATATTTTCCCGTCTGTTTCTCACTCCCTCTGTATAGTTTTCTTCTCATCTCAAGTTGTTCTTCCTGCATCCACATCATGTAGGTGTTTACAACCTACATGTAGGGCCATTTCCACGATAACGAAAACACAGGATCACGGAAACGAATTATAAAAACAGAATCTACTGTTTATCACGGAAAGTGGAACGTTTTATCCAGGGGAAACAACTCGGGCGACATTTACGTGATGGACTATTAAGCAGTCACTCCCACAACAATGTTAAAGTGGCTGGCTAATCCAATGTCTCACATTGGATTAGAGACATTATGTCATGTATGAATTTAGAGAAAATACGTTATTGGAGAGAGTGGCCTAAGTTGTGCATTTTGGAAGTAGTACAACCCCTTGTTTCTAGAAAACCGTGGAAGAAATTGGAAATGTGACCACATATTTAAGAAGAGCCATCCATTTGACTCATCCTGTAAAGAAGGGAGACACAAGGAATAAAATATAAGCACATTTAAGCTCAAAAAACTGTGTTTTGCCTTTCAAAGTAAAATTTCCATGATCAAGGTTTTTTGATTATTGTGTCTGAACAATTATAGACATGTTTGAAAACATTTGACACATGTTTTAGTGCTTTGGTATGCTACATTTTGAGTCTATACAGTTAGCACGATGTCAGCCCTAAATTGCTGCATCATGCTTATTATCCAAATTTCTGGGATTGGGGTGATTTGTGCCAAAGGGCCTGGGTGAGTTATAAGTAAGTAAGTAAGTAAAATGTATTTATAAAAGCACATTTATGACAGTTTGCACTGTCCAAAGTGCTGTACATGGTGCATTCAGTAGGTAAACAATGAAGGTAAAATGACAATAACCAAAATAAAAGACTTAAAGCCCATACATCCACATAAACACAGATAGTAGTGCAGAGGTAAGATAGTTAATGGAGAGGAAACACCAGGGTGTACATATGGGTTTTGAGCCTTGATTTAAAGGCAGAAATGTAGGGGAATCCCATTTGTCAGGTGGCAGTTGGTTCCACAAGCACAGAGCAACTAGTGCAAAGTGCATTTCTGAGAGTTGTGCCAGTGGCATGGCTGTATACGCTGGTCACCAAAAGAAAGTGATTGTCTACAGTAGCTCAGAAGAGAGTGACATCTCAATTCCACTTAACGACACCACTGATGAGAGTTCAGATGGCCAGAAAGATGATGATGGTGACTTTGTCATTGTGAGCTTTGCAGGTAAAACCATTAGATCTGCTAGGCCTTGTTTAAGAAAATTGTCCTTCAATCTTTGTCAACTATTTACTTTAATTACTTTAAATACACCTTAAATAAGTGATTGTCTAATGGATTTGTCTTGCATTACAGTTTATGAGATCAATGGCACAATTCACCCCATGGTATTCTCTCCAACCGCACAACTTACACCACACCGGGGGCAAGTTGTGCATCAAGAGAACTTTTTTTCCGAAAGCTATATTTCTTCAACAGTTTATTCCAGATCCAAAGTTTTTATTGCCAGGGATGCACAACACCCTGAAATATATGTACATATTTGAGTTGGAGACTTTACTGTCAAGGCCTTACTTTAAAGTCACTTTGAGTGAAAAGTTGCACAACTTAGGCCACTCTCCCCTACTACCCAGGGATCCGAGAATAAATTTGACAGAATTCGGCGCCCTTTCCTAAATTATTTAAAAAAACCAACAACAACTATAGAAGAGTAGCTACCCCCCCCCCCCCCCCCCCCCTCTTTTATTTGATTTAATTTTATTTCTTTATGTGTGTTCTTTTTTTTCATATTGATTGTTTATTTTTGTTTCTTGTAGTGTATATTTCGTGTTGTTGGGTGTGAGGGTGGGATGTGGGTGGGGTATGTTCGGGAAAAAAGGGGAAAAAATGTGTATTCATTGTGCTATAATTTCGTCGCTAACATTTAATAAAAAAACCTTTGAAGAAAAAAAAGTGGCCGGCTGAAGCACCCAGGTCAGAAAATAAGCTGTGGTAGTTTAACTCTAGGAGAGGGTTCTCTCTTCCTTTTTTTTTCTTTTGATTGATTTTTAATAACTGTTAAGAGGGTGCTGTCTGTTAACATTCAATGCATCTAGAAATAGTTTCTGCTCCTGGCATTTGACAATGTTTAAGTGTATGTAGGACATTCACAGACAAAAGGGACAAAACACCATCTTGCCCCAGCATCAGTGCCAGTGTGTACCACAGTATTTTAATCCAAGTCGTCATCTGCTAGGCATCAATAGTGCTCATGTTTAATCTAGGGAATTGCATGGGGTTACTTTATAAACGTTATTCAATAAGTGTTTTTGTATTTTCATCCATGTCTTTTGGGGCTCCCACTCGTATTGTTTTCTTGCAGCTTTTGGAGGATTTTTTAGAACAATAGGGGATAGTGAGAAAAATCAATTTTTAAATTCATTTGATGTAACTGGCTGTACTGCCTGATCCCTGGATGCTTCATAGGATGTTGTGCTAAAAGCAGTAAGCAATAGGTTATTGTGCTTTCTGAAAATATTGCAACTTAGGAGACACACACAGATGGTGATTTGCAGCTGACCTTCCTGACTTGAACGATGTGTTTGTCACTGTATAGATAGTTTTTCATTCTATGAATCATCAGTGTTGAGACACTTATGTAAAATGTAATTAAATGTAATAACAGCTTACTTCCATTAACATTAACCACATCTGAATCAGGAATGATGTTGACGAATATGGAACTGATACACAATATCTACCATTTTGAGGAAAGTCATGCAATTGTGTGCCATTTGCTTAGCATGAAACACAAATCACCAATAGTACACCTCTATTTTGGCATAAATGGGAATGTTTGGGAATTTAAAAGAGAACATATCACGTAATCATACATGTATAAAAAAAACATTGTCTCACACTAGCACAGGATTGCAAATATTCTGTGTCCAAGCTCCCAGTGCCCTGGCCTGTGCAGGAGACTATGTAGAGCATGTGGAGTCAGATCCAGGCAGACATTACAGATATTGGCACTGGTAGAGTTCCACTCCCTGTATCTTGGTCCAGAGCAGATGGCTACACAGATCCATTCAGCCAAGGCCTTAATAGAGCCACAGCTGCTGGCAGACAAAGTGAATCTCCCTCCATATGCACTTCCTTTGGAAAGCACAGCACTGCTCTGTTTGCTCTAGCTATGGGACTGTGACACTGTCCACCAGCTTATGACTCACACAGACCACTGATACTTCCAGCGTTTGGTACCAGTCGGCAACACAGGGCAATTTGTTCAAATTCAACAAAGGCTGACAGTGAACAGTTACACCCTTGTCTCAGGTAAACATTCAGCCATGAAGCTGGCATTTACAAAGTAGCAGTGAGGTCAATATGTGTTAATTGCTGATTTATCTACTAAAATTCCCACGTTGGAGAAGTTCAGTTGTGACAATGGAGCTCTTTAGATGTCCTTATTGGAATCATTAATATACAGGTCAATGCAAGTCTCCCTGATGGAAGTACTCTGACCTCATAGTGGTGTAGGTATTTAGTGTCATCAGTGCAACAGCGCACACGGCTGTAAAACGGTGTAATCCTGCTGCATTTTGGATGTTATATATCATATTAGCAAACAAAATGTCTCCAAAATGTCCATTTCTCTGTTTCTAATAGGCCTGCTCTTTGTCTTAGACACACATGTATTAGTTGTCCCTACAGTGTGGTGTTAGCATGTATTACTGTGCTTGCATGTTTTCTAGCAATATTTCCGCATCTGTTTTATCGCCAACGATAAGTCCCTTTCCACAGTTTAACCAAAGAAGTGAGTTGGTATGAAGAATCTGAGTTGTCCATATAGTTTGAATGTGAGTAACTGTGTGTTAGCCCTATGAATGACCATGCTGTGTGGCTCTCTGTCTTGTGAATGTGTGTACTCGCCCTTAGCTTCAGACTCTGTTATGACCCTGACAAGGATTAAGGAAGTGCAGAATAAAGTGTGATTCCCTTCATCATTATCCTGACAGAGGGGTGTGTTGAAACTAAACTACAGTGTAGGTGTTACGACTTTAAGCACTGACGAGAGCAAAACTGCAGTGAGAGAGGAGATTTGTACATTTAAAAAGTGCACTATCCCCATTAAAAGCAAAGGCAGGACAAGCAATAAAAAAAGGGCACTGATGGGAGAAAGAGTGGAGAGATGTTCAATTCACTCAGGTGCAGGACAATAAACACTAACCAATTGGGAAGCAATGGGCTTGACAATTGTAATTAATATTAACTGAATCACTTGAGTGCTTTGTTTACTGAGTGGAAGCAGCCATGGAACAAGAACGATCCAAGTTGTTGTAAGGGGGGGATAACAAACATCTCAAAATGCATTACCCATGTACACACACTAACTGCAAACACTTGTGTTGATGCTCTCTCTCTGCAGGAGAGAACTCATTAAAGTTACTGCCTCATGTTTGTGAGAAAGAGCGTGTGGAGAACCCTCACTTCACTGCCCACATCAAAGTCCAGACGATCCATATAGTGCTAATCTGTTTTTAGCACATGACACACACAGCCACAGAGACTGTCCACACTCAGAAGCATACACTATCACTCACATACTGCGATGTGTGTTGTGCTGATGCTTAGGTTGGTCCTGAAGAAGACCAATTTTGGTTTTACCTTTCTTTTGCACTAATCTAGAATGTATGTATTGTCTATATTTCTTATTTTATTTCTTTTTTTATCCTGATGTACTTATTGCACCGTGGGTCAGAGAGACATGTATTTTTGATTCCTCTGTATGTCTGGCACATATTTCAGAAGTTGACAAAGTTGACTTGACTTGAAGTGGATTTCTGGACTGTTGATGTTGATGGGGGCAGAATGGGGAGGAGATGGCGCTAAGGACAGATGGTGTTTAAACACCCCCAACGCTGAGAGAGCTAGTCAAGAAATCAACAGAGGCAGTATTCATGTCCAAATTTCGGACATGGTACATACCCACGCCAACTGTAATATGGCAGCACCCCATAGCCCCAGCTTGGACAGGCTACACCATTTGAACAGCATGAGCAATCTGTCTATTCATCTGGGCATGCTGGACCAAACCCTCCTACAGACACATTTATTAAAAGTAGGGCGTTGGTCTGGAGAGGACAATGTCATGTTTTCGACACTTTAAACTACCACACACTGCTCAGAAAATTGAAATGTACAATTGTAAATGGGGAAAGAGAAGAGAGAATCATGACCCGCTGTTCAATCAAATCAAATAAAAAACGTGACACAGAAACCAAAGATGATGCACAGTGAAAAACTAGGACAGCCACAGTCCCCTGTAGATCGGTCCTTCAGTCACACCTTCAAGTCATTCCCCACAGCAGCAGCCACCAGCAGGACTCCCTCCAGCTCAATACTGTCATGACGATGATGATTACCGAACACTTTCTAGCAGACAGACATACATCAAGATGCGTGCCAGTTCATAAAGTGCACTGGAACAGAACAAATCACAGCAGTCTATAAAATGTATGTGTTTGCCAGTCTGGTACAAGCTGAGCCTTATTTTTGGTGGTTTTGGCCATACTCCTTAACAGTGTGCTCACAAGGCCTGTGGGTCAAGAAACACAAGTGGTCAGATGGTCATACAGATCACAAACAGACCGCCATGGAAGCCACACTTCTGTGGAAAAGGAAACCAATGACTGAATGATGATTTTTAGAGTGACTTTCTCATTGGTGTGACTTTGCATTATCAGTTTCCCTGTCCAATTAGGAATTTTGCAGTATTTGTGCTACGTTAAATTAGCTAGCTGCTGACAATAGCTTACTATTCAGGGTGCAGACATGAGAATGGTACCACTTTCCTTATCTAACTCCTGGCAAGAAAGCACATGAACTTATTTCGAAAAAAGAATCAAACTTTTCCTTTGAACACACTCATATTAAGGCAAAACAACTTGGATTGGAGAAGGGCTAATAGAGCACATTGAGCAACGGTGTCCAAACAGAGGGATGCAATCCAGTTAATTAAAAAATATGTGAGTAACAATATACAGAAAAATACTTTGTTTTGGTGGTTTTGCAGTTTGCATCAGCATGCCTGAAAAATTAATCGGGTGTAATGCATATGAAGTGTATGCAAACTGTTTGGAATAAACCCCATATCGAGATTCTAGGTGGGAGGGATTTCATCAAATTATCTGACTGCAGGCAACCGTGCACGGCTGCAACCACCCCTCTAAACAACCTGCTCGGGGGGTTTACCCTCTGATCAAGGTCTCTCACCTGGGAAGCATCAGAGCACATTAGGCTGACTGAATTGAATATAGATATGGGTAAATGAATTATGAATAATGAATGGGCATCAATCCAAAATGTGAAAATGCAATAGCTTTTCAAATTAAAAAGGATTTTCTAGCCATCAGAGAAAGTGATAGCCCTTTTAAACGTCACACAGGCGGTAAAGCTCTATGGATAGGCAGAGAGGCGGATGGGAAAAACAAAAAATATTTGCAATATTGAAGGTCACCAGAACTATGGCATAGTATAAAAAGTGGTGGTGCATCTAATGAGTACTGCCAATTCAGATTTGTCCTCTATTGCAGTGGATGATACCCCTTGATGCCAAATGAAACATTTAAATAATTTCAAATGCGAGTGATGAAGTTGGTACAGAGGTACACACACACACACACACATCCCAACGATTTTGCAATGTGTCAGAGCTATTCCCCTGTAGGGACAGCTGAAGTTGATCTCATTAACTTGCCCTTCATTCAAACAGCTAATTACACTCAGACACACAATCACGGCCTTCACAGCACAATCAAGTCCTGACCGAGGGAGAGAAAGTAAGACAGAGGAGGGTAAAAGTAGGAGTGAAAGTCTACAACAACACAAAGAAAGAAATGGAATGGAGGACGTACTGAGAAAGAAAGCATATAGCACAGGAAAACACAGTGCACTTCATTACTTTAACAAGTATTTGACTTGAGTGTAAGCTGATTTCCCCTCTGTCGTACAGCAGTGCATTTGGCTCCGAGTCAGAATTTTTCTAAAAAACGATTTGTTTCCAGTATCCCTAATAAAGGAATTAATGTAATGTTAATGACTTTTCAGCCTATTAACTGCACTCCTGATGGATCCATCTGTACTTGAAAATGTCTTTCCCTCCAGAACACTGCTGCATGGTTATTTGTGTCACAGACTTTGTCAGGTAATTTATGGTAAGACATTAAGCCGTTAATACATTGTATTACAAACAAAAAAAGACGACAGTTTAATGGCATTGCGTAGATGAGCAAACTAGCCATCAATAATTCTGTATAATGTAGCCAGTTGAATGCATAGGGGAATTGGAAACAGTGGCATGCTTAAACTTAAAAGAGAATGATGTGAATGTGTGCATGTGTATGTGGGTGTGGGTGTGTGTGCAGATGGTACTTCATATTCATAATATGTGAGTTATTTGTTCTGAATATAACACAAAGCAACTGCGTGAACTTGGGAGCAGGTAGGCATTTGTTGGAAGAGACGAGAGAGAGCATAAAATACTCAGATATGCTAAGGTCAGAAGTTAAAAAATATGTTATTCAACCCCCACTACTTTATGTTACAAAATTACAGTGTTCAGAAAATTCATGTAGCAGGCTATTCATCTGGTGCTAGCTTTCCATTTGTACCGTATAAAAGGATCTGTGATAGATTAATTACAGAGATGGATGAATTGGCTTACTCTTTTCGTTATTACCTCAAAGGACACATAATACTTGGCTGTTGTGTTGTTTATATGCTCTCTGCCAACAAAATGTTATAACGGACCTCAACTAAATCATCAATAACTGTAGTTACTTTTACTTGTAAAAAATAAGCTGTACCTAAATTAAACAGAAAGGGGATCTGAAAGGGTTTAGATTCAAATGTGCATTTGTTACTGGAGTCAAATTCATTCAAATGTGAATCCAGACATAACTAGCAGCAGTGCTTCTGGCATGGCTGAAAGTAAGACTTAAAACACAAGTGGCAGTGTTTGCGGATGGTAAGCCAGTATAGGCATCATATCCTTGTTGCTGTGCCAGCGGCTGCTTGTTGGCCCGTGCACCTGTACAGAGAGGAGTAAGGTTCTTGGAGGATTGTGTAAACCTCTGAACATTACGCTCTCCTGCTGAATATCCTCACTGGCAAGAGGACAAGAAACAGTGAGAAAAACACAAGTGAGAGAACAGGGAGAAAATGGGAAACAATGAAGAAAACGAGGAAGTAAGTGGTTAGACAGGGGAGAGTAAAGAGAAGATGAGACATCACATAAAAGGATTATGTTATAGCTGATTCCAGTCAGCTGTATTGCTATCATCATTTTCACCTCTCCTGCTTGTTCTGGTTAGTTTCTTCTGCCTTTGTCTCTCCCTTGATGATCTGCAGCGTATTGATGTCACAAAAGGGACATTTAGAAGTATCACTTTAGAACTCGATAAAGACTTAGAACTCAATAAAGAGTTTTACACATGTGATAGAAAGGTAACATGTTATAGTTTAAATTATTAATTATTAAATATCTGTGCTGTGTTTGTCCCCTGTTTCAATACCAAACAGGCCACGTGCCACTCCATTCAAGATCAGACTAGTAAGCGATTTGAGTAGTAATCACGTTAAGCAATTTTTTTAACATGATACATATCACATTATAACGAGACATGATATATTTGTCTATTTACTTAGTGGCATCAATACTCTCTTGTAGATTTTCACTCTGATTGTGATAATTGGAGTTGTGACACATTCCACTCTGCTGTAGACTGAGTTTGTATGATCTGAGAATCTACAGTCGGTTATCTGTTTTTGGTCTTCTTCTTTCTGCTTCTTAATCTCCATCTTTTGACAACTTCTATGTCTTTCTCTGTGTCTGTTGTTGCCAGACAGCAGGCCTTGTTGGACACTTAGCTCCATTGACTCTTCAAGTAAGGTCAGCCAGGCCGCACATCAGCAACACACAGCAGCCACTTTCGCTCCATCAGTGTCAACAGGGCTTCTGTTCAGTCAAATTACAATCACCATCAGACTAAGCACATTGCCTATAAAGTCCTTTGCATAATATGAATTCATTAACATGCACAAAACATGTCACCCAGTGGTTGCTTGCTTTGTTTTACAAGATTACTACGAATGATCTCAAGGTTAACAAGTAAACAGTAAACACATCACCATACAATTTGAGAAAGAGGGCCATTTTTGAAAATGACCTTCACAAGAGGGGGCCATTGACTCACTGTTTGGATTCGTTATTTGAATTCAAATGGTAAAAAGACTAAAAAATGTATCCTTTTAACATGTAAAGAAGACTTGAAGCATGAAAAGGTGCATGAGGACAAAACTAAGAGGTATGGGACAAGGGATCTCTGCAGCTGTCATCCTCACTGTGATGTCTGCTAGCACTGCAACTACATGACAATGCATTCAAAAGACACACACATACAGCAGATCAGGACTAGTGCATTCATATGCACAGTTACACACACACACACCACACACACACACACACACAACACACAACACACAGACTCATTCAATTGCAGAATGCAGAAGCTCAGTTGAATGGCTTGAGCAGGATGAAGCTTATCAAAAGATGATTTTTTTTTATTGAAATCACTGATCATGTTATTTGACATTTCAATAGGCCTGGGGGGGTGGAGTTTAATCCCTATACAGGAGTGTCACACTATGGAGCTCAACTCCGCTCCTCGATAACAGCTCTGTCTGTACCAACTCTGCCCTGCAGTCATTCAGACAACTGGGAATCAAATGAGCTAAGTAGCCGAAGATTAAGACGGATTATAGCTGGTGTAGTAAAGCATCTGAATGCTGTCAAATCACTATGGAGATGAAGGCTTATGATTGTATGTGTGCTACGCCAAGTGTGTATGGAAAATTGTGCATTTATCTTGGAAACTACAAATGTTGTAAAGGAATATAAATGTATAGTATCATCGCTGTCTGGCAGAAACCTTGTATGTCCAAAAAAAATATGTGTATGACTAATGAACTCTGCGTCGTCAATTGACAAGTTCTTTGTTAAAACTGTATACAACCCACACACCGATGTGAAGTGTGACCAATAGCACTGATGTATGAAGAAAAATAAAATGTCAAAAAAATTTAGATTTTCTCCAGACAGTGAGGATATATAGCTCAATAAATTGCATGGTTACTGTAACAATCTGCTCATGTGAAATTGTGTGGAAAACCAAAGTGCTGTCCATATTGGCTTATGTACTGTTTGGTTTATTACGTGATGAATTACAATGGATTCTTCAACAGCTTCTTGTTATGGCTACATACAGTATATTAAATCAATTTCTGACGGCTACATATTTTTATTGGAAAATAACAAAAACAAGCATACTTTGAAAACGAATTTGTATGTAATTAAACAGTATGTACATGTGTTGTATATAATTAGACCTTGATGTGGAGGTGAAGAAAAAGCAAAAGACATGTCTTGACATTGTTTTTGCCACATACGCTTAAATCTGCGACTAGTGGTTGACAGCTGTGAACTTACAGATAAGTGTGGAAGTATATAGATGCATTTTACATATCCATAGCTAAAAAGATTTCCACTGGGTTTGGCCACTCTAGCGGGGCACAAACCAATAACCAGTTTCAGTACTTCATTTTGCCAGCTGCTTTTTTTCATAACTATCTTAACAACTCTTTCTCTTTCATTTGAAAGTTTTCCTCTTCTTGTATTTCTTAACTTAACTCATGTTCGTTCTGTCTTCATCTCCCAGCTTCTCATTCATCACATTTCGTGGCTGACAAAGATCCTATACGACGGTAGTAGTATAAATAGCCCGCTGCCCTGCTATCGACAGGCTCTGCTCGATTGAATGTAATGCTTGGCTGCCCTTGTGTTTTCTTTCTCAGTCCAACAAACAAACTCATTCATTCTAATTCTCCAATTCTAAGTCTCCATTTGCATCTGCGAGCTTCTAACATCAACTCTGCCCTCTTTGCGGGCTGTGATAGACTAGGGCGGGATCCATCAATTAACCACTTAATCAGAACCAGTTAATGTAATAATGCATGGCTTGATTAACAGAATGGCTATAGGCATTTCAAAACAAGGTATCCAATATCTTAACACAAATGGGTTGGGGAAAATGGCAAGTAATTATTCCCTGCCATGTTAAGTGGATGTTGATAGGAAAATGTGGAGCAGACAAGTGTTGTCTGTATTGTGTAAACAGAAAATGAGAAAGAAGCTGACACAACTTGCTGACCATCTGAACTGACATTGACTCACACAAATAAATAAAACACTATAAGGATGAAGGAGCCTTTGAGCCTGAAAGCCTTCAGAATGATAATAGGATAAGGGCGGATATCAAAAGCTCTGAGCATACATACACTACAGAGATATCTCTTTTTGAAGAATGCTAGGAACAAACAGACTTTCCTCTCCCAATCTTAGCCATCTGTCATCTTATTTTGAAAGAGTCCTCTTCTATATAAGGTCCAAAAAAAAACACACACACATTTGAAGGAAATAGCCTTCTTAATCCTCCTGTCATAGTTGTGAAAAGGTATCCTTTCAGCGCACCAGTGGGGGACCATTCCCCATGGTTCCATCTCCTGCAGAGTATGGCAGTCTGCCTCAGAGGAGAAGAGGTAGAAGATCTACCAACAAATCGATCTGTTGTCATCACCTATGTCTAGGACGCTATAGCAAACTGCTTCATAGAAATATAAAGAAACACACACATCATGCACACATCCTCTACAGTGGAACCTCAAGACTTTAAATCCAACCCCCCCCCAGAACAATGCACCCAATAACGGCAAAACCAGAGCTGCAGAACAGAGTACAAACGAGCTAAAAAAAATAATCCCTGGAAACCGACGGCCTTGTGTGCTGTTGCGAATTTTCTGCCTCCCTGGATGACCGCGTCTGAGCATTCAGCCGGCCTGCGCACACAAACACACACACACACACACACACACACACACACGTACACACAGAGCACGATCTTGTACACCACACAAACATCGGAAAACACACACCCACAAAGCAGCTGTCATTCAACTACAGTAAGCTTGCTCAGATACTCAGAACAGCAGCTGCTCAGTGTTTGTGTCGCCTCCCCTCTAAGGAGCTTCAGGCGTTGAGAATAAAACTAGCATGGAACATATGATCTATTGATCAGATCAATCAAAGCGGTGTTCTAGGCAAACAAACACCTCTTCTTTGCCCGTGAAAGGATGGAGATAGAGCAGGAACGATAACTGAGCTATCCTGGCATGTGCTTGTGGTCTCTGAAGCAGCAAACTAACATCAAGAGAGCCAACAACAAATTCAACAAGTTCCAAAAATAATGTGCAGGAAATAAACATGTTCTGTTGGTGCTTTTAAATTGATACCCAGGGAGCATGTGTATTCTGAAGTTGCGAATGGCTTGTTGAAGTTTGCATAGTCGGTGAACTGAAACTGGTTGGTCCTGAGCTTAAAAAAAAAGTGCAAAAGAGACTTGCTAACGTAATCATAAAAAATAGCTGTTTGATTAGCTCAAGAAAAGGCTACGGCCACAAGCCATTGTGATTCAAAGATGAACACCAACAAATATGATGGTATACTCCTGTGCAGCTACTGTCAAAATCCTTCAGCAGATCAACCATGAAATAAGCATTATTATATTCCAACATTTAATAATGCCACACAGTCTCACTCTCAGAGCATTGGGACCAACACTTGTACAGGGCTCTTTGGCATTGGTTACTGATGCAACGTCTCTCTTAGCGTCTCTGCGACGCAGGGTGCTTATCCAGTGGAACGGATGCTCACAGCTTATTTTAGTGCCAGCGTCAAATATCGCCACAGATGGGCCCTGGCCCCTGATACATAAATTGTCCTGTACTTTCAAACTTCGTCAACTAAACAAAACATCTTGGCACCCACATTAAATGTAACCATTGGTCTATCACACCTGACGGTGACCCCTGACAGTGTTTCCATGACCCCAGCTATAGTTACAGCTGCACTAGAGGTGCAGTGGATGGCAAGCTCCTCCAGTAATTCTGATCGACAGAATGGGAGTTTCATGCAACGGCTGCTTCATCAATAACTAATAAAGCAGCTCATTTCACCTTGCTAGTGAGCAACCTCCACGCCTTGCAGGCACTTCCTGAAAAAGCATGTAATAATACAGTGCTGGGTAGGACTTGTTAAAAATATGCAATGTCAAGAGACAGTGTACTCACTCAAGAATACATTAGCATGTGCCAGCTTTCATGAATGCATGTATTCATGTTCACAAACGTATGTCTGCATTTATATTGTGTGTGTGTGTGTGTGTGTGTGTGTGTGTGTGTGTGTGTGTGTGTGTGTGTGTGTGTGTGTGTGTGTGTGTGTGTGTGTGTGTGTGTGTGTGTGTGTGTGTGTGTGTGTGTGTGTGTTTGTTTGTTTGTTTGGAGGCAATGCTGCTCTAGCTTAACTCCCCTGCAGGTTCTTGCCACAAATATAGTCAATTCCACATAAAGTACATCATAACGGTGAAGGTGCCAGATAACGATGCAAGGCCTGTCATGTCTTATGCATTCTGATAAGGCAGCCAACAGGGGGGAGAAAAGCTACGAACACAGTAAGCTGCCTACAGGGGTGACAGCCCCACAACTACTAGTGAACTATGTTGGTGCACAGCTGTCCTCTAAACAAGTTCCCTCTACCACAATGCAACCCCCTGCTATTTAAGTGGCTGCACAGATATGACAGGTGCCATTTTGAGTATGGATGACGTGCATTCTGTGCTGCACTGCTGTATCTCCAAGCAGGGAAATACTTCTCTGCATGGAAAAGCTTCCAATAGGAGTCCTAAAACAAATGTCTGTACGGGGACTTCTCAAGGGTAGCTGTGTCTGTCATTGTTGATCAAACCGCACCATTAATCGCACTTTATTAGCCCTGATTTTAACAAAACATTGGAGGTTTGGCTAGCAGACACTACAAAAATACAGTGGATTTAAAGGTGTGTAAATTATGAGAGAGCACCTCTGTTCTGACGGATAGCTTTACTCAGTGATGCAGACCACTGAACCCTCTATTTGTCCATCTGTTTTCTTTCTCTGTAGTCTTTTTTCGCTAACACTTTATATTAATGGTACATGAATCATCATGAACTCATGCATGAATTCATCCATGTAGAACTTCATGAACTATCAGTAATTCACTAGGAGAAATGGTATCTCATGCATGATTTAACACAGGAACAATTATTTTAATTTGAACACCTATGAAGTGGTGACCTTGAGATAGTGGTGATCTTCATTTGAATTAAATGTGTATGTGTGTGACTGTTCAGACATGATCATCAGTAAAAACTCAAAGATCATGATGATTTAAATACCTTAACTGATGCATCAATTACTGTATTGTCCCTGTGTTAAATCATGCATAAGATACCATAAATCCTAGTGAATTACAGAGTTCATGACGTACTACATGGATGAATGCATGCATTTTCATTCATTAACTCAGACACAAATTCATGATGATTCATCATCATCATCTTCAACCGCTTATCCGAAATCGGGTCGCGGGGCAGCAGCTTGAGCAGGGAACCCCAAACTTCTCTTTCCCGGGCCACATCAACCAGCTCTGACTGGGGGATCCCGAGGCATTCCCAGGCCAGCGTGGAGATAATCTCTCCACCTAGTCCTGGGTCTTCCCTGAGGCCTCCTTCCAGCTGGACGCTCCTGGAACACCTCCCTAGGGAGGCGCCCTGGGGGCATCCTTACCAGATGCCCGAACCACCTCAACAGGCTCCTTTCAATGCATGACGATTCATGTACCATTAATATAACGTGTTACCTTTTTTTCTTTTACACACCTACACTCTTTCATTGAACTAATCCTCCCCATTTCCCATGTTTTATATGTGGCTCTCATCTCTCTCAATCTTCTTGTCTCTCTGATTCCTGTCAGCCATTTTTTCCATTGGTTCCATTTGTCTTCCTACCAAGCTGACCATGAAGTTTCAAGTATGCACCACCACACTCTCTGACCCAACCTGCACTGTCCAACCCCTTTCTACTGACGGAGATGGCTCTGACTGAGCCTTCTTCAATAATTAATTCTGAATCAAAGCAAGAATAAAATCTATTTAGGCAAAATACATTACTTTCCACTTGAAAGAAAACATAGTCAAGATTCAGTGCTGGAAGTATTTTACATTGGCCAGGAGTTCAGCAAATGGTTAATAGTGTATTGTGCTGCGAATACAAGCTGATATGTGAAAAATAGAGTCAGGGCCGAATTCCACCAGCTGCCTGCTCCGCCACGGCAGCTCCGCTGCACCGTCTCTCTGCTCCGCTGCTGCTCCAGCTGTCCGGTGAAATACGCACTGCTTCTATTTTTGCTGGATGTCGGAGCTCACCGCATCAATTTAGCACAGAACACATCGAGATAGACAGGAACACAGACGCCGACAATACAATAAAAACTCTGGTTAATTTACAAAATAAGACGGTGTTCAATGCAGGTAACAATCCCAAAACACAGACACATACAAGCATGTCCACTGTTCCTTTACTCGTGCGGATGGGAAAAATAAACTTCCGTGCGTTCGTTGTTGTGTAAATACCATACAGGAGAATCATATCATCAAGAGCGATCGCCCGTCACTTTTATTACCGCGGGAACTCCTCGGTCTCGCGACTCCAGCTGTTCAGTGGAGCTGGCCGTGCCTGCTTTGAAAACGGAGCCGGTGGGTGTTGACGGACGTGGGCGCACGGAGCAAAACCGTTGGACACCGCACGCGCAGCCAGTGCAATTCCGGGGTCACACTGTGTGATGTGACACTTAATGTGAGGTGCATTCACGTCTAGTATAGTGTGAAAAATGTTCACCTGTTATTATAAAGAAATGGTAATTAAATTGAGAAGTAACACAATTGTCTATGCAATGTCTAACTACTTTATTTGTATGACTTTATAATGTCCATTCATTTGAAAGTGTGTTTGCATATAAAGTTGGGTGAGTGTGGACACCTGTGATATTACTCGTGTTGGTCTTTCGTTACAGTCCACCCCTCCAATCTCCTTTCCCCCCTACCTCTAAGCCCCGCAGCGGCCCAGCTTGGCGGCACCAGCGCTCTCGTTAATCACATAGTGTCAGGCCTTTAATAAGTCCTTGACGGCGGTTTTGCCGTGAACGACACTCTTTATCAAAGGTTTACACTGCCAGCGTGTCCTGGAGAATGATTGATCCTACTACACCGTGCACTGTTCTGCCCTTCATGCTGACTGACGGAGCGACACCCACACAGCCAGTGGTAGACAGTGATGGCAGAGGTGAACGGACATGTGTATGTGACTATAAAACCCTGTCTGCATGTTAGGGGGAGTGTGTGTTTGTAAGGCAGTGGCAGAGTGGCTATGTGCTGGCAAAGGGCGGCTACGGGCTCGGTGATGGATACTTCTTCCGGTTCCATTTTTCTTCCCACCAACCGACCAACCCTACATGATCCTGCTTGTCCAAATGCAAAACAGTCCATATTATTGACGCTGTGATGAAGTGATGTGTTAACCTTGCCTGCCTCTGCCTGGAAAGGAAGCATCTCTTCCACTTAACAAATGAAGTAATATCAGCAAACGGTTGGCCTTGTCGCTTTACTTATGGACATGATGTTGTATATGAAGCATTATCAGAGATCTGCTGGCCTTGTCATGCAGGGAAGCTGAAAATCTGAATGAATTAAGATGAATATCAAATCCATCAAATCCAAACTTAGCCACAACACGTCCTTATATAGCAGATACATAACAGAGAGAAGAGAATACGTGTTAGTGATACAGTGACCCCTGCATCACCCTGAAGCGATCTGCGACAGTCCAACTTTCTTTGTGTTATGCCTCGTCGGTTAGGTCGGGTTATTTTGGCTTTCCATTTGCAAAAAGTTGGGTAGGGTAAAATATAAGTGCACCTAAGCCCTCTAAGCCGCTCCTATTTTCAGTACGAATCATTTCCGCCGTGTGTACTCACCTCGGCAAGAGTGAAGAGTCTTGTGTTTTGGCGAAAAATGTGAGTGCAGCACAGTTTATTGTGTGGTGTTTTTCCTCGTCATTAAATTAATCAGTGGGATAGCCTACACTGTGTAGCCTACCACTGTTACAATATCACGTAGCTGCCGCAGCCAGCGCTGTTCGCTCACTGTCTCTGTCGGTTTGCACCAAGCCGTCTCTGTGCCCTTACCAGCGTAATACGCTCACAACACGGGGGAATAAATAAAGAAGCGGCTGCTTCTTTGTTTATCACATGTTCAGAAACACCCGAGAGACCGCTGGCTTGTTCCACAGCCCGATAGTTTGATCCATATTCTGGCGCCGGCTATCGCAGTCCAGCCTAAACCATGCCCTACCAGTAAGGGTAGGGTCGGCGGTGGAAACACCACCGAGATTCTTAAAAGCGAGCTGTCCCACTCTGAGCCGCTCTGACCCGACCCGCTCTCCTCGGTGGAAACGAGGCATTAGCTGACTTAACTGGTAATGGGTTTCACTACGATTGTTATTAACTTGATTTGTTAACATTTGACTGTGGGGGTTCCGACCGATGACTTGATGGGGCAGTCCTACTCATTAGCATTCCCAAGGTGGTCATACAATGTTCAAATAATTAGTAAGGTAGTTTCATGGACATATAAAGAAATGGACACCGGATTGAAACACGGCGCCCATTCATTCCTATGAAAGCTGCTCATTGGCGCAGAGAAGCAACAAGGAAGCATTAATGCGGAAATTCATGCGGCCCGGAAACATGACGTAACATGGACGTAGCGGCATTATGGAGGTCTTAGCGAACACAGTTGCATTGTTTACCGACCATAGGCGTATAAGTCACTAACCCCCCGATGATTTGCTATATGTGATCGCTGTATGTGATCTTTAAACACTCCGTTGTTGTAAAGTAATACAGTGGTTAACAAGTTCTAAACGAAGATTCCTCCAGCCATCTACACCAAACTAGTGGGCTAGCGCTGTTTTGATAGCGTGTGTTACATCTTTATAGGTCCATGGTGCTTAAGTTAATTATTGAAATCAACCAAACAAAGCTTCAAAAGCTTAAGTTAGCTGTTTAAAGTTTTTCTATAAGACCAATGTTGTAGCTGTGAACGCAATTGCCTTATCAGAATGAGTAAGAATTAGTTTTATTTTCCTGCCGTGAGGCCGGGCTGAAACCGAAACCTTTGTTTCACTACGACTCTGTTCAGCTGCCCACGGCTGCCCACCCCTCCTCCTCCTTCGAAAACAAACTGAAAGCCGTTAAAAGCCGTTGGGCTAATACAACGCTTGACGTGGCGTTTTGAAATGAGAAAACTTCCATTTTACTAGTATATGGTCTAAAGATTAGTATGAGCCTATGATTGATATTCAGAAAAATTTTGCGGAGACACAATCTTGTTTGCCGCTTGTATTGTGTGGACGGGGAAATCTGCCTATGGACCGCATGAAAATAAGCTCCTCCCACAGCCCCATTCATAGCATGCAGTACCAATGGCTTGGCCACATGTCCATGCTGGCTGCTCGGGGAAGGCAGAGTCCTGGGGGCCTGGGTAGTTTCCTCCATTGGGGACAATAAAACAAATTGGTTACACTTCAATGCCGCCATTATCATAATTAGATTCATTTTTGAGTACACATAATAAACATTACAAAACAGCAATTGTAAAACTAGGAGAGACATTTTTTTTAAAACAAAGTGCAACCCTTTGGAATAGTAAGTACCTGGGTTGACAGTCTTTACCATATGGTACGAAGGACTAAAATTCAAAGTCAGTTCAAGGCAAATGTCTTTGTATTGCTTTTGTTGGTTTTTCACTAGGTGGTTCAACCAAAAAACACTCTAATCTTAAACACATGGAAACTAAATCTATACAAGAAATATTCAAGACAGAGTAAAAAGTCTCTCTGTGGCTCTGAAAAGAGAAATAGGAGACCCGTTTTAAATGGAAATGCAGCTGATATAAATGGCTCCTGAAAGTGAATGAAATATAAAGAGAACAATTTGGTATTCCCTGGGAAGACACCGCGGGCAAGGCAGCAATTAGGAAAGCGACTGTGAGGGCCTACAATCAAACTTTGCGCTTGTGCTCTGACTCTACTCTCTCAGCTAGACATTTATTCACACACACACAAAGAAAAAACAACTTTGCCTTAAGGTGGTAGACAAACCATGGGGTAAAAATCTGCAGGGACTCATGGAGAGATTTAGAAGGAGGATATTAAAGAAGTGTATAATGATTTCAAATGTTCCGGTTCTGTCCATGTGTGGCGGTATTGTCTCAAGAGACTCTCTTGGCAAGTCAGACCAGAGCCCTGTTTCAGGTAGCAGGTTTTACAAACTCTGGGTTTAATCCTGCACTCTGAGTTGCTCAACTCAGAGCTGAGCAACTCTGGGTTTTCGGTTTCAGAACAGTGGATCAGCGTTGGGTCAATCAACTGAGCGTGTTCACTCTGGGTTGATCGCGTGCGTAAAAGCCATTGTCAATGGATCGCTGATAACATGATTCACCATGGAAACAGAAGAAACAAATGCTTGATCCTCCCACTTCTCCACTTCTCAAAAAAAAGTAAGAAATATTAACGAATGAGTTTATGGTATGGAGAAGAATTAACAGGGATATTATCTGATCTAACTCTGATCTAATCACCTCGGCCATTCAGAAAAACAACGGGGGGGAAAATGTTGTCAATAGAATCATTACGCTTCCGTAGCTTATGAGAAGCAAGTCTATTTTAAGAATTAAGTTACGCATATCAGCAGCAGCAAAAGTGTATGGCGCCGCAAAGCATTGCTGACAGTGTTTTATATTCGCTGTAGGCTATTATGTAGTCAAGCTGTAATAGCCTACTGTGCAGTAAACAGACTGTCGCTTCTTTTAAACGAGGAGTCAGACACATTACATGACAGTTTCCATTGTAGAGCCTGATTGATATATTACCAGATTCCTTGTCCTTTAGTGATCACAGTTTAAATTATTTTATTATTTCTATATTCATAAACGGCTATTTAACGAGACTCGTCTGTGACTTTGGGATGACACAAGTGAACAGTAGCGATCGTGTGCAGCCCCAGCCGCAGAATTACATTTCAACCTGACATACACCTGTTCAGTGGCACAGACGTTAAAAAATCCCTATTAATAAAAAGAAGAATGATATAGGCCTACATACAATACAAATAGGTTTATTAATCTGAATGTAGAACATATTCACGATGTGTAAGGTGGCCGCCATATGAACGAACGAGGGCTGAGAACAAGGCTACTGATCAGATAAATGATCGGTCAAACGTAAAATCATCAGTACATGATAAAAACATCCCGATGGAGATTGCTATGGATTGATTTTGCTTTAAACTGTACAGGGACGCGTTGTAACAGTGACTCTTTCTTCAGTCGGAGCTGCAGCGTAACCAACTCAGGGTAGGTCTAACCACCTCCCGAGCAGGTTAGACCCACGGCGTATGTTGCCGCAGTAACTGACTCTCGGTTGCGCTGAACCTGCTACCTGAAACAGAAAACCGAGAGTTTCCACTAACTCAGAGCAAACAAACTCTGGGTTGCCTTAAAACCAGCTACCTGAAACAGGGCTCAGGGTTCACACAAGTGTTCACTCCCTCAGTCTCTACAGATAGGGATGGGGCCGATCCGATCCAGTATCGGTATCGGATCCGATATGGCCGAAATCTGCGTATCGGATATCGGACTGACAGCTCCGAAATTAAAATCCGATTTTTTTTTTTTTTTTTTTTTTTTTTAAGGCTATATATATATATATATATTTTTTTTTTTTTACTATGTAAGAGCGAACATGCGCCGACGTTCGGTGGAGGGAGAGAGGACATCACTTTATAATTTGACATACAGTACATATCAGTTTGTTAGCCAGTGAGCTAACCAAAGCTAATCAAAGTCAAGGAAGTGGAGAGGCTTGAGACAAATTCTACTATGTAAAATACAGCCAGAGAGAGGAAGACTGTTTAGACAAACAGACCACCACATATTCTAGTGGGGCAGAAGTGATCATTGAGAAGGATTTTTTTTGTGTGACTCTATAATTCTGCCTTTAAGATAAACCTATATGCATTTGTGTATATTTATTGCTCTTTTAAATTAGAATTGCTTAAGCCTTCCTAGCCTAATACATAAAATCACCACCAACAAAAAAATGTATAACAATTATGATATCGTATCGGTCAGTATCGGTATCGGCCGATATCCAAACCCTAGGTATCGGAATCGGATCGGAACTAAAAAAAGTGGATCGTCCCATCCCTATCTACAGATAATATGCCCAGTCCCAGATAGCCTTGATTTTTTTTCCACAACAAAAAACAGCACCTGTATACAGTGGCCTCTCATATTGTTCTTCCAGACGTTTTTAGCCAAGACGTGCCTGTGCAATCATCTCTGGACAAATAGTGAACCACAGTATTTATTTGTCCCCTGAACCAATGCTGCAGCTATTGTTTCTTGGACGGATATGGATGCACGAAAACAAGCACACCAAATCTTACATGACTGGCATGTCCCTACCTTCTACCAAGAGACACAAAGAGAAAAGTCCACTATAACTTTCTTGTAAAGATTTTTTCCCCCTTCCAAGGCAGATAAAGGAACAAATTGGTATCTGCAGAATGGAATCAGCTGTACTACATCAAAAACGGCTAGGCTTTTTCCAAAACTTCTTTTCAAATCAAGGCTTGAACGGCAACACTGAAGAAGAATGTCTTAAATTCCACCCTAAGGGGATGCTGTCTACACAAAGAAAACATTCATGTATGAGGTCAAGCATAACCACCCATTGAAAAAAATCCTTGACTTCCTGTATCCAGTCAGTCAATATCAATCTACCAAAGACTTCTGCCAGACAGTGGCTCTGTTATCTGGTGTTTCTGAACATGTGATGAATAACCCTCCATTTGCGCCTGAAGGCAAATCCAGCTCGACTTCCAGCTCATTCATTCATTTATGTTTCCAAAGCCCCCCCTTCTCTCTCTCTCTTTCTTCAATATGTTACCATGTCCTCTCTTGGCAGACAGTTGTCATGCATTTTCACATTGAAACTTGCTTCCAATGGAGCAGTTCTACAGACACTGTCATCTGTTCCCTATCCCTCTAAATATAGTTTGCTCTAACATGGTTTTACTTCATATTGGCATTTCTTGGCCTTTGCACTGAGATCAAACATTCTAACTTTAGCACAAACTCTTCTGCACAGTAATCACTAGCATTCCTTACTCAATTCCACAGCCAAATATCAGCAACTATTCACGTCTTCTCCCTCTTCTTCAGAATTGTCTCCCCACATACTATATCCATGGACAATAGTCAGCTATAAACACCTTTTTACCAGCATTAACACCAATACTTGTCAAACCATCACCCAAACCACCTGTCACCCATATCAATTTATACAGCACCTGAATGTAGATAGTTATAACTAATTCAAGGCCTTAGGCGCATGTCAGCGGTAAAGATCGATAGCCACCTGTCACAGTTTCGGTGAAATAATGAACGAAAATGACGGTTGCTCGTTAATGATCAAACAGGTCGTTAGCCACAGTGGCGTTTCCTTTTCACACAGTTAATTTAAGGCTTGACCTAGTCATCAGTTAGCCCATGTACGTTGCAGCTGTTAATGGATGTTGCTGAGATTCCAGCATGTCAAGCGCCAATCTTCCCCCGGAGCTGTGGACTGTCACACTGCAACATGTCAAAGCCCTTGATGTACGAGCCACTTTCTCACTGCTTTAATGCATTTAAATGGAGCTATGACTTGGGCAGGAACGGCCCAATTTCAGAACCAGCGGTAAAGGCTCAATCTCATCTACTGCACTGGTGGACGGAGCGTGTACATAGGAAATGAAATTGAAAATCCATCAGGCGCACCCACATGAACACACACACACACACACACAAACCAGGCTCTTCTGTTCACAAATCCTTTACACACACACACACACACACACACACACACACACACACACACACACACACACACACACACACACACACACACACACACACACACACACACACACACACACACACACACACACACACACACACACACACACACACACACAGTCAGACACTCACAAAGGGTCATATCTCACATTTCAAAGCGTTATTATAATAACGGGTGTGTGATGAGCTGCTGCCTGATGTAGAAAGCTAATCCAAGCAAAAAAATAGATTTACTAGAGTAATTGAACTACAGTCAAAGAATTATGAGTGAAATAGCCCCAGACTGCACTCAGTGTGAAGGTATTCTAACCTTGAATTTAATTAAAATATTTTTTTCTCTACCGTAGACATATCATAGAGTGTGCTTTAAATCCTCAAGTCAGCCTTACTCAGTTAACTTGCAACGCATTCATCAGCTTATTTTAATAAACGTGCTGCTGATACGAGCACTTTCAATGAAAACCACCACTGAATCTACGGATATGCATTAAAATGTAAATGGGATAAGGTACTCAGTTACAGACTATTATATATCTAGGTAAAGTTACCCATAATAAATAAGCACTGGTCATTTTACTGAAACATTGAAAGTAGGGGGCAATGTTGTGTTATCAAGTTGCATTGTAAATTAAGTTTCTCAAATATGTATCTAATGGCCAAAGTTTCGCAGTCACTCTTGTACTTTTTTTAAAGCAAAAGACAGATTGAACCAAATGCAGAGAGAAGATCACTTACATTTGTTTTCCAAATTACTGAATAATTGTACAGCTACACAACTGCCTAGTACCATTCTTAAGCAGAAGTTATATCCCGCCTGGCTTTACACTTACAATAGAGGTCTGCATAATTGTGGCATGCCTGCAGGTCCTCTAGCAGTTGTTTGCGGCACGGTAACAAAATGCGGGTATTGATTTATATTGTCCAACAAATAATACATTTAGCTGGATTATGTTTTCTGTCTCGGTTGTTTCATTTTAAAATACCCACAGTGCGCTTGTGCTTTTCCTGCTGTCACATAATAATCAGTGTGCCACATCCCTATCTTACCTTGCTAACAACACAGCAGGTTGCCAGCTAGGAGCCAACCTAGCGTCAATCATGTAAAAGATGGATGAGCAGGAGTGTTATTCTATCAAAGCTATTGAATACGGACTTGAAAGTGGTGACAACAAAATTGCTATGAACACAAGGTTAATTGTTTGTCTGGGGCTGCTTTCGTGTGATTGTGGATGCAAATAGTAACCAGTTGCCATTGTCTTAGTGTAACGAATGCAAAAAGTTTTGTCATTCATGAAGTCACAGGACTGGAACATTGAGTTTGCGCCAACAACTAAACTCAATTGTGCGGCCAAAAAGACCTGCCGATGGCGATTCAGCTAAGAAGGAAACCACCGAAAAATGTGTGGATATGATGTGTGCAGACCTGCGGCCCTATGACACAGTATTTGGGGACAGATTTAGCACACTTGCCCTTCATTTGGTGGACGTGGGAGCAAAATACAGAGTATTTCACAGGCATGAGGTGCTGCTCCATCCAACAACGGTCTCCGGAAATGTACAGAGGGCCCAGGGCATTGAGCAAGACGTAATTGGGTAAATAACTGAGATGATTGCTAGCTATGGATGTGCTGTGACCACTGACATCTGGATGGAAAGTTACACTAAAACATTGTTCTTGTCAGCCACCAATCATTACAAGAGGAAAGAACATTGTGGCCGCTCTGCTAGGACTCAAGCTAAGTAAATGTAATTTGCATATTCTGAATGTAAATCTGGCAAGCGCATTCTCAGCTGATGCGCTGGACTGCTCTCATCATGTCAGCCAGATGCTTACAGGTATAAAAAAGCTGGTTGCTTATTTCAAACACTCTGGCCAGAAAGGAAAACAGAAGACCTCGCTCAAATAGTCTGTTGACTCGAGGTGGAAACTACGATACCTGTCAATCTGTACAACAGCAATATGATGGCATAAATGTGCTCGTCAGCAGGATGACTGTATCTACACCCTGCAAACAGCCATTCAAGGAAGCTACCAATGACCTGGAATCCTACAACAGTGCCCCAATGGCCTACATGGCATTACCATAGAGATAAATATGATTCAGGAGCAAACCCCATCCATTTTCTGTTTGCGAAGATGGAGTAGTCCTACCAGATTCTGCTGCAACACCAGAGACAAAGTGGATGCATTGATTGGAGATTAGTTCTCAATAAAGCTAGACCCCCACCTGAATTCAGCTCTGCACAGTGTGCTACGCTGGTGGAATACTACTCACCGTTTCCAGTTTCCACGTCTGAGCAAACTGTCCCAACCGGTACTGTCAATCCCTGCCTCCATGGCGCCCTCTGAGAAGGCATTCAGTGTCTGTGGATGCATTTTGGAGGAGAAGTTGTAGGTCTTCTATGTTAGATGTTAAATAGCCTACATTTAACTAAATATATGCCTTTGCAAATGAGCCATGCAGGGCCAAGTGAAAAAAAGTGAAAGGCTTTCGTAAATGTGTTATTCATGCATATATAACAGACGTTATATGATCCTTGTTAATATCGCATTTGCAGTCTGGTTGAAAATAGCCCGTGCAGACCACTTACTTTCAGTATATCAACACAGCAGGTTGAAGCAAGCCTCATAACCTCAGACTTGAAATGTTTGAAGAAACTCCAAACTAAACATTTCGCCCTCTGTGTTTTCAGCTGATAACAAAGCTAGACAACAGAGCGTTGGGCAAACTCCCCAGGCACTGACTTACCATAGTGTGTGTGTGTGTGTGTGTGTGTGTGTGTGTGTGTGTGTGTGTGTGTGTGTGTGTGTGTGTGTGTGTGTGTGTGTGTGTGTGTGTGTGTGTGTGTGTGTGTGTGTGTGTGAGTGAAAGCACAGTGAGAACATCTGCTTCCACTGAAAGAGCACAACCATTTGAAAAGCCGTTTGCATCCTGCCAACACCTGTCTTTCTAAGTGAAGCAGTAGACACATCCACAATGGACGTGAGGGAGGAGAGGGAGACATCAAGAGCCAATGACATACTGCTTTGGCTCTCTGTCACTGAGGAAATGTCAGCAGAGCACACCACTAGTCTTTCTGGCAGGGACAAATCTGTGGATGTTTGAATGGTTGGTTGAACCCACATGTATGTGCCATGCCTAGGAATGGCATTTATGTTGTAGTGCACGGCTTAGAGGCCAAGGTTGGGACGGATTCGACTACGTCAAGCAACAATTTGTCCCACCAGATTCATAATGAACCAAAAAGGTTTGTACCTCCATACAAGAACATAAAAACCTTTGTGTTATGCTACGTTGCTCTGGAAAATCATCTGTCACTACCAGTCAGCCGCCTTCCCTCCCCACTGTACACGCATGCTCACACTCAGAGGTCAAGTTATCATTGATAAATAAAGTTGACTTTGCAGAGTTTTAGTACTGAGAGTCAGAAGAGTTGACATCAATGCCTCTTGGTAGCAAATGTCCACCCTTAAAAATAACTGCATGCTCTATCCAGAATGACTGTGATATTTGAGTTAGACAATAGGGATATCTGAGGTCATATACATATCATCTCAGATGTATAATTTGCTATACTTATGATAGCACTGTTTTAGAAATCTTTATTAAAAGGCAAATGTGAATTGTATATATTCATCTAAATGATAGATTGTAAACTGTAAGCACATCATCATCAAAGTCGCACCTACCCCTACGTTTAACAGTTTTGCTCATTCTATAGGCTATTTTGTTCTGTATATTATTCTGTATTCTGTATATTTGATTAAAAAAAAACGAGTAACCACTTTTGCTTCATTTTTAGGACTGACATTTTTGCTCTAGTGGTTTCTTGTTGTGTTCATTGTAATGGTTAAACTCCTTTACCATGCTTTTCCTGCTATACACTGCTACTATAAATCAAAGCATCAGGCCTGTTTACCCTGACAACATTGTTTGAGGTTATTACACCTCTTTTATAGTGAGACGTAGCCTACTTAAAATTCAGCATGCAGTCAAATATATAACCAATTTTCAATACTTCTTTCCTTTTCCTTTTTACCAAAAACATTTCAGATAGTGGTAGACAAAGGCACTGTGTAAAAAAAATTAAATTATTAAAATTCCTTACACTGCTTCAGCTTCAAGGTTCTGACATTGTGACTGGTAGCTCACTGTCCCACTCTCAAGGTTTACTGGGGACTTGAATACAACAGAGCTATCATTACAGTTATTGATAACACCTGTGCTGTTTCTACAGCATGATAACAAGTCCAATAGTCTAATGTGAAAATGCCTTTGTTTGTTTGTTTTTATTAGCTAATATGAAAGTTAGCTGAAGGCAGAAATTAAAAGAATAAACACTGGATGATTGTCTCTTTATTTTAATGTGGTTGTAAGTCAGGTAGGCTAAGTAGGGTACTCACCCACTCTTTCTGACGCAATTGTTTTTTGAGTTGCAGAAACTTCCACTTCAAAGTATTTTTTGTTTTTCTGGCTCTCCATCTTGTTACATTCTATTCTATCCATAACCTCCGTGGTAGAAACAGTGAAGAAATAAAACAACAACCTCACCTAAAAACTCCTGTAGGTAACACTGCGCTAACTGGACACGTGAGGGGTCGGATTACGTTAGCACCTATACGGTTAGCACACACAGTTATGCAGAGCACACCAGTCGCCTCAGAGTTACCGAGAGTAACCCATGGGAGCAGGGGCGTAGCACCAAATTCTGGGCCCCTATACAAAAAGTCCTGATGGGCCCCCTGAAAAGCGGTCTTACAATACACATGTCTCTCTGAGCCAGACAACTCCACAATATTTCATCTGATGAATGACCAAATCATTACTTTTACCGGTGTTTCCCCCATAATATGTCTTAGTCAAGGTGGTCACTGGCCAGGGCCACAGGAGGCGCGGCACGCAGCGCCGCGGCGAAAATTTTGGGGGTATTTTGCTCAAAGATGCCAATGCGCACTATAGAAATAAACAACTGTTTATTTGAATACAGATGTGCAATTTTGTTTGCTATGTGCAAGTATAATTTTACAGACAGTACAAAACACAATTAAAGAAAACTTCTACTGTTTTTGTGCAATACTATGCAGACACACTAAATACAAATAATAGACCATACACTTGTGTAGGCACATCAAGTGCAAATTAAACTTTTTAAAGGATGGGGGGCTGTGATTATTGTGGACAATAGGCCTACTGTGATGCGATAGCCTATAATTAATTAATGGTTATTATTAGCCTACTTGCTTGATTTCTTTTTAAATACAGGTTGTTTTGGAACATGTCTTTCCCAATTTAAAACATAAAAATAAAGCAGCATTGAAAATTCAGAAAATCAATCTTGTTGGCCTACACTAGCATGCTGTTCTGCAAATAACTCAATAGTTGAAATAATAAATACAATGTGTTTTCCCCTTAAAATGTCTAAATGCATTTCAAAGACAGTAACAGTGTGGCACTTCTTTAAACTTACTGAAACTTGCAGGGGCCATCACTCTCATGTATTTATCAGACTTTTCTTTGCGCTGTCTGAGCTGATAGATAGGTTGTGTTGCCACAGTAATGTGGAGTCTTAAACTGTCCTAGCTTTGCCAGCACTTATTTCTGTACAGCTAAATATCCCCATAGAAACATCGCTGCGTTTATTTTCGCCACCAGTTCAATTCAATGTTGGCTTGCTCCTGCTTACTCTCCCGCATACATGGCTTAGTCATGCGCAGGCCCCTGATCTCCTTGCAAGGGTCAGGGGCCTATCACGAGCCAGTCAATTATTTCTTTTTTTGGAATGGCATTGTTCATGTGTGCTCAGCGGCTAAAATAAAGGCAAACATCAGCCTACCTGAAAGTGAAAGTGTGCCGGCTGACGGAGGACAACACCGGTTCTTCGCTGCACTATATTGGAATTCCACACGGACACCGCCGTCAAGTTTGGGTTCATATTATCCTCAGGAACAGCACACAGCTTGGTGAGTTTCACTATGCTAACCGGCGCTACCTTGGCTAAAGTAGGGGAGAACGGGGTAATTTGTCACATGGGTTGGATGTCACATTCGTTATATCTCGCCACCAGAGCGCGCTAGCTCTGAAATGTTGATATAAAAAAGGTCCAGAATTGGGATCAGAGGTCACATACATAGACTTCCTTGGAGGAAGACAGCTGCATTTCAGGTGAGAGGATGTTTTGTGTTTTTCATGTCAAATTCAAAATATTTTGCTTCTCAGTATTTTTCTTCTAGGCTTTTACACAATGGGTTTATAACAAAACACTTGTTACCCTCAGAAAGTGTGACGGGTAAGCTATAGTTTAGATTGTTGTTAGCAAGCTAATTAGTTGTCAGATGGTTGTTGGCCTTGATGCTAGCAAGAAATTCAGGTTGGGGTTGGTCGTCAAATTTTTTGGGGGGTTGGTTGTCACATGTTATCTCAAGGCTGCAGCCAGAAAAGGAACCCAATAACGAAAGAAATTGTCAAGCTGTATCCTCACTGACACCCCAGAGAAGGAAAGAATAGAGCAGGAAAAGGCAGCTAGCAAGCAAAAGAAAAAAGGGCAACAAAATCAAAACAACCCAGTGCATCCCAAACTAGACCAGCTGCCAAGGCTACAGTAAGTTATGTAGGCCTATTTGTCAACTTGACAATGCAATTAAACTTTCAAATTTGGTTCTGCCTCATTGCCTTCTTTTTAAGATTTTTCCCATTAAGATAACATTGTGACAAACAACCCCATAGTGTGTGACAACCGACCCCTTGATGGGGTTGGTTGTCACAATGTGTCAGAGTGTCTTTGATGGTAAATTACTTCTTCATTACAATAAGTTGGAAAAAAAGAGAGACACACATTTCAAGCCAACACCTTAAGCTTCAATTTAATGTAGGAATGGCTATTGACAGATGTTTTGGTGATGAGCAATTCTCACTAGAGTAAAAAGTGTGCCTACTTACCCCGTTCTCCCCTACAACCAACAGCTAAACAGATGCAAAATAGCCTACACATATTTGCAGAATGTATTGGAAGCCCGATGTCCTCACTCCACACGCCCACCTCGTCTTGCAGACCACCGCACCGGGCAATCTCAACGCTGATTGGCTGTGGAGGCGCGGTGCCCGGCGGCGCTGCAGAAAAAGATGAAAAATTTAATCTTTTTCTGCGGCGCCGTGCTCGCCGCACAAGCCTTCGATTCACGCTCCTTCGATGACACAATTTCTATGCGCCGCTAATGGCCGCGCTCCCGATTCACGCGCCTCTCATGAGGCGCGGCCACGCGCCGCGCAAGCCCCCGCCGCCGGCCGCTGGACGCCGATTATTGGGTGGACGCGCGGCCACGCGCTAGTACATTGACTTTGTATGTAATCTCGCCGCGCGGCCAGTGCGGTGTGTTCCCAGCTTTATACAGAAACACTTGCTAGCTTGGCAACGTTAGGTTTACAAACAACCCACAATGCCAGACTCTCTTAAGAAAACAGATCAATTCAATTAGCTCATATTATTGGCATATCAAACAACACTGCAGCAAAATCATATGAACCTATTGTATTATTTCTCAGACATGTTATAAAAAGCTTGCCTGAACTGTGAAATGTAATGATGACAATACAATTAATAAATTAACTAAATATGTATAACCTGCAATTTTAGAAAATACATAATAATAGTTTTGAATGAACCTTTTTCTTTATTTGATTAAACCTATATGTTATTGATTTATAGGCATGCTTTATGATTCTCAGTTATCAGTTCAGTACTTGGCTTTTTGAGTATCTGATGCCCCCATTGCTTTTTTACAATTATTCTTCCCTTACAGCAGGCCTAGCCCTCCTATAGAAGTGTTTGCCCTCTGTTTGGCCTCTCAGGCAACCATTACCCACAGAAACTGAATTACACGACAAGCTGAACCTACTGAATCTACTGATTATTTGTAATTCCCTTTGGCCATTTTGTCCTTGGGGAACTGTCACTAAGAGCAATATAAAAATAATATAAAAAAAAAAAAATATCCATGCCAGCCAACTGAAGGCAAACAGTGGCCACACATTTTGGCATCACATAGAATATGTAAAGAGACTTCCTATTCAGGAAGTTGCCTGAAACTCCTCAGGTTTGCACAGGTGGAATAGTAATATAATAGGCACCAATGAACCTTCCTGAAAGCACTCAATACATTGCAGATTTCCAGCAAAAGCCTTAGAATCTCTCCAAAGAGCCATCACTTTCACAGCAAACAATGTATTGGGTAAAAGCTTTTTATGAGGCTTGCCAGGAGATAATATTTTCACAGTCAGCACTGTACTGGTTAGCTGATAGAATATGTTCATATGAGTGGATGACATTTGGACTGTGTATATATAGCAGGGATTTGCTAAATACAAATGTGTCACAATAAATATTAATAAACATAGTGTATCATTCATAACATTGGCACATTAAAGTAAAAAATGTAAGGGATATTTTAACCAGGTTACACTGTAAAGACCTATGTAGTCATGCATTGTTATATCTATTTCTGCCACCACTCTAGTACAACAGAGTTTTTTGTCTGTTTGTTTTAATTGCAGTGCTCAATCAAGTTTTTTTTTTTTTAACGTTTCCACTTTCCACATTTTTTTTATATTATTTGTCAGCGTTGTTTGATAAACTCTCTGGAAATAAGTGCATAATTATTGCATAGTATTATTTGCAATTATTGTAATAGTATTTATACATGTAACACGTTGTGAAAGAAAGGGATCAGCTGCAGGGTTGTTTGATTTGTTCTAATTCTGGCCTAATCCCATGTTATCGATCGTAGAGCATCACCGCTGTGAATGCAATCATGGAATCACATTGGTCATTCAAGTGCACTACCTTAATCTGGTAAAGGGACCGGCTCTATCTGTTCAGCAGGCTATGCAGCTAGCTGTGGGCCACTGACCAAAGCTGACGTGACCATTCCCCTTTGGTTGTGCATTAAACTTTCCCCAGAGAGTAAGCCTGCCTCTGCTTCCTTAAACAGGGTAAATAGAATAAGGACATCCTTGCAGCTGACAAGTGTGAAATTGAGTTGAAGTGTACCCCGAGGTAAGGCGTGTGACATGCAGGATTTAAACGCCCCAACAGAACACAGAGAGGGATCAAGCTTTTGTCTGCAAGCTGCATTCTAAACAAGCAACAGGCAAGAGTGATAAGGGACAGCACACGCAGTAGGGAGGTGTGTGTTTGTCAGTGGGTGAGCGGTGGCGGGTGCATGCATGTATGTGCAAGCGGGCGTTAAAGTGTGCACATGTTGGATTATATCACCGCAGGGACAATAAAGTCAGTGGCGTGATATGCAAGCTATCAGGAGAGAATTTCCCCACAGAAGGCCTTACAGTAATCTCATCCCTGTTGCAGCTTACACTACATGCTTAAAAACACAAAATTGAGAGTCTCAGCTGTTGAGGAAAAACACAAACACGAAGAGAAACGATAACATACTCCGTTGGCCTGCCGTTTTTCATCACAAACGGGGCCGGTTATTCATGTGTCAGTCACAGCTAATGCGCCCTGTCTGTTCAATTCAGCTTGTCTGTTTCACTCAAACTAAACTAGATGCATGCACACATCTAAAAGGACCCTCTAGGTGCGAAAGATGAAGAAGAAAAAAGCAATGAAGCTGCGTCAAATCTAAAAGAATTTGACTTCAAATAAATCAGTGAAAAAATAGAGGACTGTCTGACTCGTGCTGAGTTTGTGTTGACTGGAGAGAACCATCAAATAATCAAGGGCCAAATTGCAGAAAGCTTGCGATGTTTCTCCATATGTGGGCACCCAACTGCATATTTCTTTTTGCTGCCATTCATGGGTATGAGGCATGGCTTTCCCATCCATTTCAATGAACAGAAGCAATCTTGCACCTATCCATCTAATATGTGTGTCTAAATCATCTGCCTGAATGTGCCCTGGCCTCACACAATGCTGCCATCCATCACAGAGCACCTCTGTAGCCTTCCCCCTGCAAATCATAACACTGCATACAAACGTCCTCTCAAAAACCTGCAGCAACTTCCATCTCCTGTTTATCGCCTTCCTTTTTCCTCTTGACTACGACTACTATTTTCGTTACCTGTCACTCTCACTTTTCCTTCTCTCTGTTAGTTCTCTTTTGCCTCGTTTCCACTGAGCAGGACAGTTTGGTTCGGCATGGCACGGTAACCCTAGATCTGGCTTGCGTTTCCACTGCCTACAGCACCCTTACTTGGTAGGCGAGGTTTATGCTGGATGGTGATAGCCACAGTCAGAGTGTATAGTCTATGGCTCAGAGCACAGGGTGAGAGCCACCACAGCTAAGTAACTATCTTGACATCAAAGCAGTGGGACACAGTGAAGCCCGCTGATTAATTCAATGAAGAGGAAAAACGGCACTTTGCTGAGGAGACTACACAAGGTGGTTTATATCCCGCACGGAAATTATTCTGTCATCCAATCAACGGGCTGCAGTGTGAAGCTCCACCCTTTTGCGACATTATCATTACCATGCTGTACCGAACTGCACTGCACCGCTCAGTGGAAACAAGGCTTTTTACCCTTTCTTCAACTATTGTTTTGAAACTTCTTCCCCTTTTTTATCTCTTGATCTTTTCCCCACATCCAACCATCTGGATTCACTCTTTCGCCTTTGATCCCCTATCGCAGCCGGCGTTTGCGATCGTCCATCTCGGCGTATACCTGTTATATCCGGCCTTGGTGCCAAAGCGTTTGGCTTATCAATCAACTTTTTCTCCATCCATTCTTTCTTCCCCTCAAGCAACACACACTGTTCCATCAGTCACTGTTCAGCTCCCGCGTTCAACCCCGCTCACCCCTCCGTTCGTTGTGTTGGTTAATTCCATCAGTCACACGCCTCTCACACACCCTCACCCAGGCCCAGCCACTTCTATCGCAGCGCTAATCCATTTAAGAGAGAGAGAGAGAGAGAGAGAGAGGGAGAGAGATAAAGAGAAAGAGAGAAAGAGACTTCCTGCACTGCTGGTGAGACTGTGAGGTGAGGCCACAGAGAGAGTGAGGAGAGAAATAGGGCGGCTTTGTCAGAGCAGCACATGCAATGCAATGTGCGACAAAGCAAGGACAGCAATTACTATTTTTTTTATCAGTGTGAGAGATGTGTATCAATAGGATAACTGAGCCTTAAAGTAAATCTTGAACTGGCATGTTGAGGCAGGGACCAACAGCAGGGAGAGGGAATGGAGTAGGAGGCACAGTGTTTGTGTGAACAGCTGAAGGCCTTTGGCAAAGTTATAGGAAGGTCTGGGCCAAGACCTTGATTAAAAGTAGGTCTCTGTTGTGGTCGCCTCCTGGTTTATAGAGTTAAACTGCGATGCTGTGCCCTTTTACAATGACAAATTCACTGATTTAACCAAGCTTGTGGAATAATTACGGGGCAGACTTCTTACATTGATTCAACAAGAAGACAAAAATTATTCTTTTCAATGCAACTCAAAGGATATGGAAAATCTGCTTAATGTACAGTATATTGGCTTAGTCCCTTATGGGCCTATTGCACGTCTGAACGCTGGACCACATGTTAACTACAATCAATTTTATAACACTGCATAATAAAACACTTTTAATCTCACACACTATATGGAATCAAATGTGCAGTCACATCTGCACCACTATAGGTTGTTGCTGGTGTAGAGCCAATGTTTCACACATTAAAGACTGATGAAGAAACATTAGCCCTACCCATAAATCACCAGTCCAAGGCATATTAATGTGCGACTGCCGTCTTCGACATCCCCGCATATTCGTTTTATGCATTCAGCACCTCTTCAACATTCGAAAGGCAAGCCTGTTCCAATCTTTCATTCCGGTTACATATTCATAGCAAGATATCTTAAAATGACAGCTCACACAGCCTAATACAAAGCACTCTTACACATGTGTGTCATTAAATGTGTCCGAATATCGAGGTGTGCAAATGCTGATATAGAGAGTGCAGCAAATAGCCAGTTGACGTCTTCTGTATCGACCACAGTAAAAAGGGGGTACATAATGTGTGAGCGGTAACTGGGGTTGAGGTGAGATGATTTTCGGGTTCAGAAATCTTATCTGGGGGTGAGAGGTCCCTTTCGGCCCTGTTGTAATTCTCAGCCTTCCTGTGTGACAAAGGGAGATACAAATTACAACAGCCTTATATAGTGTCACTGCTCTGAAGGCCCCTGTGGAGAAAAAGGAAATTATCACCGCCAGGATCTGTGGCCCGGAACCCACACAGGGGGACAAAATAATGATTATGATTGAGGGTCGACTATGAAATGAAACGGAAGACCAGAGATAATATAAGGAACAGGAGGGCAGGCGGGAGGGAGAGAGATATATTTATATTTTTTCCATTAGCTAAAACAAGAGCAAATGTTATTTGTCATCATTTACTTCTCAGCTGTCATCACCTCTGATGCAGTGCACTCATTTGCCTTTAATTCTGCTTTAATCTGATCAGCAGCTGTTCTGCCGTTGTTCTCCCTCTCTCTCTCTCTCTTCACTTCATTATAGCTCTCCATCATTACAGCAGCGCTCTCATTATCTTTTCCCCGGAGGAGGATTGCTGTTTCTCTCATTGTTATTGTGATTTTCCCATATACCACTGGAAGGGAAGACAATGATATGTGCCTGATCTAACGAGGTGCGCACATTTAAAACAATCTGAAACATTCTCCTTCATATATTTACAATCGGCTTCTCCCTTTGCCGTAGCTAACTAGCGCTTTTCATCTCTCTCCGTTCCTCGCTTGTGATTTTTCTGACAGCATCCGTCTCGTTTTATTTTTCCCTCTGTCTCACACAGTCAGACTCCGCCAGTCAAAAGCTCTGCGGCTTGCCTGAAGTTTTCACACATTATTTAACGTCCTATTAGCCCGTCTCTTTCCTTTCGTGGCGAGGCCATTTTATGAGGTTTTTAATCATGATCCTCTCTGTCTCTCTTTCTCTCTCCTCTCCTCTCCTCTCTTCCACCTCCACTTTATTTCTCTGTCACCCACACTTGGCTGCTTCTCTCACCTCAGCTGACCTTCTCAGAGGAAGAGACGGAAAAAAAGAAACTCCAGGGAGAAACCGAAAAATCACACAGCCATTGTAGCACCCGTTAGTCTTGTGTGTGTGTCTGTGTGTGTGTGTATGTGTGTGTGTGTGTGTGTGTGTGTGTGTGTGTGTGTGTGTGTGTGTGTGTGTGTGTGTGTGTGTGTGTGTGTGTGTGAGTGTGCCGACCTATCCAACAGGGAACCTGAGATCGTAACACATCCACTAACAGGGGACTCCAAAACTAACAGGGGACATTTTTCAAGTCCCCTCTTGGACATGCTTTAAATCATCTTAAAAACATGTATAATACCTTCTGGTAAATTTTCATAACTTTTGCCAACAGTGGACTTGGAAGTGTGTGAGTGTTAATTTCATATCTGGGACAGCCTCTGCTTGCCCTGGCCTGGCCCATTCACACACGTCGTTTAAACACTCCTCTATTGTCTGAATGGTCTCAGCCCAGGGAGTCTTTCAGGCTGTGAAGAGCTGTTGACAGGCTACTTACTGAAGACACCAGTCTCTTGAAAATAGATTTGTATTTTGTTTTTTAAACTAAATATATATGTTGAGTGTTAATAAAAGTTTTAAAAAGGACGAAAGATAGATATAAACAAACATGGGAAAAAAGATCAGCAGTAAGATCCTTTATTTTCTTGCCAATGTGATTCTCTGTCTACTCTCCACTGTCAGACTACTCATGTGTGGCAGATTAAAAGAGAAAGGTATGTTCTTTGATGATCAATTTGTTTTTTGCAATTAATTAAAATACAGACTATTATTTATTATCAGAACATTTTATAGGTCAAGAACTTTAGAATAGTCCAATCCCTCAAAATTCCCTTTACTACTAATCTTTATAAGAAGAGGTTTTCAATCAATTTGACAGTGTTCTTGTGTCTTCAATCTATATTTATTTTGTTTATTTCATAATCACAGAGAAAGGTCCACACTTCTACTGTATCTAATGACTGAAGTCCACTGTTGGTTGGGATGGTGCGACTTTCATACTCCATCGTGGATGAATTTAAAAGGAATACACCAAACTGGATTATTTCTTTATCTTCAAAATTCCCTTTATTAATCTTTATAAGAAGAGGTTTTCAATCAATTTGACAGTGTACTCGTGTCTTCAATCTATATTTATTTTGTTTATTTCACAATCACAGAGAAAGGTCCACACTTCCACTGTATCTAATGACTGGAGTGCACTGTTGGTTGGTATGGTGCGACTTTCACACTCCATCGTGGATGAATTTAAAAGGAATAAGCCAAACTGGATAATTCTTAAGGGGAAAATAATAATGTCAATGTGGTCTAAAATGTCTTATGTGTGTCATACTAATTGACCCTACCTGCAGTACTACATTCTCCAAATGTAACACAGAGTTAATTAAGGAGATTGTCTCTGGACCATCTCAGACCTGGCTGAACAGCTACCCAAAGCCTGCAGTATGTGAAGACAGTTCAGCTGCTAATTTGGTTCTCTGTCAACTCTCTCCTGTCAGACTATGGGTGACAAATTAAAAGAGAAAGATACATTCTTTGTATCTTAATTAATTGCAAAAACAGATTGTAAAATGATAGTCTGATGATCAATCAGAACATTTTAGAGGCCTAGACCTTTAGAGTAATTCAGTCCCTCAAGATTCCCTTTAATAATCTTTATAAGAAGAGGTTTTCAATCAATTTGTCAGTTTTCTTGTGTCTTCAATCTACATTTATTTTGTTTATTTCACAATCACAGAGAAAGGTCCACACTTCCACTGTATCTAATGACTGGAGTGCACTGTTGGTTGGTATGGTGCGACTTTCACACTCCATCGTGGATGAATTTAAAAGGAATAAACCAAACTGGATTATTTCTTTATTTTCAAAATTCCCTTTATTAATCTTTATAAGAAGAGGTTTTCAATCAATTTGACAGTGTACTCGTGTCTTCAATCTATATTTATTTTGTTTATTTCACAATCACAGAGAAAGGTCCACACTTCCACTGTATATAATGACTGGAGTGCACTGTTGGTTGGTATGGGGCGACTTTCACACTCCATCGTGGATTAATTTAAAAGGAATAAACCAAACTGGATTATTTCTTTATTTTCAAAATTCCCTTTAATAATCTTTATAAGAAGAGGTTTTCAATCAATTTGACAGTGTACTTGTGTCTTCAATCTATATTCATTTTGTTTATTTCACAATCACAGAGAAAGGTCCACACTTCCACTGTATCTAATGACTGGAGTGCACTGTTGGTTGGTATGGTGCGACTTTCACACTCCATCGTGGATTAATTTAAAAGGAAAAAGCCAAACTGGATAATTCTTAAGGGGAAAATAATAATGTCAATGTGGTCTAAAATGTCCTATGTGTGTCATACTAATTGACCCTACCTGCAGTACTACATTCTCCAAATATGAGACTGTCCACCGCGACCTATTACGTCAAGGCTACATTTTACAAAAAAGATTCTCGTTGCTCTAATGTGGAAGTGATATGTGATATGATGCAAATTTGGCCGGATGAAAATATTCACAAACAGTCGTATAGCCTACAAGTAGACTACACTCCAAATCATACAGTGAAAATAATGTTTCATATCGTAGGCTACAAGCCACAAAGCTTGAAATTGACATACATATTTAGCCCATATGCAACAACAATAATGTGATGTTTTTTTTTAATTTATAAGCCTTGATGTAATAATTTATTATTTTGAACCCCACATAATCAGGCAGTAACACCCCTACCCCCTTTCTATCTCTCTCTATCTCTCTCTCTCTAAACAATGTAAATGATTCACCGTTTATAGCCTACAGATGTCATGACTATTTAACGGCACAAAAAGGAGAGAAGAAAAAATGCACTTACATGTTACACCTACATGTAGCACTTAAATGATGTAGCACTTTTGTAGTTTCATTTATTTGAAGCTAATCTAGACTACTTGCGTGATTATTGCTGTTCTGAGATTCTATCTTTATGGTCAAATTTAATTTATGGGAAACTGTTTTAGATAAAAGCATCAGCAATGTAGGCTAATCTAATGACATAAAAGTATTTCACATAAAATTGGTGTTTTAATTGTAGGGGAGAGTGGCCTGAGTTGTGCCAGTGAGGAAGTTGTGCCACCCCTTGTTTCTAGAAAACTGTGGAAGAAATTGGAAATGTGACCACATATTTAAGAAGAGCCATCCATTTGACTCATCCTGTAAAGAAGGGAGACACAAGGAATAAGATATAAGCACATTTAAGCTAATAAAACAGTGTTTTGCCTTTTAAAGTAACATTTCCATGATGAAGGTTTTTTGATTATTGTGTCTGAACAATTATAGACAAGTTTTAAAACATTTGACATGTTTTAGTTCTTTAGTATGCTACACTTTGAGTCTATACAGTTAAGCTGCGAACACACCGCACTGGCCGCGCGGCGAGATTACATACAAAGTCAATGTACTAGCGCGTGGCTGCGCGTCCACCCAATAATCGGCATCCAGCGGCCGGCGGCGGGCCCTTGCGCGGCGCGTGGCCGCGCCTCATGAGAGGAGCGTGAATCGGGAGCGCGGCCATTTGCGGCGCGTAGAAATTGCGTCATCGAAGGAGCGTGAATCGAAGGCTTGTGCGGCGCCGCCGGGCGCCGCACAAGCCTTCGATTCACGCGTTGAGATTGCCCGGTGGCGGTGGTCTGCAAGACGAGGTGGTCGTGTGGAGTGAGGACATTGGGCTTCCAATACATTCTGCAAATATGTGTATTTTGCATCTGTTTAGCTGTTGGTTGTACTTTAGCCAAGGTAGCGCCAGTTAGCATAGTGAAACTCACCCAGCTGTGTGCTGTTCCTGAGGATAATATGAACCCAAAGTTGACGGCAGTGTCCGTGTGGAATTCCATATAGCCTAGTACAGCGAAGCACCGGTGTTGTCCTCCGTCAGCCGGCACACTTTCACTTTCAGGTAGGCTGATGTCTGCCTTTATTTGTGCTGCTGAGCACACACTGCTGTTGTTAATGTGTTTAGTATGTTGCTGAATTGCTGTTAATGTGTGTGTATTTGCGATCGGGGTGCGTGTTCAGGCTGTTTTAATGATATTTGTGACAAGACTGCCGCTGGTTACACAGTGAACCTACATCTGTATTTTTTGGCACAGCTGGACCATGTTATTGTTGTTGTTGCACCGTAAGTGTGACAGGTCTGATCTCGGCGTCGGTGTCAGGAATATATGGCCCAATATGATCAAGCGGCGAGCCTCCTGCGGTCACGCGGCCAACCGCCGCCTACGATGAGGCGGCGGCGGCGGTTAGCCGCGGCGGCGGCTGCGGTGAACATGGCCCAATATGATCAAGCGGCGAGCCTCCTGCGTTCACGCGTCCAACCGCCGCAGGCGGCCAATGCGGTGTGTTCCCGGCTTTAGCATGATGTCAGCCCTAAACTGCTGCATCATGCTTATTATCCAACATTCTGGGGTTGGGGTGATTTGTATTTTAATTAATTGCAAAAACAGATTGATCATCAGACTATCATTTTACAATCAGAACATTTTAGAGGCCTAGACCTTTAGAGTAATTCAGTCCCTCAAGATTCCCTTTAATAATCTTTATAAGAAGAGGTTTTCAATCAATTTGTCAGTGTTCTTGTGTCTTCAATCTACATTTATTTTGTTTATTTCACAATCACAGAGACCCTGTTTCCACCTGGCATTAACATCTGACTTTTTGAATCTGGTTACAAGTGGACAGCTCTCAGTCCGTGTGTTCCCACTTGTATTTTCAAATGTGACTTCTCTGTCTACTTGTGATCAGATTCCATTTACCCGCGCTGTATTTAAATCAACACGTTCATCATTTCCGTTTGCATTGCTGTTTTTAACCGGTGGGGTTCAAACAAGTAAACATACAGGGCTGTACAGTGCCACAGTTTGAATCGCATTTGCTATAAAAATGCAATACATGAGAAGATAATTACCAGTCTAGGTTGACGAGATAGGCTAGTCCATCTCATTTAGACAATGAGGAGCGATGCACAATACTGCTTAGAGGGCCCTTACATTAACACTCGCCAAATGCGGGAAATATCATAGTATAGGTAAAGTAGAAAAGTAAAAACTCTTAGGCGAGTAAGTTATTACGCCACTTTGGCTGGTGAAAGATGTGTGCTCGCTGTTTGGCTATTCTAACGTCTGCCTCTGTTAAACTCTTGTCACCGCAACCAGTCCATAGCTTTCACAGTTAAGTTATTCCTTGTGCAAACAGAACGTTTCCTGTACACCTTCACATTAAAAGCCTGTTACTAGCCAAGCGCGAGTTGACCTTTATTTTGAAGCAGATAAGAACAGGAAGTTAGCGCTCCACATGACTGCAGCTTGCATGGCGCCAGAAAAAAAAATCAGCAACTTCCGTGTTATCACAGTTTTACTCGGTGAAATGAAAACAGAGGACAGATAGCTTGTCATTTGCAATACTTTTAACTGGGCGCACACTAAAACCTTTTTTTTCTACGTATTTCCGCTCAGGCAGTTGAGTAGGAGGTCCCTAATGTGGACACAAACCACATTTGTGTTTCCACTACCAAATGAATGTGGACACAAGTGGTCACAAGTGGTCACAAACCACCTCAGAATGTGGTTTTTGTGATCCGATCTCAATGCGTCTTGAGAGTGTTCTCACCTGTAGTTAGAGCTGTATTCATGTGATCGGATCACAAAAACCACATGATGCCAGGTGGAAACAGGTCAGAGAAAGGTCCACACTTCCACTGTATCTAATGACTGGAGTCCACTGTTGGTTGGGATGGTGCGACTTTCACACTCCATCGTGGATAAATTTAAAAGGAATAAACCAAACTGGATTATTTCTTTATTTTCAAAATTCCCGTTATTAATCTTTATAAGAAGAGGTTTTCAATCAATTTGACAGTGTACTCGTGTCTTCAATCTATATTTATTTTGTTTATTTCACAATCACAGAGAAAGGTAGTTAAGCCAACATTTACGTTTGGATTGGATGCAACCTATTATTTTAGATTTCTTAAAGTTTAATACCTTGTTAAGTGACTTTTTCTGAGTTGATTGTATTAAAGGATTTGATTTCCAACTAAAGTAAAATGTTGATTGTACTCAACCTATTTTAAATTTAATTTGTATTTAAGTATCTTCTCCAACACAGCAGAAGGAGAATGACATATATCACAGTCACTGTGAATCTTGGCTATTGAAGTTAGCTGTTGTTGTTGAAGGCCTAATGACCATCGTTAGACACAGGTACCCATCCCCCACACTGCATACGATCAGAGAGTGACACAGACTGTCACAAAATGACAAGCAGATAGAAACTCCCCTTGCCTGCTCTGAGTCACTCAGGCCAAATCCATTGAGCCTCAAGCCCCACATGTTAAAATGGCACTTCACCTTTACCTTTGAGATGCAATTTCTATGACATATAAAGGGGCTTGTTTGGCATGGAGTGTTAACTTTACCAAAGCAAAATGCGATAAAGCCTAAATGAATTCTAGTTAAAAAAAAAGATAAATAAAAGTACTTACCGGAGAATATAAAAAAAATCACAAACTTTATTGTTGGCTTGTGAATTTATCTTTTTACATTAACTGCAGGCTATTCTTCCCTGCTTAGGCTCTTTAGAGATTGACTGCCTGATGTGAACGTGTTGCAGGATATTGCCTTAGTGGATTGCACTTAATCGTCAAGTAATCCATTCTAAATCTAAAGACACCTGTCACAAGTTTCTGATATTTTGGTCAGACTAGACGTTTTTATAGCGACAGGGGATCTCATATTTGCAAGATCACAACTGGATTCCTTTCAAGATAATGATTATTTCACATACTATTCCAGGCCTATAAAATTATTTCAGGTAAATGAAAAAGGTATTATGGAATGTATCTGGACAGGGCAGGCTATAATATGTACCACTTAAATAAAAACAAGTATAGATGCCTTAACCACCTACGCCTACATGCCATGCCTGGTCACAATATAAACTGCAAACAGTATATTAATTAAAGAGAAACCTTTTGAAGTCATACTGTAGAGCCGAGCGGGGGGTATTATGCCAGACTTGTGAGGAAATGCGTTGAAGAAGGACTTTCCCTCCTTTTTAAGGTCACTGCACTACTGCAGGTAATTTCCTTATCCAAAGTCTGCAAATATGGTGACTTGCAGAAAGTGTTAATGAAGGGTGCAAAAAGAGCCCTAAGTGGACTTTGATTTGACAGTGGGACAGCCCTCACTTCTCAGAGAAAGTGCTCACCACAATTAAACTGAAATGTTAGGATGTGTGGAGTACATTGATGCTAGTCATTAAAAACTCTTCCTAAAAAGCTATTTCTAAGCAATAAAGTTGCATTGCTTAAAACAATTTGCACATGGTATTACACATACATTGTATGAAATGTGCATAGATCACAGATCCAACTGGCCACTCTCAACATCATGAAGTCGTCATTCTCACACACAAAAAACATTTTTGGTCTGGTTTCTTGACACTGGAACCAACACTGTTCTGTAGAACCTTATCTTCGATATAATCAACTAGACATGAAAACAACAAATTACAAGTGCCCCCCCCCCTCACTATGCAGTTTCAGTGGAGAGGGATTTGTTTATATTCACAGAGAAAGTTTACTAAACACATTTTCTCTACATGCGATTCTTAGTTTTGAATGATTATATCATCATAAATCAAAACTAAACTATATTTAGAGGAACCTGGAACCAAACATTGAGACTAGAGTATGTTTGTAAACCAAACTATGGGCCCTGCTGCTGTAAAAACAAAATGAAACAGTAACTTTTCAGGAAGCTTACTAACTTCAAACACTGTTCCAGGGATAACATTTTCCTGCAAAGAACATGTTTTATTCAGTTCTGAGAATATACCTTAGAAAATGTTTCACTTCTCTGACACACACAAAGTTACACACTGCAGCTTTAATCTGACCACAGACAGAATTTAAAGATGTATTGTATTAAAGAGAATTTGTTGGAACAGCCTTTCACTGTTAGGTTTATGATTTCTAATTTAAGGATAAACATTACGTCCTTAAGCCGGATAGAAATAGTTGGGGTTTTAGGAGATTTCCACATAAGTAAAATATGACGTCTTGCCAGAGGGGAAGTGAAAGTTAGTATTTATGTTTGCAAAGAGTAAATGTGGTGTTGTTCTGATGGGGTCAAAATATTTCAATGAAGGGCTCCATCTTTATTTAGTCTCCAAGAACCTTTGTCAAAATCATAAAAAGTCAGTCCAGAATTGATGTAGTCTGGGACAATAAAAAACCTCTCACCCTCCTGTCCCCACATTCCTGTACATACCTGCCAAACCATGCCCTTGGCAGCAGCCCTTCAACCCCCTCCCCCGCCCTGCATTGTCTCTATTCAAAGTAGGCACTTCACACCTTTTCTACAGCAACCCTGTGAGTTGAACTGTTATGAAACTGCATTGCTGTGTCTCTCCCAGAGGCTGCATACATCTCCTTGCTAACATAAATATAGTAGATTCATTAAACATGGTATTGTAACAGTTGTATGCGCCAACATGTTTAAGCTAAACTTACTTGGATTTCTGGTTCATTTAGTGACTTTATTTTAAGCCTACAGTAGCTCCCTAAAATATCCAGCCATTTAGGAAACAATGTATTTAACAACATAATGAATTGATGAATCCTAACAAGGAAAGCATGTACAAATATGGAATTGACCTTATTTGCACAGCCTTATCGCATCATTGATCTGTCATGTACCCCAAGCTCACGCTCCCAAGCGTTTTAGTTTTGACAGAAAACTGAGAACATTAACTGAAAATGGAGAACAAATATGTCACTGTCCATAATGATAGTATTGAAGGCAGGGAATTATATATGTATATCTTATGTACTAATGTCACAGGCTGTCACAGAATTTTACCCTCAATTTAGGATGTGATGAGCACATTGATGCTGGTCATTTCAATTATACAATGTAGAGGACATTTTTAAGTCTTGAAATGAAAACCCATTAAAGGTGTGCAACTTGCACAGGAAAAAGTGATTGCGGATTGATAAAACAGTGATAAATTGTGGGGTTTTGAAACTCAGGCCATGCTATTTGGCGAGAAGGAAAATTCAGATCAACTGTCCCTAATAACTTTACATTTAAGGATCAGTGAAAATATTGAAAAAAAAACATTTACCAAATACAAAATGCACAGATTAATGTGTATGTCTGCTCAAAAACAAAACAAATACTGAATATCAGTTTTAGACCCATGTTTAATGTTTTCACAGTATTGTCATACAATCTATAATACAAGATATCTTTTCAAAAATGTTTTTCATAATACATTTATGGTACAGTAGCTTGAGATTAAGATGTTTCAACTGGAATATATATCATGGTGGTCTTGGTGTGAGATTTAAATCCAGCATCAACCTGACATGAAATAGTCTTTAAGACCCTGAGCAATATCGTTGAAAAATATTTCACTTCCTTTTTGGCTTAAATGAACATTGTCTCTTAAAAATAGCTCAGGTTTGTCAAACACTATGTTTGGATGTTGAACAGTACTCCCATTAACCTCCAAAACAAATGTAGCCATCACATTGTTGATGAATTTCCGCACTTTGTCCATCTTTGCTGTTAGGGCATGCCTCCATTGTCGCCTCTGGTTAATGGAAGAAAGCATGATCTTCATCTGCGGAAACTGTTTGTGGAGGCCATGCAGGTCCCTTTTCATTGCTCGAAGAAGCGTCACACTTTTCACACTTCCAAGGTCATTGCCCCCACAGTGAATCACAAGCACATCTGGAGCAGTTCCTCCTTTGAGTCATATAATGTTAATGTAAAATAATATGATGTGTAGTAGTAAACTTATACACAGAATATTTAAAACAATAAAATAATGTTTCAAGTGTATTACTTACTATTCTAATTTTGCTATTTGGCTTGATGTGGTTGTCATTGATGAATCTCCCCAGTCTTGCTGTTTCCCCAGTCCCATCGACACTGAATAATGAAATACATTGTTTGAAGATTATTAATATAATAGTAAAATAGTTGAATTATATATAGTAAGAACTGATCATTTCATTTCTTACCAGAAAGTCTTTCCGGCAAAGGGGTAGAAATACAGAAATGCTGCATGGGCATCTGAGTACTCTTTGAACAGAGTCTCTCCTTCCAAGCCAGTGATGTGTCTTCCAACATACTCAAGCAAGAATTCTCCAGGCTCAATGTCTTGAGTGGCAATAACTCCATAACCTGATAAAAGATTATAAATAGAGATTAATTAATTATATATTTGTAAATTGTATTATTTAAGTATGATACAAGTTTGATAGCTGTCATCAAAAAAATCCTTGATTAGAAAACAATACTGTATTGTACAATCTATATAATTACAAATAACTATGTATAATGGCAGTGAGCATTCATCTTTTAAAATAGAAGACAATCAAGTTTGCTTTTCAGATATCTACTCACAAATTAAATTGGGGACATCATGCCAGTAATCTGAGTTTAACATGGAGATTTGAAGCAGTGGGAAACAGCTAACCTAGTTTAGCCCACAGCTAAATAGAACACATGAAAGCAATGAGGTGTTTTTACAAATACAAAAAGGTTTAAAAGTCACCAAAAGGTTAAACTACTACTTTTTATTTTATTTCTTTTTTTCTACTTATTTCACAATAGTTATACATATAATGCTATGCCAGACTGTTCAAATACTTGTTTATTATAAGCAAAGCAACTGGATTGTAGAAAGTTGTATGAACGCTTGTACCTTCATACAGATTTGAACAGAGAATCTTACATTCTAATCAAGTAACATACCTTTCTCCTTGTTGATGAAAGTCTTCTGAAAAGTGTCTTTATCTTTTCCAGATGCAATGAAGTACAAGGCTTCCTTTTCAGGACAAACTCTTCTGGGTCTCATTTTTCTCTGAAAGATTTTAGAATCCAGATGTAAGTTAAAGCACAACTGGGGAAACTTTGTGAGAGTGATAGAAAGTTTTAGATACATAGCTTGATAGAATGAAATTAAACTTTGCAACAACATGAATACAAACTAAGTTTAAACAAATACAATTTTAATTAAACCTGGCAAATAGAAATAGAAATAAAAACTCCACAAATAATTACAATTAACCTTGTCTAAAGGGAAAATAAAAAAACTATTTAAGAAATGCATATAACTTTTCAGAAAAAAGAAATGAGAAAGTGTAAAATAATATAATACATTTGACTTAAACCTTTCAAAGAAAAAAAAGTAAAAGAATGAAAGTTGAAATGAACCTTGAAATAATTCAGATAAAAACTAAGTATCAGAATTAACCAGTTAAAACCTTCCAGAAAGAGAAATAAAAAAAACTAAGTTAAAATAATAGTTAAAATAATTATTTTAGTCATACATGGTGAATTTGTAGTTTGTAACTTACCTATAACTTCAGCCTCAGCATTGAACAAAAAAAGTTTCAAAAGTTCAGTCATAAATCTCCAGGTGGGTCCTCCTAAGAATTGCAGTGGTCAAGCCCTTCCAAAAAAGTCATTGCATCTGTGTACCTGTAGTGAGATGCCCAGAATATATCCACACCCTCACAAGCAATCTGGACAGTGATTGGTTCTCAGGACCAGACAAAGGTGGCTAGGTATTGCTCGCATTGTGATGCAAAGTATTGGCATTACAAATGCAGAAACGTCGGCTGCCAGTGTTCCCTCTTAGCTCCATAATGTCAAACTAGCTGGTTTATTGACAGTACACCGCAAGTTCTACCATGATTAAACAATCATGCCGAAAAACACAGACTACAGGTTTTGTATCCAGGCTATTTCATTCATTGGTATTTGTAAGATGCAAATAAGAGGCTATAAGCCTACATCAAAATTGCCTTCATTTAAGCCTAAATCAAAATTGCCTTCATTTGGATGTGGCCCAAAACTTAAGTGACTTTCCAAATAGGCTTATCTTTTGGGAACAGTGACATACTTACAGTAAATGACATTCTTAAGTGTGGGGCAACCGGCCTAGTGCTACACATATAGCAAAGAAGCCTATTTACAGTTATAGTGCAAATAAATTTGGCTAAATGGTGTAGTGTTTAAATCTGCTGAGTTCAATGATTAATCACTTTTTATAATATAATGTTACGTTACGCACTGCTAGAATGATCGTGAAAAAAAATATTCAATTCAGTCATTTTCTGACAGCATTCCACTCTCTCCTTATTTGCTGCTCCATACTGCCAAACTAGCTAGTTTATTGACATGGATTCTAATAAATTGCTCTGATCATGAAAACAAACTAATTTGAACTACAGCAAAGGATTTTACATACTTTGTGCTACTCTGTTCAGACTGGTGTTGTGGGAAAAACAACTTTTGTAAAAGGCTTTTGAAAGTTCAGAGACATGTGGAATTGATGGTGTGAAATGCATCTCTAAAGTAGCCTGACTGATTAAATAATCATTCATGTTGTCATGCATATTTCTTATAATGATAGTGTGCAGGTGGTAGTAATCAATGTGACTAAATTGCATTCATGGTAAGCTTTTTTGAACAATTTTATACTTGTAATGGGTCAGTAAATTTTTTGACAGTTTGCCACTGGGCTACTATACATAAGAGACATTAGAATACATTTGAAGTTTGGATCCCTATTGATAGGGTTAGTCATTTAAAACAGTAGAAGTGTGGAGCTGTCTTTGTGCTTTTTAAATAAACTAAATATATATAGATTGAATACACTAGTACACTGTCAAATTGATTGCCATTCTTTGTTAACAAAGACATTGGGAACTGGACAATTCTAAACGTTAGACGTAAACTGTATTGAATTCCAGCTAAAAGCACAGAACTTGAAAATAAAGTATATAGGAAAGTAACAAAAAAAATTCAAAAAAATGTGTGCCAGTAGGATAGAAATCAAAGGGCAATAAACTCTCTTTTGTTTGTTTGTCTCTTTTGTTGTTGTCTGGGATAATGTGGTGTTCACTATGCAGACTGGTTTTCTGCCCTAAACTACCTCCATACAGTGAACTTAAAGTACATGTTGTGAGGGAATTTTCAGTCTTTAGTATGGTTAATATTAATGGTAGAGATGTATAGTACATGTATGCCTGTCTTGTGTGTTTGTCTATATCTCAGACACTGGGTCAGCCTGGTGACACTGGTAGGAGACACTTAGGTCAGTTGTATAGATAAAGTCTCATCTCCTTAGACTCCAGAATGTTATGGTTCACTGTGTTCAGCTCTGAACCAAAACATTGGTACGCTTGGTGCCCGAGCCAGGGAGGTGTTAGAGAGAGCACAAGGTTAATACACAGCTCTCAGGAAGTGTCTGTCAGAATTGAAGTGCAAGTCACCCGAGTTGCAGTCCGGTTCTCCTTGGCCAAGTCTGTAATAAATATTGCTTCATAATTCATCACAGTATAGCCACTACAAAAAACTACACTGCACCTCTAATGTATTCCAAAGTGTCTATTACATATTGTTAAAAATCACAGCAACCAGCAACAGATACTTGCTGTCAGCAGGCCAACTATATATTAAAACATGTTAATCTCTACAAATCATGTTCAAATTATATGTTGTGTTATAACTATTCTCAAATTCAGTTGAGATTATTTTCATAGGTATTAATGATCTGCCAAAGTCTTGTTCATCCATGATGGAGTGTGAATATCATTCCATCCTAACCAAGAGGGAACTTGTGTCAATTAGTGCCAACTAAATGGGGACTCCTGTCATTCCATACAATTTAGGACTGTAGGGTCAATATGTATAACAAACAGACATTTAAGACTACATTTATATTATATTTCCCTTAAGAATGATCCAGTTTGCATAATTAAAATGCATATTTTCACCATTTTAAAAGTAATAGCAGTGTTTGATTTATTCCATAATGTGCATTACATATTGTTAAAAATCACAGCACCCAGCAACAGATACTTGCTGTCAGCAGACCAAATATATATTAAAACATGTTAATCTCTACAAATCATGTTCAAATTATATGTTGTGTTATAACTATTCTCAAATTCAGTTGAGATTATTTTCATAGGTATTACTGATCTGCCAAAGTCTTGTTCATCCATGATGGAGTGTGAATATCATTCCATCCTAACCAAGAGGGAACTTGTGTCAATTAGTGCCAACTAAATGGGGACTCCTGTCATTCCATACAATTTAGGACTGTAGGGTCAATATGTATAACAAACAGACATTTAAGACTACATTTATATTATATGTCCCTTAAGAATGATCCAGTTTGCATAATTAAAATGCATATTTTTACCATTTTAAAAGTAATAGCAGTGTTTGATTTATTCCATAATGTGCATTACACAGTGTTAAAAATCACAGCAACCAGCAACAGATACTTGCTGTCAGTAGACCAAATATATATTAAAACATGTTAATCTCTACAAATCATGTTCAAAGTATATGTTGTGTTATAACTATTCTCAAATTCAGTTGAGATTATTTTCATATGTATTACTGATCTGCCAAAGTCTTGTTCATCCATGATGGAGTGTGAATATCATTCCATCCTAACCAAGAGGGAACTTGTGTCAATTAGTGCCAACTAAATGGGGACTCCTGTCATTCCATACAATTTAGGACTGTAGGGTCAATATGTATAACAAACAGACATTTAAGACTACATTTATATTATATGTCCCTTAAGAATGATCCAGTTTGCATAATTAAAATGCATATTTTTACCATTTTAAAAGTAATAGCAGTGTTTGATTTATTCCATAATGTGCATTACATAGTGTTAAAAATCACAGCAAACAGCAACAGATACTTGCTCTCAGCAGACCAGTCATCCAATGTGTCAGCCCTCTGTTCATCTAGTCAGCACCGCTAAATACTTTTTATAATAGACAATTAAGATTTCACTAGAAATTCAAGTTCATTCAATTCACTCACATTATTCAAACTGTAATGAGTAAACATTTGTAATTTGTTTATTGGTGTTTGATGCTGGTGTTTTTTACTCTGTGTGTTCTGATTGACAGTGTGTGTTTGTGTTTTGAGATGTGTGTGAATAGTGTGTTGCTTGGAATGGGTTTTGCAGGTGTTGTGAACTGTTCAGCTCAGGTGACTATTGGTAAAGCAGACTGTAGTTAGAGTGTTGCACATGTCGCTCCGCTTGTGCCCACTGTCGTTTATCTATCGTAAAAAAACCTTTAAAAAAATATATGTATTAATTATACATATCTATTTTTATACAGTGATCACTTATATAGTGTGCTAGTTTCATAACTCCAATCTCTCAGTCACCCACTCTGCATGTAATCGGCAAATCAACTTTTTTTACTTGCTACTTGCTGTCAGCAGACCAGTCAAGAAATGTTTCAGCACACTGTTCATCCAGTCAGCACCACTAAATATGTTTTATAATAGAAAATTAAGAGTTTACTTGAAAGTCCCCTCTCGTATTGTGAAGACTGACAGAAGAAAAAGTAATATGCAATTATGGATAATGCTGGAGTAGCAAATTATAACCGCAAAATAAACTGTAGTGGTTTTAATAAATCTTTAGAATGTAACATTGTGAACACATTCCTTTAAATAAAGATACGGCTTGGATAAGGAACATGTTGTTGCTATGTCCCTGATATTAGTGCATCCAACAAGTTACTTCTTATTTGATATGTATTTGCAACATGTGGCCATGATTATATTCATAGTATTTGTAACATATGTTTAGTTTGTGTTAAAGTTAAAGGTATATAATCTATCTTAAAAAGAAACAAAGGGAGGTAACTGCAGCAATCAAACACTCATTGAGTGAAACAATAGACACAGACAGCTCCATTGATGCAGTGAATGGAGTCCACTCTTAGATGTCACCCAATGATTCAAGTCCACTGTTAGCAAATTCTTCAAAAAAAATGTAAAAACACATTTAAAGTAATATTATGACAGAAGACATTAAAACTAAATATTCTGTTGTGGTGATGGAGTTATGTTGTGAAGTGAGGAATTTTGGTGTGGTTGTGTGTGAGTGCTGTTGCTGGTGGTGTTTCAGTGTGAGAGAGTGTTTGATCAAATTTAGGTTTTAGATCTAAGAGTGCAGGACATATTTGGAAAGTGATGCTTTTTGGTCGTTTCTACGGAAAGGCTTTAAAGCATGTTTTTAAGATGTGAGAGATGTGCCACTTCTTAAGAACAAATTTTAACAGCGATTTTTAATCTAAATCCTGTCTTTTGAAAGTCTTTTAAATATTTTACAATTTACAACGTATTTTTGAAAAATTACTAAACATTATTGTGCAATTTTTAAGCACATTTTTAATACATTTAACACTAATCCAGTGTTTTTATCCTGCCTTCCATCCTTAAGCATGGATAAGAGTGATGAGTGGCAGCGGAGTGAGAAACAGACCCAGACTACTTCCCCCCAATTATTTGGCTAGTTTAAATGCATTCACACATCCAGTGTTTTTTCGCTAATGGCCTCCAAATTCCTGCTGAGGCAAAATAGTAGCACAGTGGAGACCAGACCTCTAGCGGGGTCGGGGGTTGCCCCCCGGAGATTTTTTTTCACCTTTTTTAAAGTGAAATGCATGAATTGGTGCATTTTAGAGGAAATTAAGAGGCTAATATGAGGAATTTTGTCGTGAACAAATAATTTGGAGACACTGGTTTTTTTTTTTTTTTTTTTTTTTTTTCACATATTCATCCGCGCCCCCCTGCCATAACCCCGCCCCCCCCCCCCACAGTTTGGAAACCACTGCTTTAAAGGACGGTTTGTGAGATAACACTAGGTTTAAAGGTTCAGGTTAGAATGAGGTTTATGTTAGGGTTAGTGTAAGGGTTGGGGTTAGGCAATTAGTTGTAATGGTAGCGTTGGGTAGGGTAAGGGGCTAGGGAATGCATGATGAAAATGAATGTCCTCAAAGTATAGCTGTACAAGTGTGTGTGTGTGTGTTTGTGTGTGTGTGTTTTGTAATTTTCACAAGGTGAGAGTCAATCCCAAGTGGCTGGCCTGGGGCGCAGATCATCAGTAGCACCTCCATCCCCACTGTGTGGCCCGCCTTGAGGGGACCAAGTGAACACACACAAACACACACGCACACACACACATACACACACACACACATACAGAGTCACAATCCCGCACACACACATACATGGGAGCTCACTCGGCTGCAATCAAACACCACCACCGCTCCTGGGACTAGGAGTGCCTCAGGCTTGTCTCTGTTTCCCTCCCATGCTGTTGGTCGGACCCCGAGTTCTTCATAAGCTAGATCTCTGCAAGCGTCCTGACAGACAAAATATATCCGCTCGATGAGAACAAATATACAGCACCAATCAAAACGTTTTTTCCCCTTACAGAAAGGCTGACCAAGCGAGGCTGCTGAGACTAAACACTGAGTCCTTAGTCATTTAGAGCACTGGATCTCAACAGATAGACATTCAGACAAGAGAATGAAAACACACTGCACACCATACCGAAGCTTTGTTCTGGTGTTCTGGCATCATTCCCAACTGTGACCCATTATTTCCCTCCCTCTTAATGCTCCGTCAACCTCACCAACCCCTTTTGTTGCTTATATCTGACTTGGTCTTGTGGATGCTGCTGTAAAACAAGTGTGATTTGTTATTCCCTGTGCGCGTGGCCTCCTATCAGACAGCCCCTGTTGTTGAGATAAAAAATAAAAAAAGGAGAAAAAAGGAGAACAATATCAAGAGATGGGGGGTGAGAACTTTAATCTATCGCCTTCAAAATAAGACCAATAATAAATCAGAGGTCTAGGATCAGCTCAGAAGTCTAGAAGTCACAGCATTCCATTTGAGCTTTACTGCCTGTTATTGTGTCAATACTAAGGGGTAGGGTTTATCTTCTCGGTTGTACTGTACTTTTCCAGTTATAAAATCAAATGTACTGATCGTCACCTAGTCTAGAATCTAGTTAAAAGTTGGTAGCTACTGTAGCAGCAACAATACTGTGCATCAAAATCAAAGTGGAGGTAGTAGGCGGTGTTTGTGTGTGCGTGTGTGCATAATGGGGTGGCCACTAGGTCGATCGCGAGGGTAGTGTGGGTCGATCGCGTGGCATTCTTAAAAAAAAAAAAAAAAATTATTTATTAATTTTTTATTTATTTATTTTTTACTATGAAAGAGCAAACGAGCCGTGCGAGCATGCGCCGACGTTCGGTGGAGGGAGAGAGGACACCACTTTCTAATTTGACATACAGTACATATCAGTTTGTTAGCCAGTGAGCTAACCACAGCTAATCCAAGTCAAGGCAGTGGAGAGGCTTCTACACTGTGACAAATTCTACTATGTAAAATACAGCCAGAGAGAGGAAGACTGTTCAGACAAACAGACCACCACATATTCTAGTGGGGCAGAAGTGATCATTGAGTAGGATTTTTTTTGTATGACTCTATAAGTCTGCCTTTAAGATAAACCTATGCATTTGTGTATATTTCTTGCTCTTTTAAATTAGAATTGCTTAAGCCAGTGATTTTCAAACGCGGGGTTATGGCAGGGGGGGCGCGGATGAATATGTGAGTTTGTGTTTTTTATATTAAGATCACGGCATAGCTGGACAAGAGTTCTTCTGCTTCATTCCTCTCACTGCATTTAAAATGCATTCATTATATTACAGAGAAATAGGTCTCGTTAAAGAAAAAGAGCACCAAGCCCAACCCAGAGGACCCTGCATGCATTTTTTTATTTTTTTTATTAATATTTTTATGGAAAATCCATGTGTCTTTCTTCAATTGCTTCTAATTCATCAGACCCAGTGTCTCCAAATTATTTGTTCACGCAAAATTCCTCATATTTAGCCTCTTAATTTTCCTCTCAAAGTGCACCAGATTCATGCATTTCACTTTAAAAAGGTGAAAAAAAATCTCCCGGGGGGGCATGCCCCCGGACCCCCCTAGGAGGGTCTGGTTCTCTGCTGGCTACTATTTTCCTCAGATATTGGAGGTACTAGCGTGGCACTGGATGTGTGAATGACATTTAACTAGGCAATAATTTGGGCAAGTCTGTCTGCCTATCTTTCTCACTCCGCTGATATTTATTGGAGACGTTGGTTGTATGCAGCAGTTTTTTCTTTTCTATACTGGAAAATACCTTTAGGCTGCAATTCTGCAGACATGTTTCCTCTTAAAGCTGCAGTGTCTAGTTTTTTCACTGTAATATTTGGCAAAACTGTCATAATAGCCATTCAGCTATATGTAGGTGAAGTAGTCTGAAAATATTTTTTCATCACTTTGCTCCCCCCTGCCTCTGTGTGCTGCCCCCCAAAATTGCCACCGCTCATGTTAATTTTGACCAATCAGAGCAGGCTCAGATACTCCGTTCTTATTGGCTGTGGGACTGTCCGTTCACTTGGCAACGACGTTGATGCGTCAGTTGCGTGAGCGTTCACGACCCTAGCAGTCTGAAACTACTGTTTGGTCCTACTACGGCAGACAGCGAATAGCAATCAGTGTTGCCAACTTAGCGATTTTGTCGCTAGATTTAGCGACTTTTCAGACCCCTTTTGCGACTTTTTTTTCCAAAAAAGCGACAAGCGACAAATCTAGCTTCTTTTCTGGAGTTATTGGTGACTTTTGGCGACTTTTTGAGGTGAAAACACGTATCGCTATGACTCTTCACAACGAGCAGCGGGTGCCTGCGCGGCCCGTCCCTTCCCCGTTTCCAAGCACTTACAGGCTGGCCTCACTCCTCGCGCAGCAGTCCCTCCCAGCTGTCTCCTGTTAGCAGGTTAGCAGGAGCTAACAGGAGACGTTCATTAGCAATGTCTTCACCAACGAACTATCTATACTGTACTATCTATGCAACGAACCCTCAATTTACCATTCCCCGGATACCAACAACTAACACTGGTGGGAGGACAGTGTGTACACAGAGACTGAGAAACACCGAGGAGGAAATGTAGTCGGGCGGCTGTTGCTGTATGAAGCCGCTCGGGGAAGACGTGTGGAAAGTGAGCCAGGAGAATGGGCTTCCTTTGGCTGTGCTTTAGCTGATAAACCAAGTTAGCACCGGTCGGATAGCATTAGTTGACTCACCCGGTTGTGTGCAGCCACCACCTCCATATAATGAACCGAAACATAACTGCTAAGTCCGGGTAACATTCACGAAAAGTACAACGAAGCACCGGTGTTTATCTACGCCGCCTCCCTGCTACACCGCTACCTGACAGTGTTCACCTGCTGGCCGGCTAGACTGCTGCTAACCCCGGCGCCGTCCAACTGGCTTCCCCGTCTCCAGCGAAGCTACAACCGGCACGCTCCACTCCGGTTGTGTGCAGCCACCACCTCCATAATGAACCGAAACATAACTGCTATGTCAGGGGAACTTTTACGAAAAGTACAACGAAGCACCGGTGTATCTACGCCAGCCACGGTCCCGTCACAGCCAGGTAGGGTAATGTAGGATAGGCTACTTGCCTTTATTTTGTACTGCCGTGCACACAATGGTGCTGTAAATGTGTTTGGTATGGTGCTCCCTTGCTGGTTGTGTGAATCTGCAATGCTGTTTTAAGGCTATTTGTTCCGTTTAGTTGCTGTTAATTTGTCTTTTGGCACAATTGTTGGCCGTGTTGTTGTTGTTTTTGTGCGGACATGATCACTGTTGTGTCGGGTCGGCCAAGGTTGATTAGGGGAATAAATATATCGGGGATGGGGGAGAGACACTAGGTGCGTTGGGTGCCACATGAACGCGCTTAGCTGTCGTTCGGAGGGAGGAGCTGCAGCAGGTAGAGCGTTGCGAAAACAGCCGTTGGGATCCCAACGGCTCCCAACGGCTCCCAACGGCTGAAATTGAACACTGCAGCTTTAACTGAGAACCGTACCGTACAGAACAGAACCGTGACTTAAAAACCGAGGTACGTACCGAACCGTGACTTTTGACCCCTAATAGTAGGTAGTAGCTCACTTTGACTTGGTCATTTTAAAAGTAGCTCACAAGCTGAAAAACAGTGGCCACCCCTGCCCTAGTGCATATGTATATACAGTACTGTATTTTTCTTGAATGACAGACTGTGACTAGTTGCACAGAACAGACATTTACATAATGTCTCCCTGTACTCTGTATCACGTTTAAGTCCAATGCCTGGCAGAAAAAGGTTAATGCATTAAACGTATGTAATGCATCTGTTGGAAAATCAGAAAGAGGAAATACACATAGTGCATTCCAGGCCTTGTAGAGGCACACATAGTGCTCAGCTTTGAATAAACACTTGCAGATATTCATCCAGTCTACTTCACACTAGGCAGGTGTGTTCCTGAGGACCCCAGGTAGTACAGTGCAGTGAGTATGAAGTTGTTTGGGATCGCGGTTCTATAGAACACTGCAAAAACTTGCTCAAGTGAGCTGGACTTTGGTGTGTGTCTATTCATGCTGTTACGGAATTGTTGCTTGGAGCTTCCACAAAAGATGACAGTCTGCCGCTACGACCACCACTGCGTAAATAGACACATCAGAATCCAGGCTCTCCAATCACTTACTGTACCAAAAGGGCTTGAACTTTTAAAAAAAAGCTATGTTGGAGTAATACAGACCCCGGACCTTTCATCTGGTTGTTTCAACAATTACAAACACCACTTCTTCTTAGTCATAACCCATTCAAATATAAACACACTGTCATCACACACACACATCAATTTCTGATTTGTAAATGACAACTCCCTGTGTACGATGAATACAGATACCAATATTTTTGTAATGTAAACATACCAATTGTATCCTTTTGAGACCACCACAAAGTACAAAGTTCTCTGTGTTACATATTGGATGTGGTAAACTATCCACATCCTTGAGGAGACACTCTTAAAGACAGTTAATGGAAGATGCAGAATTTGGCCTGGGACTGAAAAGGTAATACTACTCAAAAGACCAATTACATTTATTGAGGGACTTGCAGAAAATTGGAAGTAGAAATAAAATTAGTGCGATGGCATTCACATAAATTATTATACAGCAAACTTTCTGTATATGACGTGAACTATGCTTCAATGAACCAGGTAAGTGAGCCTAAGGATTCCTTTCAGTATAGTTATATCAGTGTGCAGATATGGGGACAAGGTGAGAGAAAAAAATTAGTAGCTGCTGAATAATGTCTGTAAATCCTGCTCTTTCTTTCTGTTACTGCACACACACGCACACACGCGCGCACACACACCACACACACACACACACACACACACACACACCACCACACACACACACACACACATACATGCATACAGAGTCACAATCCGCACACACGCACAGCAGTCACAGGCTCAACCTGCTTCCCAGTTGTCTGCTATTTGCCAGCACCTAAAGGCAGGCATTAATTCCCTCCAATCACAACTATAAAGCAAAATCCCTCCACCCGGGACAGAGATCCTGGCAGGATCAAAAACGATTGCCTCCAACCATTCTCTTTTACCGCTCACCACTCGCCATAATAGCAGCACATGGCCACGCGTAAAGCCTCTGCACACCAGCCGCCCAAAAATTGAGAAATATATGAAAAACCCGCCCACGATTGTAAACACAAGCCAGTTTATTGTTTGTCAGTTTTCATATCCTTCCTTGTTTGCTCTCCCTGTAATACAGCCGAGTGAAAATTAAATAATGGAGAACGAGGCTGTGCTTTATTTCTTACTTCTCCCCATTCTGTTTTAGAGTTGTTGAAAACGTGTTCTTGTCACCATTGTTTACCACTGGGCCTAAGGGGAAATTGCATCCGTGCTTCCCTCTTCCAAATCCATATTCTATTTATGTTTTCTCCGGGAGTAAGAGAGCAGGAAATCAGGTAACGTATGTCTACAGAAATATACTAACAGAAGACATGAAGCTGCTTTTTTTTATAAACCATTTACCCCACTCGTGCTCTGTACATACATATTTAATATTAGTTGATTTTCATTTGCTTTTAATGCTTAAAATGATTGTTTTTGTGTCAAAGTCAGTATTTTTTCCCCCCTAAAAACGAAGAAAATGATTTTTTTTCTATATAAAAGATGCAGAGTTGATTTTTTTAAGTTGAATAACTAGAGTCTAGGGCATATGAATGATTTACACAAAAAAATTTTTTGAGGCATGTTTAGTTTTTGCGCATGCTCAGATGCAAATAAATTGTTACACTTGACACCCTCGCGGCCACAAGAAGCCACTCCCAATTAACTGCCATGAAAACACTATACAATAATGTTTTTTTTTACTTTTTTTTTTATGAACCATTTACCCCACTTGTGCTCTGTACATACATATTTAATATTAGTTGATTTTCATTTGCTTTTAATGCTTAAAATGATTGTTTTTGTGTCAAAGTCAGTATTTTTCTCCCCCTAAAAACGAAGAAAATGATTTTTTTTCTATATAAAAGATGCAGAGTTGGTTTTTTTAAGTTGAATAACTAGAGTCTAGGGCATATGAATGATTTACACAAAAAAATTTTTTGAGGCATGTTTAGTTTTTGCGCATGCTCAGATGCAATTAAATTGTTACACTTGACACCCTCGCGGCCACAAGAAGCCACTCCCAATTAACTGCCATGAAAACACTATACAATAATGTTTTTTTTTACTTTTTTTTTTATAAACCATTTACCCCACTTGTGCTCTGTACATACATATTTAATATTCATTGATTTTTCATTGTTTTTTACCCTTTTCAGGCTAGTTTTTGTGATGAAATGACACTTTTTCTATATATAAAAATGATAATAGCTGAACCCTTTCCATACAATAGATGCAAGATGGATTTTTTTGTGTGGATGTTTACGAGATAGGATCTATTAACGATTAACAAAAAGATTGACATTCTTGCATTTTTAGTTTTTGAGAAACAACAACATTTATATCACTAAAAACATAAATCGAACAGTAGAACAGGCTAGAATAGATATATATGCAGCTAAAAGGTACTATTTTGGGGCTTTCAGGTGGCTGCTCACCCAAAAGTTCACTGACACTCCCAAAAGTGTGTGTGTGTGTGTGTGTGTGTGTGTGTGTGTGTGTGTGTGTGTGTGTGTGTGTGTGTGTGTGAGTGAGTAAGTGAGTGGGTGTATGTGCGCGTTTGTGTGTGAGCATGAGTGAGTGTGTGTGTGTGTGTGTGTTTGTTTGTGTGTGAGAGAGAGAGCGAGAGAGAGAAAAAGACATTCAATGGAAGAAGAACACACTTCGCTGGCAATTTTTGCAATTGTGTCTGTGACATTGGTAATGCTTGGCCATGCTGTAAATGAGCAGTGTGCCCTACACCCATACTTAAAACATTGGTCAATGTTGCAAACCCAGACTTTCCCAGACTTTTGTTTTCACTTCATCGGCATCTTTGTAGCGCTGCAAGATGCAGGAGTGCGCATCACTTCAAAGAGTATTTACGAACAAAGGATTTTCCATTATCAAAGAGGCTCTGAGCTGTTCTTTATTCTTATCCACATGAATACAATCTATATAAACTACTAAAAATTATTTGTTTTACCACAACAAATGTGGCCTTATTATGCACACACACACACACACACACACACACACACACACACACACACGCACACACACACACACACACACACACACACACACACACACACACACACACACACACACACACACACACACACACAGTTTTGGGAGAGTCTCAGTGAACTTTTGTGCATGCTGGGTGAGCAGCCACTTGAAAGCCCCAAAATAGCACCTTTTAGCTGCATATATATGGAAGCACACAAAGACACACACATACGCACACACAATAATTTCACAACAAACACACAGACACAACCCTTAGGTATCCATATGGACCCTAACCTTTCATGTGTTGCTCATTTTTTTATGTATAGGTCTGCAACTCTAAAAAATTACAAAAATTATAAAAAAATCATGTTTTTTTCTTGTTTTGTTTTAGGGAGCAATTTGACTTATCAGTAAAAGGTGAAGTAAATGAATAATTCAGCTAAGTGGGGGTAAAAAGTGTAATTTTGGTGTCTTAAGTTTGGGATGCATGCCTAATATCATCACATTTACATATGTATGTCAACATGGCTATGGTTTGAAAAAGATAGGTTTTTACAGATTTTAATGCTTTCAAATTGAGCCATTTTTTACATACAAGTTTGGGTGTTTGAAGTTTGGCTGTCTGTACACACACACACAAACCATAATTTCTCAATATCTACATATACACCACACACTGGTATCCCTACCAACACATCAACACCATTTAGGTTGAAATATTTTTTGACATTGACCTTTGGGGGGCAACACTATTGCAGGACTGACAACCAGGAAAATAGCCTGTCATTCAAGCCCATGCAAAATATCCCTAAAGGGCACCACCTAGTAGTTGGGGTGAAAATCACAAATTTTGATGCCTTTTGTCAAGGATGAAAGCACAAAATAATAGAAAAATATATGTTATGCTGGTTTGTCAGCAGGATCAAATTTTGAAAAAAACGGCCGTTTTGAATGGAAGTGAATGACGGCAGAAAATGGTCTGAGGGTGTCAAGTGTAACAAAAAAATGTCCTGCCTTTATTATAGGTGCTATGAAGTTGCTGAGTAGAAATTCAGAAATGATCTGCATAAAAATTAACCCTGGCCAAAATGTATTAGGCTAACATAAGCACAGCCAAAGTTATTCAAAAAACAAAACAAAAAAAAAGGCCAAATGGCAGAAAATGGTGCGAGGTGTGCATGAGGGTTAACTATACGCATGACCTTTTTCTTTAAGTGCACCGCTGACTCCCTTTTGATAGGTACACACCTTCAGATATCTTACTTACTTGATGAATGGCACGTTATGGTATTAGATCTGATGGACATATTATCATGTAAGTGCTTCCTTGGCCTAAAAAAAAGAGAGATGAAAACATGGGTGCCACAGATGAATGTTAATAAATGGCGCTATAAAAAGCAGAGCCAGTGAAATCATCAAAATAATGAGCTGGATAGGGTTTTTTTTTCCCCCTCTCAATTCCTTTCTGGGAGCTCTGCCTTCAACACTTCAGCTCTGGTCGTTGTGTTCAGCCAGCCTGTAGCGCCCTGGCTAAAGCCTGCATATGGACAGATGATCCAACCTCCATCCAGATCTCTCTCCCAATCTCTGCAGCCACGGCTGATAATATGGTAATAAAAAGGGCTGTTAAGATGGTCGCTACTAGAGAGCGCAACTGAGACAGGGATGGTGATGGAGCAAAATGTCCTAGCTTTAGGAACAGAGCCACATCTGATTCACTACACCAAACTACAGCATTTAGAGGTTTATCTTTGGCATAGTAAGGACACAGAGCTAGATGACGGCCATTTCATTTTGAGATATGGCAAACCTTTCATATTGGGTAATGGAGGGTTGTCAATATCCCGGTGATCACGCAGTTTGTTGTTGATGAGAAGAGATTAAATTAGATTGGATTTACGTTTATTCACTTATCTACCAGTAAAGACTGGGACCAGCCTCAACCATGCAGACCACTTTAGATTTCATCTGATCTGATTACCCGACTCTGCCTTTCATATTGCGTAAAACTTTACTGTTTTGATTCTTTCTCACTGGTCTCGTCAGTGTCGTTTAAAGCTGCAATTGGCAGCTTTTGTCAACAATGGACACAAAAGTTCTCATTAACCCATACGTATATACAGCAAATCGAGCACCAAACAGCAGAAGGACAACGCTAGTGAGTAACTGATGAACATAGTGGAGCACTCCACTGCTAAAAAGACCCATATTTTACTGCTTTTCAGTCCGGTGTAAAGTTACTCTGGACTAACTTTTAACACATTGCGTTTTACACTCTGATTGCAATTTCACATGCACAACAAGCAAATACATCATTGGATAACCAGCATCCTGTGTTTTTAGTACTTTTAAAACATGGTAGCTCCTTGGCATGCATGGCTAAAAAAATGTTATTTTCAAGTGTAATCCCTAACCAAATATTCCAAATCAGTCTGGAGATATTAAACAAACCAGAACCAAAACAGAACCACAGATTAGTTCACACGGACAGTCACAGATGGGAAGCGGGGGGAAGAACTAGATGGGAATCGAAAGTAGGTAGTTGACCATGATTTGTCATTCCATGCGGCAGCCTGTGAACGCTCTCACCAAATAAATATTCATGACAAGAGGGAGGGGGGTCGTTCACTCTCGTCCTTCCACCGTTGCAGAGAGCCTGGGTAAATCTCCACGTGAGAAATGGCTCTGTCAGGACCCATTTCAGAGTCACAACTCAGCGACCCTGTCCACCCACCGTCCACACATCAGCGCTGCCACAGAGGACTCCGTCTTCCGTAATTCCACTATCTCTTGCTTTCCACTTTTCCCTCCAATCTGCCTCACCTTTTCTACCATCATTAGCTCCACTCTCTCCTTGGTGTGTCTCTCTTGGTCTCTTTTCTTTTTTCTTCAACCCTTTATCTGCCTCTTCCACTTTGCATCTTCAACCACGTTGAAGCTGAAGAAAGACGGACGCTGGAGGGTCTGGTCACTGTGTGTGGTGAATGCAGAGCAGCTCACTTAGTTCTCCTAAGGTTCTTGATCTCTTGCACTCAAGAGCGAGAGAAAGATAATTCGGTCTTTGCATTGAGTGTGTGTGTGTGGGGGGGGGGGGCAAGAATGGAAGAAGAATAGAGATTCAAAGCACTGGAGAAATTTAGAAAGACAGAAATAATGAGCAAAAGGAACAGTTGATTGAAAGAAAGAACAAAGATAATGATGTAGTTTGGTTTGGCTCTGCACGATAAGCCTACACCTGGCTTGTGTTTCCACTGCCCACAGTACCTTTACTTGGTAGGCGGGGTTTATTCCAGACACGGCAGCTACGTAAATATGGTGACATCATAGCAGCAGACACAGTGTAGCCGCTTATTCAATTCAATGAAGAGGAACAATGCCACACAGTAAAAAAAGAGCTTGGTGCACCATTTATCTGTATCACAAAACTCTTCGCTCTTGCCCGAGGTGACTACACATGGCAGTTTAACTCTTGCGCGGAAATGATTCTGTCGACCAATTAAAAGGCTTCACCCACGAAAAAAGATGTGGCGTGGCTCGATTATTTTGGTTCCCTTTCCAACTTTTGACAGTGGAAATGCAAATAAACGCATGCTGTACTTTACTGCGGGAGCAGCACCACCGAGTGGAAATAAGGCTTATGTAACATTATATAAGTTACCCAAAAGCCCTTGAGACTTGGCAATTTAACAACAGCACACAAACAAATGAATACAAATAAATGTAAACAAAGAGCTCAACATGCTGCTTTTCATTCAATGGAATGATTGGTCATTGTTAGTCAAGCAAACAAAAAGCTAATGACTACTGTACAATCATCTTCTGGAGTCTACCAAACCTTGATGACTGCATTGAAGATTTGAAACATGTGAATGAGTACAGTCAATGATATGAAGTGAAGTGTGCAGACCAAGGGCCTAGCTATTTCACGTGTGTAAAAATGTGTGAAACGTTGTCTTGAACCTGTGCAAACGAACAGGGTTTCATCCAGCTGTCAGTTCTTTGAGCGAGGGTGGAGAACTGCAGAGACGTCCATAGAGTCATTAGTATTTCCTACAGATGCGAGCATGCATGTGTGTGTGTGTGTGTGTGTGTGTTGTGTGTGTGTGTGTGTGTGTGTGTGTGTGTGGTGTGTGTGTGTGTGTGTGTGTGTGGTGTGTGTGTGTGTGTGTGTGTATGAGCAATCCAGAAAGCCTTGATTTTTTTGAATGCTTGCTTGAAAATGAGTATGTGTGTTAGAATGCAGGAGTGTGGGATGAGGATAATTGAGGAGTATGACTTATGTTAGGAAACTTCAAAAGAATGGATGCAAATATAAAAGCCCTTTGTGTGTGATAACAAATCCTATTAGGACCCCTGGGGGGATGCCATTAAAACTAAAACAAACACAGACAATGGCAAAAAAAGCACAGATGTAGTATTTCAATTGGTTCAACTAGAGCCACATAATGCAAGTCAATTCTCACATCTCTAATGTAATGTTTAAAGATATCCATATCAAGCATCAACTCTCTGGGGGAATAGTCAAATCTAACAACTGTATATACAGAGACGTTTCGGACTGTATATCCTATTTAGAAATAATGGTTGGTATATAGAAATGGCAGGATGAGTTTGAATAATATATGAAACATGCTTAGGGCTGGTAAAAAGCATGGAAATGTACAAATAAATATAGAAAATAGACCTTGTCCGTGTATAATGTTTGGCAGCAGCTGAACAATATTTTCTTATTTAAGGTGGGTGTTCTCTCTTAGCCTCTCAAATGGATAACAACAGATATAGTTGGCAGTGGCTGTACTTATTATAGGCAGAGAGTTGGCCGATAAACAGTGGCGGAGTCATATGTTTTTGACCAACAATATGAGGACATGGGCTGCAATCTGCCAGATGCACTGGTAGCTCCAGGATTCTGTTAGCACAGTGGCATTGTCGTTTAGAGGATGGTTGAAAGCCAATATAATTGGAGATTTCTGAATAAGTGTATAAACATTTGTAATTCATAAAATGAAAGTGTCACATAAAAGGCAACACTTTTACTAAGCCAAAAGCAAAGGCCTTTCCTCAAAAACTGGGCAAAAGGATGACTCGCCCTCAGTCACTGCCTAAATCCTGTTATATGTGTATAAGATATTACTGTATTGGATATTCAGTCTTCTTCACATTAACCCAATCATTTTCACAAGATACAGATAGGACCTACTTTATCTAGGCTTTACTTTTTTAGACTACTGTACACATTCCCATACAAGTCTTCACAAAAACACTCTTGTGAGTTAATTTCTTCTTTGTATGTCCTGTTGGCACTTGCAAGGCCAGCCAGCATCAATACAGGCCCCTAAATTGCAGACAATTGCAACACCTTACACCAGCAACTTCACTGTTTTCATCTCCAATCTTGTCCTCATAACCGGCTTAGCATTGTTCTAGCTGTCATCCTATTTATATGCAATTTTCCTTTATGTTAGTGTCATCTATTTTGCCTGTAGCCTTAAAGGGATGGTTCAGTATTGTTTAAGTGGTTGTATGAGGTACTTATGCATTGTTATTCTGTAACATTATGGAAAAAGGGGTCAGCCCAGTCATGTAAAAAAGTTTGAGGGAGATGTCGCTGTAGCAGAAGTCAGCATTTTACTGTTGCAGAAGGGGGCCGGCCGGAAAACTTTTGCCATATATATAAATGCTTACCTTAAAAACAATTTATAATATATATTCATATAATATAATATTATATTATAATGACACAATATTTGTTTTGACATTAAAAAAATTGATAAAAAAATAAACTCACCTAGATCGTATACTTTCTCATCTTGGCTGGCAACATAATTTTTATGCCCGCCCGCCCCCACACAGTCATTATCACATTTTGACTAAGACAAGATACTTTCCAACTCGAGCATAGAACAGCTGAAGCCGCTTCCATCCACCCACTGCAAAAACAAAGTTAAGTGCTGGAGCCGTTTCACATTCAGACTAGTAGGGAGAATAAATTCTCTGTGCTTTTGATGTTGAGAGCTAACAAGAAGCACTTGTGTCAGAGTCAAAATACTTGACATGTGCGTTACCTTTTTAAAGTGTTTTGGTTCGTGACTGTTTAAAATAAATGCCTGAATTAGAGCTGAATGCTGTAGTCCTATAACCAACAATAAAGGATACGAGCATTGCCTCGGCTGACTCCTTTGTTTCAAAAAAGCAACACTATTACAGCTCAAGAACAATGTTTCCTTTGAACTGCATTATAGTTGCAGGTAATCGAAATGTCCAGGTGAGAAAGAGAATAAAAGGCCTCTGAGGTGTTTGAGTAAAGCAATCAGAAATACACCCACACACATATACCCTACAATGTATTCCTCACATTTCCACTAAAAAGACTTAGCTCTCGCAGCAGCTGAATTCTTTGTCTCAACTGCTAACTAGCCTACTGGCTGCTCATTGTAGCTGAATTACAAACTGAGGACATGTAATATGATTTGACCTCATCTACACTGATAATGTTGCATTACAATCAATGACACCCCTGCTTTGTGTTATTCTATTGCAAGCTCAGTACACGGCATGCTAGTCTTTTGAGCTGATCACTCTGTTTCTTTCCACAACTGCTAAAAACAATCGGATGGGGGGGGGGGGGACAGCTATCCTGGCTTTGTCCGGAGGTAACAAAATCGATCTACCATTCTCATTAACAAACAACTGTTTCTATTGTTCCATGTAAATAGAAATAAGGGTTATGCAACTGGGATACTTCTACTTCTGCCAGGAGAGGTTTCTTCCTTGGCATTTTACAGTTAAAGCTCTGAACAACATTCTTCCTTACCCTCCTCATTTTGTGAAGTTCAGGTAATAAAGTTGCTCTGATATGAGCCATCACATCGAAAATCAACAAACACTCACACTATAACCATGGCTTTTTGTGCATGTGTTTTGCAAAAAAGGGTAGGCAATGTGAACCAGTGGCATAGATGTGAGTTTGCATCAGACAGTGAGAGAGTGGCTGCATTGTGAATGAGCCAGAATGGGCCATGACTGAATATCATAAATCACAGTGTAGAGCCATGTTAATTTGAGCCCTTGTCCTCTGTTGGAAGGAACACACTGCAGCTGTAATGAATGTGCACGTTCCTGGCCTGAATACACAAGCATACGTTGCTTTGAGGCCCAAGAGATGAAGACACTCGCACAAAAGGCAAGGCATGGCTGAAATGAAGTATTAGCAAAATAATAAACCTGTAAATGACTGTGCTTTTTTCCCCTTAATCCAATCTTGACATATATTGGTTTGCATTCTCATACAAAACAGGTGAAATTGGAAGAATAATGATGTAAATGTTTTCAAGTTTTTTTTTTACTTTTAAACCTGAGGGGCACTAGTATGCTCTGATAAAATGGCTGACATTTAACAATGGCAGTGACCAGTCCGCTCATTTGTGCTTATTTAAAAAAAAATCTAAGTCAAATACTCTGGGTGTGTAAACAGCTACAGTATATGGCTGAAAAGGACACTCTCATGTCTCCACTGGCTCCATTAGATATAATTATCTCTCATCGATCTTGGAAACCCTCTGTGGAGCAGTAACATCAGCTTGTACTGTCTAAGCCTTCAACTGTCTGTCAACAGTTTGTGTGTGTGTGTGTGCGTGGTGTGTGTGTGTACATGTGTGTGTGTGTGTCTGCGTGTGAGTGTGAGTGTGTATGAGTGTGTGCATGCGTGTGCATGTGCGCGTGTGTATGTGTGTGTGTGTGTGTGTGTGTGCATGTATGGTGTGTGTGTGTGCGCGTGTATGTTGTATGTTTGAGTGTATGTGTGTCTGTGTGTGTGTGTGTGTGTGTGTGTGCGAGGTTGTGTGTGACCTGCACACCCAAGGTCTGTGTGCAGCACACTGTTTGACTTCTGACAGCCCACTAGAGTTCCTGTAATTCTGCAGGTGACTTGTCCCAGCACAGCAGCAGAGCGTGTCTCCTTGTGGGACTCTAGTGGAGGCAGTGAAAGCCCCCATTTGAGCAGGTCAACCACACAGGGGCCCCTGTAATGGTGAACGCACTGATAAACCGGCCACCCGCTGCTGCATGGGGGAAAAAACCAAGCCGTCAGTATGGGGGCCACCGCGGCGGAAAATTGTGTCCAGTAAAGCGTGCAAGGTGTGGAGAGGATGTGACAGTCAAGACGTGCAATCCTAATGAAAATCAAAATCCAGTCGGCTCGCTCCTCTGAGAATCTCTCCACAGCCATATAGCACGGCGGCAGCTCCCACATAGCTGATAGGAGTGCTGAGGTTCAAATAGGAGTGGTGAGGTTCAGATAATTAGATTGCATAATTAATGTGAATGCATATCACTGTTTGTCAGATCAAAACGGTGTATTTGGAAAGACGTAATCCTTTCATGGACTTGAGGAAACAGCTTTTGCTTTGAATGACAGCCAGCTATGCATGTATCTTTTTTTTTTATCAGTTGTTTGAATTAGTCACTGCATGCGTGTGTGAGGGGGTGGACGTGCATGGCACCTCTGTGGAAATCACTGCACTCACCTTCATTACTGCTGCCTTCCCATGAGCGCCACAGCACCAGTATACTTGCAAATAGCTATATACATTTTTTAATTACTTCAGGACTGCTGGACAAATTCCCGCACGGATCACCCGAATACAAGGAACTCACTGAGACGGTCTAATTTCTTTGTGGTTGGGTATTTATGATCAAAGTGTACGCAAATTGTAGTCACATATGAGCATGGATTCAAATGACCAACAAATACTATTGGAAGCTAATGGGCAAGCTCGCCAGTCGCATGGTAGTTATGGCGATAAGCCTGGCACTTGGAAGCAGAGGGCTGCCAGAGTCAATTTGATAATTGAAAGAAAACATAAGACGGGGTGATCAAAGATATCTCCGTCTTATCTCAAAAGCCGTCACATCTGTCTTTTAAGCCCTCTGAACATTTCATTTTCCCCCAGAAATAGCCTCTGCCCTGGTAATGACGAACAGTCAAGCGGGGCTTTTTCTTTTTTTCCGTGGCATCAGAGTAACGGGAAGAAGTGGCTTTGTAGATGAGACTCCTTTCATTTTGAATGTAGCAAGCTATACTCGCCCTGTGTATACTTATTCAACTGGAATGCATTGAAAGTTTTAAATGAAGCAGCCCTGCACTGGTACAGCCCGGGCCTGAATATCGCATAAAAAAGTAAGATCAAAGTGTGGATCATCAAGACAGCACTCAAAGAGAGTTTCAACAGCTTTAACATGTAGTGAGGCCAGCATACGTACAACTGTCAAGGAGGAGGTCACTGTCAATTTAATGTCATACTCCTTTTTTTCCGACCACTTAATTCTTTGGTCCAATCATTTAATTCATTTGTAGGCTCAAAGCCTTGGAGCTGCCTGCATTAATATGACATAAACCCCTGAATGAAGGGTTACATTAATTGTGTCTAAAGGAATTCAACTGAATTGGCAGTCTTCTCTGTCAGTAGCAGGCAAAAAAGTTGGCTCTCTCATTCCCCCACGTTGACATCAAAAGCAATAAGTGGGAAGAGCAATTCTAATTGCCTCCAAGCGACCTGTCATGCGTAGGCATCAATATAATCATAAGCATATAAGCATTGTGTGCTCGCCTCAAATGGGTTTTTCCTCAATTCCTAAACTGTTTCTTGACAGTCAAGTTCAGGGGTTAGTGGCCACTCTACCTCTAGAATGCCAAAATCCTCTTACCATGGAGCATTCTGGCATAAACGCACAGGCAAACACTCTCACACAAACACTCACACGGACCTACATGTGCACAGTTTACAGTTTAAAAAACAAAGTGGATTTGAGTGGCAATTATCCTTGACAACCCTTCAGAGAATATTTGGCGGTTTGTCACCACCTAGGCATCAGATGGGGTACTGTGTGCTTTTAGTGCAGACAAAAAAAATTGGTATCTTCTCATATGTCAAATATTTCTTTGCCTGATGTCTGCCGCCACACTGAAGCAAGGATGATTTGAAAGGCAGGGAGAGAAATGGCTAAAAATGACATGTAATTTTTTTTTTTTTTTGGGGGGGGGGGGGGGGAATTACCTAGCAACTGAAGAGAGACTAGAAAGACATATTTTGGAGAAATGAAAGAAGGGGCAAGTGATCAGATAAACAGAAAAAATGGATGAAGAAACACGGTGGAGCAGTAAGTAGTGGGAGGGATGAAGTGGGTAAGCTGGAGTGATTTCTTGTAAACGTCAAGAAGGCCTTCTCAACTATCGTTTCCGCTCAACAGCAGAGAGGGATTGGAATGACTTCAAAGACACTTACTGAACACAGACTAAAGTGAGAAATCCCCGTCATGTTGGGGACAGAATGAAAAAGAAGAGTCTGATTCTTTCAAACAATCACATCACATGAGAGTTAAGTAGCACATCAGAGAAACAGTAATCAAACAGAAGATGGCACATTTAAAACAAGTGTCAAATAATTTCCCAACCACAGAGGGTTAGGAAGGGAGAAGTGAGAAGATTTGTAAAGTGCACTTCTCGGCTTAAATGTGTGTGTGTGTGTGTGTGTGTGTGTGTGTGTGTGTGTGTGTGTGTGTGTGTGTGTGTGTGTGTGTGTGTGTGTGTGTGTGTGTGTGTGTGTGTGTGTGTGTGTGTGTGTGTGTGTGTGTGTGTGTGTGTGTGTGTGTGTGTGGTGTGTGTGTGTGTGTGTGCGTCTATACAGAACACTGCCCAAACAGAATTTGTGTCCCAAATCTCCTTCCTCAATTCATTCTATATTCTCTTCTTGCCCATCTTTGCTGGCTGAATTTGTCAGTAACCGCTATTCAAAAGGATTATGATGAAACCTGGTAATGCAATGGTAATGCAATACCTTAACGAACACCTTTCTGATAGTCTAACAGACCAAGTATAAATGTTAAGTGTTTATGTAAAGTATATTGTTTGACTACCAACGCAGATGTTGCGTGTCTTTCTTGGTAAAGAAATATCAAGGGTTTAATAAGTTGCTTTTAAACTTTAACTTTAATCAATTTGGTCAAGGAAAACTCTTCATCATAATGCCAGAGGTAGACTGAAGTGCAAGATAAGCATACCCAGAGCCGGCCCGAGGCATAAGCGAACTAAGCGGCCGCTTAGGGCCCCCGACTGCCTGGGGGGGCCCCCTAAAAAAAAAAAAAAAAAAAAAAAAAAAAAAAAAAAATTTTAGTTTGTGTGTTTGATATTAACATCATACTATGCAAATGTGAGTTATCATACAAAAAAAGGAATAAAATGTTGTGGTCTAGATAATTAATAGCCTAAAAATGTAATCAGTTCATCTGGGAGGAAATCCGAAATTATCTGATCATGTCACGTTCACATCCATGCACAGTGTGTATTGAGTTTATTTAAAAACAATTGGAAATGGGGCTGCCCTCAGTTGCCCGTGCACTGTGTATGTGCAGCCTTGTCTGTGGAAAAAAAGATACAGTAGCTGGACAACAGAGTTCTTCTGCTTCGTTCCTCACACTGCATTTAAATGCATTCACTATATTACAGAGGAATATATGTCCCGTAAAAGAAAAAGAGCTCCAAGCCCAACCCATAATATTTTATTTTATACTAATATTCTTATGGAAAGTCCATGTGTCCTTCTTCAATAGCTTCTAATTCATCTGACCCAGTGTCTCCAAATTATTTGTTCACACAAAATTTCTCAGATTTAGCCTCTTAATTTTCCTCTCAAAGTGCGCCAGATTCATGCATTTCACTCTAAAAAGGTTAAAAAAATCTCCCGGGGGGCATACCCCCAGACCCCCTACAAGGGTCTGAATCTCGGCTGTCTAATATTTTCGCACAGCCGCACAGTGGAGGCACTAGCGGAAAACACTGGGTGTGTGAATCATATTTAACAAAGGACTATAGTTTCAGCAGCGCTAACATTGGAGAGGGGCCCCCTAATCATATTTCGCTTAGGGCCCCCTGAAGGCTTGGGCCGGCTCTGAGCATACCGCAAGCCATGCATCACATCCTCTCTGTTGAGTATTCAGAAAAATACACTCATTAAACTATAGAGTTGCCACACTGAAAAACACACACAAAAAAAACACAACAGTGTTCTCTTAGGTATTCATCCAAATGTGTGTACAGAGCCTAATTTGAGCTACAGGTCCGGTTAAAACCTAGTGGTGTGTTACCACCCCGAGGTACTTATTACAGCGCAGTGGATAACTGTTAGGATTTAGTATTTTCCTCCCCGATGCTCCATTTAGTTTTAATATGTGCAGGTAAATATGTGGTCTGAGAAAAGAGTCTCAGTCCCAGAGTGCATTTTTTTTGTTTCTTCCTCCTGAAAAAGGATATACAGAAGGAAAAAAATCATAAATATCTATTTCAGTATACTCACTTACTGATCTAGCAACCTTGTGGCTGGAGAAGCACATCTATTTAGCAAGAGCCATTTATCTACATAAACACTGCTAGGCAGCTATAGTCACCTACCATATACACTCATGAAAAATAGATTAAGCGCAGCGGGCAGAAATCTCCATCACCCTGCTTCTGACCCTGAGGCTACAATTAACTATGCAGTCGGTGATGAAAAGCTAGCTATTCAGTGACCTATGCTAAGTGCCTTTTATTCATGACCGAATGAGTACAGTCTGCAACACATCTATTACCTTAACTAAATAGAAAAGTGCCTCACCACGCCAACAATGAAGCGCTATACTTGGCTGGGAGGATAATGCGACTTACAATATCAGCGCCTGCTACTATCATCAGCAAGAGCACTCTAGTGGAAGAAATGGGACCCTGCGCCACCAGCCCCTTTCACATGAATACTCCCACTGTGCTGCTGGCAGCTTCACACACTTGGTGGCAATGGAGAAGTAGTCGCAATCACACTGGAGAAAAAAAAAACTTGAACCCCTCTGCCAAATATAGCTTCTGTGTGTGTTGTGTGTGTGTGTGTGTGTTGTGTGTGTGTGTGTGTGTGTGTGTGTGTGTGTGTGTGTGTGTGTGTGTGTGTGTGTGTGTGTGTGTGTGTGTGTGTGTGTGTGTGTGTGTGTGTGTGTGTGTGTGTGTGTGTGTGTGTGTGTGTGTGTGTGTGTGTGTGTGTGTGTGTGTGACAATAAAAGGAGGGGGGAGGACATATCTGGATGTTTGCGAGTGTCAAAAAGACAGACAAACAGAGCCGGCAAATAGCTTGTGACTATCTGTAATGTGTTAGGAAGAATGTTTGTCAGGGTGGCAGAGAGAGACTGAGGAAGTGAGAGACAAGGGGTGTTGGCTGTTTCTCTCCCACACTCGTTAGATTTTAAACGTGACCATGTTATTTTGTGTGTGCTTGTCTTTTTGCCTTTGTCTGACACTTTTTCCCCCTGTTTCTGTGTGCTTTTTCATCAAGCTCGTCTGTCCACAGTATTGATAAGAGGAGGACAAACTGATGAGGAAAGTTTGATCAACCGGAGGGACAGCATCACATTGCACTGCTGTGTCCGTCACACATGGTTACTACTGAGGCTGTGTGTGTGTGTGTGTGTGTGTGTGTGTGTGGTGTGTGTGTGTGTGTGTGTGTGTGTGTGTGTGTGTGTGTGTGTGTGTTGTGTGTGTGTGTGTGTGGTGGTGTGTGTGCGTTGTCTCTTCTACGATTTCTCTACCCACTAAAACTCATCAGTACTTACAAATAAGCCATACTCTTTTTTTCCTCCTTGGCACGTTTCACGATTACACCGAGCCATGTCGATTGGCATTTTGCATAATTAGGCCACTTGGATCAAATACAGACAGATTTGAATGCTTCACTAAGGGTAGGTATTTACTTGAATTGCTACTCTTGCTAACTGTCACTCATCCTGCCTCGCTTGGTCTCCCTCTGATCTGCCGCTTTCCCCAGTACACGTGTGGTGGCAACGTCAAGTGAAAGATGATTGAAGATGATCTGGGTTCACCTCAAAGGTCCCGCCCTCCCACAGCTGAGTTAAGATAGCGGTTGACCTAACAGTGGTAGGACTGATAAGAAGTATTTTAGACCTAATGCAAGTGCAGGTGGCCAGGTGCGCACATGACAGTGGCCTTATTAAAGGTTATTTTTATACATTCTGGCAAATCAAAACACTTTTTCCTTTTTACAGAATGTCTGACTTGGGGGGGGGGGACTAAAAACGTGCTTTGATTTGTTCATGGTACTACCAAAATCAAAATGTCAAGGAAACTAAAACAATGTGGTGTGTGTGTGTGTGTGTGTGTGTGTGTGTGTGTGTGTGTGTGTGTTGTGTTGTGTGTGTGTGTGTGTGTGTGTGTGTGTGTGTGTGTGTGTGTGTGTGTGTGGTGTGTTGTGTGTGTGTGTGTGTGTGTGTGTGTTTTATTATAACCTTTATTTAACCAGGAATTGAGATTAAAAATCTATTTTTCAAGGGTGACCTGGCCAAGACAGACAGCAGCATAATAAATACACATCGTTTCAGACAAGAAAAACAAGAGGACACAGTTAGTAGAACTAAAATAAAGCAAAGCAGTTCTCATTATGCAATAACAATTTAAAAGAGCCATTGTTTTAACCAGGAACAATTATTGAAAATTATTTCATTTTGGACTTAAATGCATTTAACGAGATTAATGAATTAAGTCTCAGGTCATTCTGCAGCGTATTCCATGCAGAGGGTGTGTGTGTGTGTGTGTGGTGTGTGTGTGTGTGTGTGTGTGTGTGTGTGTGTGTGTGTGTGTGTGTGTGTGTGTGTGTGTGTGTGTGTGTGTGTGTGTGTGTGTGTGTGTGTGTGTGTGTGTGTGTGTGTGGCGTGTATGTGCGCGCGTGTGTGTATGTGCGTCCACTTACAGGAAGCTTTTAGAGTTAAGATGTTTTGTATCATTAAAAGCTGGCTCCAGAAAGAAAGAAACTCCACGGAGCACTATAGCACCACACGCTGTGGTTGCGTGTGTGCTTTCACTACAGGAAACACAGTACAGATAGCTAGAACGGGAAGTGGACTGAAACCTCAAAGACCATCACTAGAAATTATTTTCATTTTAGCCATCTCATCTCATGCTCCTATTCTTCTAAGTGGTTGGGTGTCTCTGTAGGCCCATGAATTGCAAACTTATCTGCAATTTTTCTTAACTCTAACCTATAACCTTTATTCCAACTCCTTGACTATGGGAGCTTAAGCACCACAGAGCAGTGTGAGGGGGGGGGGGGGGGGGGGGGGAGAGCAAGCAAAGTGTGAGAAAAAAGCGAGAGGAAGACAGACAGGGAGGCAAAGAAAGAAATCATCCCGTCCTAATGACTGGCATTACTGATTAGTGTCATTATTAGCCTTTGTTGTGTGCCGTTAGAGTTGATTCTGAACAGACTCCATCAGAAAAAAAGCCCCAAGCTGAAGCAGCACTTGAGAAGGCCAGTTTGAAAAGAGACTCTACCAACAGGAACCTTCATGGGAGATGCATAGGAGGTCTGCTTTGAAAGGATACCATCATTGTAACAAGTGGTGAAAGACATGAAAGGGCTCCGTATGTAGATTTTGCTAATGAGGAAACCACAGCAAAGTGTATAGTGGGTATATACAGCTGGCATCCTTTATTATCCTCTGCAGAAGCTGATGCATGACTGAACAATAGACATATTGGAATATATAACTGAATCTAGATATGGAGAAATGATTAAAAGACTAGGATGCCAAACACAACATGGACGTCAAAATTTGCAACTGTAATATATTGTGATATGTATTTGCATGATCGCTGTTACCGTCAGATCCAAAATCGATATTTTGAAAAATAAATTCAGGTTTTAAATGAGGTGTGAACACTGAACAGTGAAAACGGATTCTGTAGATGTTGGAGCAGAGCACTGAATTGCAGGGGTTTGAATTTGAATTAAAGTTTGAATTAAATAGAAATTAATGTATTTGTCCACTGAATTATTATTATTAGCGCTGTCAAGTAGTGTAGTGTAGTGAGACCACCCAGATTGTACACAGCAACTTGTATTTCAGCTCTGTTTTTACATTCTCAGGGAACTATGTGGAATATCGCAATATGCATCGCAATATACATTGCAATGTATCGTGATATATCATATCGTAATACGTATTTGTATCGTGAACTCCTTGCCAATACCCTGCCCGACTGAAGAATGTGTGTGTGAGTTCACAATTCACACCTGTTGCCGCACTCCTGAATAATAATTGGCGCTGACATACCAGAGATGGCTGTGTCGTCTCTTTTTAATACCCTGGATCAATGGAACTGCCTCTAGGACCACATGAGGGTGAGAGAGGACTGAGGGAGGGAGGAGTCTTCTATCTATCTATCTATCTATCTATCTATCTATCTATCTATCTATCTATCTATCTATCTATCTATCTATCTATCTATCTATCTATCTATCTATCTATCTATCTATCTATCTATCTATCTATCTGTCTCTTCTCTGGGTCTGCAGCGGCTTAAGCAGTAACTTTAACAGTCTGTTGGTCACTGCAAGCCCTTAAAACGTCCATGACAGCAAATCTCCGCGCGGACACGCCCATGTGCCAGCCCAGAATTTAAACTGTGACTGTAGCTGTCATCTACTAGTGCGAGAACGATAAGGGAAAAGGAAACAGAGAGAGTGAAGGGAGAACATTGTAAGTGAGCGTTTAAAAGGAAATAAATGGGGTATTACAGTAACTCAAATCCACAACATCCTTCTAACTATGTAACATGGGGAATTGGTTGGATGATAGTAAAGCATATGAAAAGAGTTAGGCATATTTATCAATCCAAATGAAAGATTTTATCATTTGATTTCATTTGATCCACTTTACAGAAAGTCGGTTTGGATGAGGCGGACTAACACTCTGGTTCTTATTACACAATACATATTTGAACCAATCACTTATATGCCTGAGCGTTCTATAAAAACAATGACTGCTGCCATGGAGACCGTTTGATATACTCTAGAGACTAAAAAAATCTTCTTTTTTTAACAAAGTTTTATAATATGTAGGAACATTAATCATATGTGGATTTTTACTATTTACTTCAAGGTTGTTTAATGGTGTTTAATTAAGATAGAAAAAATGTATTTCACAGGGGGGGGGGGGTGGGGTTGGCGTGAAACAGAGCACAAGCTGAGGGGAGAAGCAAACAAATATACAAGACAGACAGAGAGGAGGGAAGACGGTGAATGACAAATCAAAGTGTGTGTGTGAGAAAGAGAGAGAGAGAGAGAAAGAAGGTGAATAAAAATCCTTGCACCTGCATCTCCCAGCTGTGCTGTGCTTATTCTGAATCATTGCTCCACCCGGAGAGACTGCTTAGCGTTTCATTTGGAAAACAGGGATTTATTGCCAGGGAGGGGGCCGCTACTGGTGTGTGTGCCAACATGTTGGTGTGTGTGTGGAGAGAGAGAGAGAGAGAGAGAGAGAGAGAGAGAGAGAGAGAAGAGGGAGGGAGATAGAGAGAGAGAGAGATAGAGAGAGAGAGAGAGAGAGAGAGAGAGAGGGAGGCGGGTGGGAGTATACGATACGTAGGAGTGTGTCGTATGGCTGCTCGTCGTGGAGAGGGACTTGGCTCCCTACCTGAGCATCTATAAATAAGAGTACCTAGTTCGCCCCCCCCCCCGCACACTGTAATGTTGTGAGATTTGCTGCGATCCTGAGAGGGGAGGAGGCAGATTCACAATGTGCATGTGGATGATGATAGGTCAGGTGGGGAATGCGAGTAGTGAGTGCACATGGTTGCTTTTGGTATGTGTGTGTGTGTGTGTGTGTGTGTGTGTGTGTGTTGTGTGTGGTGTGTGCGTGTGTGCGTGTGTGTGGGTGTGTGCGTGTGTGCGTGTGTGTGTGTGTGTGTGTGTGTGTGTTTTTTTGGACGAACTGGAAAGCTGCGCGTTGGATCACTAGAGGGGACAATGGTGACATATGGTCGAAGTTCCCGGTGGTTTGCATCAATCTGTGCTCTATTCACTCTGCCGTATTCATTTCAATTTGGTGGGTATATTCAAAACATGTCCAGTCTACTGGTGGGACAGCCAGAGGATATAGAGATTCCCCCACACAGCAGACTGTACATTAAGCCAGCCAGAAGTACAGGCCTAAGGACAGCCGGCCCAGCGCCATACATTTAAATCTGTCTGCATATCTGCCACTTGGTCTGAGTGTCTTTGAGTCAACTTTATCCACAGCAGCAAGTGCGCGAGTGGAAGTACAAATCAGGAATAATCCCTTGGTTTTGAAGGCATTTTTGCCCCGTCTCTTCCTCATGTTTATAGTGAATGAATCGAGTCAATGGTAAGCCTTGTTGAAGAGATGTAGTGATAATACACATCTGCGTGTGGGTTGGGGTGTGTGGGAGGTGTGTGCAAGAGGGGACAGCTCCCAATCAATAAAACACAAAGCGAAATCATTTTCTTTAGAAACACTATTAGCCTGAATCATGATCGGCCCACATCCTAAGATCGAAACACTACAACGTGGAAATGAACCGGTGGCTTATCCAATTAAAATGAATAACTAACAGCCACTAATGTGCACTAAGAGCCCATGCAGGTCAAACGAGAAATATCATATGAAAGGCGGGCGCCTCTTACAGTTCTAAATCCAGGGGAGAAGGAGAGACAGTAGAGAGGGAGAGAGAGAAAACGGGAAGAAGACAGCGAAGACGCACAACACACAACGGTTTCCCAAATGGGTTTTTCTGCCATGCTTCAGGGCCCACCCCATTGTTGTGTGTTTAAAGGTCTCAGCTCGGTTATTTGAGGATTATCTGCAGATAAACATTTGCAAAAGTGCAAAAAGAAGTAACGTTGTCATAAGAGAACGTAGGCTAGACAGTGAGGACTTCAATGGACTATAGCACAGGTCTTCATGTGTGCTGCATAGGGAGTGTTTTACATCTGCCTGCATGGGAGGTCAGAGATCAAGGCAAACAGAGGGAGGGGCATCAGTTTGGCTGGGTTTCATGCTTTGCTCAAGGGAACAAATCTAAAGCAAAAAACAGTGTTGAAGGATCCACGTGAACTATAGAGACCTGATGCTGCCCTTCTGCGATTATACAGTATAGTCATCTAAAGACTTGACTGGCAAATGTAGCTGCTCCCACTTACAGTATCTCTCTCTCTCTCTCTTCATAATAAAGTCACATCAAACGGGCGAGTGGCTCTCTCCCGGTGGGAATTAAGACTATTAAATATATCCCGCGAGAAATCCGCGTCAACAGAGAGCAAGAGAGAAAGAGAGGGAGAGAGAGAGAGAGAGACCGTCCACAGTAGAGCGGCCAAGTTAGTGTGAGCGTTTCTTTGCCTCAGCGGTGCCTCTCTCAGTCTCTCTCTCTCTGTAGGTCTCTCTCTTTCATCCACTTCTCCCCTCCGTCCGCCTGTGCTGCTTTACCCCTCCAGACCCCACACACACACACACACACACACACACACACCCCACACACACACCACACACACACACACACACACACACACACACACAACACACACACACACACACACACACACACACACACACACACACACACACACACACACACACACACACACACACACACACACTCACTCACAAGCCCAAATAAACGCTCGAGTGGAATATAGATGCGACTGGAGACAAGAGCCGGTGAAGATATGTTCCACTTAGACATAGCAGAGGATGGTACAACCTGCGCCTCTTTTTCCCTCTCGTTCCCCTCTCTCCTCATCCTCTGTTTTCTACCCCTTTATATTTAGGCTTCGTTTTTTAAGTCCCTCTCTTCTCGAGAAAAATGTGAGCAGCATTGCTAAAGTGGGCGACCAGTGCAGATTGCCAGACCCGTCCCCCCAAAGTAACTCGCCACACAAATGACAGACAATTTGCGCTCAGGACTACGGGAGTAAACTTGCTCGGACGCGGCACGGACGGATGGACTTGGCAGGTGAATGTGCAGCTGTGTGTGTGTGTGGTGTGTGTGTGTTGTGTGTGTGTGTGTGTGTGTGTGTGTGTGTGTGTGTGTGTGTGTGTGTGTGTGTGTGTGTGTGTGTGTGTGTGTGTGTGTGTGTGTGTGTGTGTGTGTGTGTGTGTGTGTGTGTGTGTGTGTGTGTTGTGTGTGTTGTGTGTGGTGTGTGGTGGTGTGTGTGTGTTGTTGCAGACTCGGGACAAACTTAAAGACCTTAAGACATAAAAAAACCCCATCTGCACCTCGAACTGCGCGAGTAGCCCGAGCGAGACCATGAAAAAGGAGAGTTGGATCGCTCAGTGAAACTGTCCCCCATACTCCAAAAAAACACCCTCTATCACAACACTGCCATAGGCACACACACACACACACGCGCGCGCGTGCGTCTTACCTGGAGGACGAGGAAAGCAAAGAGGATACGCACTCCAATCTCCATGGTGGGTTTAATTTCTCTCGGTGTGAAACGGACAAGACTCTCTCAGCACAGGGTGATGTAGATGTAGTAGGCTGGGTCAGCTCTGCTCATAATTCCACTGTCCAAGCGCCGGAGAGAGAGAGCGAGGGGAACGCTTTTCTTCGCCGTGAGCCGCTGCGAGCTGCCAACTTCCCCGAAATACAACTGCAGTCTGATCTGCTAAAGCATTGGATAGTGAAGCCGAACACCACAACCAATGGATTTATGAGGAGGACACACAGAGAAGGAGGAGGAGGGGGGAGGAAGAGGAGTGTGTGTGTGTGTGTGGGGGGGGGGGGTGAGACGGAGGGAGAGGGGAGTGATGCTGGTGGTGGGGTCCGTCTCTTTCTAAGTAGTTGAGTGTCAGTCTCTCCACTCATTTTCATTGGGGCCAAATGTAGTCACCCAATTATATTTATATTTAAATGATCGACAGGCGTAGCGGCAGCAGCAGCAGGCTTTCGAGGATCCATCAACACCACACACGCATCATGTGCACGTTTTTTTTTCTCACACCAACGCCAGACATGTTAATAGTGCTTAAACAGCAGTTTCTGTAATCTGTCCCCCTTTAATGGTGATTTACGGATTCCAACATCCCACATTGCAAGAGTGAGGGCGTGTGCGCGAAGAGCTACAGTGAGTGTGCACCCTGTCGCAACAACGGTGATGCCTACGGGGCAACCCCGAGAGAAGGAAACTTCACTAATGATACATTTGAGAATTGCGTAAAAAACCTATACTTTGTTAAGCCCACACAAAGTATGATGTGTTGCTGTTCAGAGGTTATAATCAACATAGGTCTTGTGAATCATTTCTGACTTTAATATTCAGAAACCATCATATGGATTGTTCATGTGCTCCGTCTTGCCTTCCTCCTCGCTCTGAATGAGTTGTTGATTTGTGTGGGGAATTGTATTTGGTTGTTTGTCAGAAGGGGCGTTTTCCTTTTAGTCAGTGCCCAAAGGCATCTCTCTCTGTATCTGTGTGTGTGTGTGTGTGTGTGTGTGTGTGTGTGTGTGTGTGTGTGTGTGTGTGTGTGTGTGTGTGTGTGTGTGTGTGTGTGTGTGTGTGTGTGTGTGTGCGGTGTGCGTGTGCGTGTGTGTGTGTGTGTGTGGTGTGTGTGTGTGTCTGATATGTATATTTAGAGTGATAAGTCGCATTTCCTTTGTCTCTGGTCATGCTGGATTTAAGACCTATATGATCTTGCATAAAATACGTTCTAATGAAATGACATAATTACCTGAAGTTCAGGCCTGCAACTGACTGACTTTATTTCCATTATGAATTAGTCTCCCAATTATTATTATATAATAATTTATATATTTATATATATTATATATCTATAAATTGATACATTGTTTGTTCTAAAAAGAAAAATAATGGTTAATAAAAAAGTAACTAATCCCAGTTAAACAGAGCACAAGCTGGTATTGAAAATGTTTGGTTTAGTTCTAACGGCCCAATATCAAAAAGAGATAGCGTAGTGTCATGAGAAAAGTAAGAAAAACATTGGATATTCAAAACAGCTCTGCGAGCCAACTCATTTCATGAATCAACAGATCATTTCAGCGCAGTGCACCCCAAATTTACATTTAGATACTCAGTCACAGCCGTAGCTTTTCACTAAGTGGTTAGAACACAGAACACTCAGTTGTAAATGAATAGCAGGGACCACTGATTTGGGTCTATTAAAAGATAAGGTGATATTCTCTCGTTTTGTTTTCGTCAATGGAACCAATGGAAAGAACAACACATGCAATGAATCTATTCTCAAAATGCTTGACACAGCCCTCACCTCTGTGCTATAAACCTCTGCTTTTGTCCAACACATTTTCACTGGGGGACTGTTCCTTCATCATCATGAACTGTGACCGCCCCATTATAGCTGAATAGCCTTTTATATCCATACCAATACACACATGTTCCCCCATTGTTGCGTTAGACCCTTTTACCAACTTATGTTCTTAGAAACATTGCACATTTTGAATTTGTATTCGCTCTTTATGGCATGTAGGTCTTATTGAATGAGCTCATACAACTTTTTTAGTCGCATCAACTAATGCCAGTCAGTGCCACACACACCTGATTGCAATGAGATGATGAAGGTTCACTAACCACTCGCACGGAGCTGAAAGATTCCGTGTCCTCACAGAAAGCGAATGAACGAGGAACGGTAGTTTGTATGGATCACAATGAGGTAATGTGTATATGTTGTTGTAAATAATGACTATTTCAGATTAATAATGGCAGAGCCGGCCCAAGCCTTCAGGGGGCCCTAAGCGAAATATGATTAGGGGGCCCCTCTCCAATGTTAGCACTGCTGAAACTATAGCTCTTTGTTAAATATCATTCACACACCCAGTGTTTTTCGCTAGTGCCTCCACTGTGCAGCTGTGCGAAAATATTAGGCAGCCGAGATTCAGACCCTCCTAAGGGGGTCCGAGGGTATGCCCCCCCGGGAGATTTTTTTAACCTTTTTAAAGTGAAATGCATGAATCTGGTGCACTTTGAGAAATGTTGTGTGAACAAATAATTTGGAGACGCTACTGCATCAACTCATTGCAATCAGGTGTGTGTAGCACTGACTGGCATTAGTTGATGCAGTGTCAAAACCACTCTCACGGAGCCGAAAAGAGTCCTCAAACTTTCAACACACGGACATGCACTATATTGCGCCCTTCTCAGTTCACACTCGCACGCCTGGCACGAGCTAGAAAACAGCTTTGCGACAGCGGGCGTCGTAAAAATACTACCGCTTTTGTCCAAAGGGGATGCCAACGTGCCATGTTACTCGTAGTGGCTTTAAGGGCTTTTGTGAGGTCTATAGTTTGGCACTGCATTAGTGCCTGACAAGTAACGACTCAGTTGTGAGCCCTTAACCTGGGGACCGCAGGGGCATAATTATGTTCACCACAGGGAAGTCTTGGCCAGAGGCCGTACAGCCATACACGTGTGCGACTGTGTTTAAATGTGTGTATGGTGTGTGTGTGTGTGTGTGTGTGTGTGTGTGTGTGTGTGTGTGTGTGTGTGTGTGTGTGTGTGTGTGTGTGTGTGTGTGTGTGTGTGTGTGTGTCAATCGATCAATCAGACTTTACTTATATTTGTATGAGGAATGGGCATGTACTTTCACACCATTGTATTCACTTATTGTCAGAGGTGGAAAGAGTACAAAAATATTCTACTCAAGTAAAAGTATGATTACTTGGATGAAATTTTACTTAAGTAAAAGTAAAAGTACTGGTCTAAAAATCTACTGAAGTAAAAGTAAAAAAGTAGCTGATTTAAAATGTACTTAAAGTACAAGTTACTAGTTACTTTTTAACAGCGGGAGGGGGCAGGGGTCTCTTCAGTGTAGGGCATTATAGACAAACTAGTTTTGTTTAATTAATGCAACACTTTTACAAATTAAAGTGCACAAATTAAACAAATCATGTCACCACACATGTATGGATGTATACTGTGTAAATAGTCTGTTAATGTGGGAATTTAACCGGTCTACAGACCTAAACAGACTGCAGCTGCAGTTCTAATAATGTAATTGTGTATAATTGATCCAAACCATGGACATTGCAAGGTTAGGCTGCTCGATTTTGACAAAAATCATAATCATGATTGACATTGTGTAATCACAATTATTATAGACAATTATTCATTGATTTAAGAACTGCAACATGCACTTATTTAACATTTGAAACCATGACTTTAAACGTAGCCTATACTAATTGAACTGAAAACAAGGAAAATGCAAATAGCCTAAGTAAAACATATTTTTAATAATTAAATTAAATAAGTGTCAAAATCTAAATAAACCGTTGCAAATGTTGTTGATAGGGCACGTCTTTTGCTAGCAGGAATTTGAGGGCATATTTTATTTATATCTCATGGAGCTGGCTGGATAAGCAAGTTGCATTGTAGGCTACAGTGTTATTCCTTTATTGCTTGGTCATAGACCACTAGGATTCAACTTAAAGTGAGTAAACTAATTGGTCGTGATGTTTTGAGGTGCAGCTGGGTCGCATATGCCTTTCTCTCTCTCTCTCTCTCTCTCTCTCTCTCTCTCTCGCTCTCTCTCTCTCTCTCTCTCTCTCTCTCTCTCTCTCTCTCTCTCTCTCTTCTCACGGTCGCGTATGTCATCTGACTCGCGTGTCCGCGCGTAACATATCTTGCACATTATTTTAGGCTATTAGTTTTATTTTTCTTCTCGACCAAAGGCTGCCTTTCTGCCGTCTTCTGGAAGTTTTTCAAAGCTCCCGGCAACACGCACCGTCTCCATCCTACTCTGCACTGTTAAACTGAAAGCTAAACTATCAGGTGAGGGAGGGGCCGATCGCACGGCTGGATGAGAGGTTTGCAGCATTTAAAAGCCTTCACGTCTTCACGTGCGGTACAATGATAGTTTAACTAGGATTATTTTGTTTTAATGATAAAGGGAAGCAATGTTTGTTGTTATCATGTAGTCGCAATGTAGCCTGGTGCTACCAGACCATCGTACTTCATTTCATTTGTACAGAAGGTCTGGCAGTGCTGTAATTGGCAAACGTTCACTCACTTGGAGGCGGGTGTCTGTCGAAGTTTAAAACAATTGGATCTGCCCAGTGCCACTCTGGATTAGCCAACCAATCGCATCACGTTTGGTCGTCACGTGTGTCATGAGCCGGCTTTGACGGTGCGTTCCAGTTGGACAGGAAACTCGGAAATTTCCGACTTCACTACATATTGTAGTCTATGAATCTACCGGTACTGGCAACAGTAACTTGTTAGAGCCTAACGTTTAGTTATTTGGACGAGAAAGGTTTTAGGCGTCCATACTTTCGCGAGCAGATGCACTGGAACACAGACAGGTCGGAACTCGGAACTACCAAGTCAGAAATCTCCTTCTTCCGAGTATAAAGGAACGCAGCATTCAACTGAAACTGGAGCGCGACTTCGACGGCATCGTTCTCAGCCACTCGCTCTGTTCGCTGATTGGATACTCAGAAATCTGAGTCGAGCAGGATCCCACTGATACATCCCATCACCAGACTGACTACTGAAGGGAAAATGAAATTTGGCCGGAAGTAGGAGGGCGGGCGGAGCCAGGCTAGTCGCAATGTGTTCTCTCCTCCTGTCGATCATTCACTGTGTTAGTTTCCGGTATTGTGCCGTAAAAATAAAAGCCCCCGCGATATTTCTTTTCTTTTCTCTCCTTTCCCATCTATTTTTTACTCAGTAACGCAGGTGATATAAAATGTAGCGAAGTACAATACTTCACAATAAACATACTCAAAGTAAAAGTATAGGTTTAAAACTACTCAATTACAGGAACGCGAGTAAATGTAATTCGCTACTTTACACCCCTGCTTATTGTAGTCACATCTAGTCATTACTAATGGCTGGTCCATTTTTGGGGCGGCAGTGGCGAAGTGGGTAGGAAGATTGCCTCTGGAGTGCAGGGTTGGAGGTTCGATTCCTCGCATACCCGCCACATGTCGAAGTGTCCCTGGGCAAGACACTGAACCCCAAATTGCTCCAGATGGTTCAGAAAGCGCCTTGCATGGCAGCTACTGCCATCGGTGTTTGAGTGTGTGTATGAAATGTAAAAATATGTAAAGCGCCTTGTGACCCTGGTCTGTGAAGGGCGCTATATAAACAAAGCTTACTTACTTACTACTTACTTACTTACTTTAACTTGGAAAACCATGGGTTTCAAATCAAATCAAATTAATGAACTATATTTTTCAGAGAGAAACCCCTTTAAAGGGATAGTTCAGTATTTTTGAAGTGGGGATGTATGGGGTAATCAGGCATAGTGAGTGAGTTACCTTATGGAGCCAGCGGTCAGCCCAGTCACTTTAAGGAGTTTGGGGGCGAGGTCGCTGTAGCAGAAGTCAGCATTGTACTGTTGCAGAGGGGGTCTCTACATATAAACAGTAAATGCCAACTTAAAACCTAAATATCCGTTCAATTCTACGCTAAACTGAGATTTTTGACTTTAGTTTGCTGCCAGATAACTGTTCATTTATATCACACCGCCCAATCAGCTGCTTGACTCAGAGCTACTGCAGATTATTCAAGATACACAAGAAAACAAAAATAAACAGCTGTCTGGCGGCAAACTAAAGCTGTGAATAAAACGTCAGTTTGGCGTACAATTGAAGTTATAACTGGCTTTTAAGTCGGCATTTATATAAGTGGAGAAAAATCGCTTTTCTTCTGGCCCCTCTACAATGCTGACTTCTGCTACAGCGACATCTTCCCTAAACTCTTTAAAATTACTGCGCCGACCGCCAGCTCCATAAGGTTGCACACTTACTATGCCTGAGTACCCCATAAAACCCCACTTCAAAAATACTCAACTATCCCTTCAAATTCAAATTTGACCTGAACACAACATGAGGCTTGAAGAACCCCTAAGCGATTGCAATCCAGAACACTTTTTGTCAAAATCAGCTTATATCTACTCACCATCCGCTACATGTCCGCCATGTGCTCGCTCTGAGCATTAACTATTGCCGCGGTTAGTAAACATAAATAAATGTTCGCCAAGCGTTCCCTGGAGATCGCTTAGTAAGCCTTTAAACACCAACAACACAGCTGAAAAGAGTCCCCAAATGCACATTTACTCAATTTAATGTTTGATTGAAACTGCAGTCCCCAACTGTTTGAGACAGGTATTTAGCTTTGTTTTGTAATGTATAAATTCCAAACTGACCTCTTCAGTAGGATCAAATCAGCATAGGGCTTAGGCACTTTAGGTACTTTTCAGGCACTCCTGAAAAGTATTGACAACCTTTTCTTTTCTTTGAAGTCTGAAGAGCTTAGCAAGCTAATTGCTCAGGTGTCCTTCATCGAAACATTCAAAAGTTACTGCCGCGCTGTTCTGTAACTGACTGTGACCTCCGAGTTTCCTGTTGGAAATAATCAATTACCCGCCACATAATTATTAAAGTGGGGAATGGCTCATTTGAATTCAACCCTGTGGCTAATAAAAGTTCTGATGGCATGCATCGTGCCTATTGCCTCATGCCTGTACAGTAAATTGATTTTAGTTAGTGTTTTATGGTTTCATCACGTCGGATAGGGCCTACTATCACCAGCGTATTTGAATTGTTTAATTGTTACATCATTAATTATAAGGATGTTGCGCAAAGCATGTAACCAACCATTTGCTCATTTAGGCTTTACAGCGCTCGCCAGATTTTCGAGCAAGAGGAAATAAATAAGAGTTTGAGTGTCTATTCATGAGGATGACACTTTCTTTTTCAAGCAATTATTCTGTTTTGCTCCTTGAATATAATACAGTTTTTAAAAAAGATGAATCTGCTGTGAATGGCGGTCAAGGTTTAGACACACCGGTGTGTTATTCAATGAGCACACAAACTTTTTCTCATTCGGGGGCCCAAAGGTCACATGTCTATTAAAGCAGCCCATCGCTCTTTCTTAGCAGGCAGAGCTGTCAGAGAGCACACTAAATCTTCATGCAAAGTACCCTTAACCTCCAACACACAGACAAATCATAGAGAGTGAAACAGATGAATGAGTCCGATGTGCAGCAGAAGAGCAAAAAGAACTCCAGAGATAATGGAAACTTCGCACTGGTGTCTTTCTCTCCCTCCATATTCTACCTCGCTGTCTGGTTCTTCTCACACATACAAACACGGCGGCCATGGGGGCGCACATAATACGCTGACAGATTTCTGCATATATCCATCTTGAGTAGGGGAATGGAAAAAGGTTAGCCGCACATAAAAAGTCAGGTGGGGGTCTCAGTATATCTCTCGGTGCAGGCAAAGCCGTCAAATCCTTCCCCCTCCCTTTTGCTTCAGCGATGGATGTGAAAAATGAGGGCCGGAATTGTTGTGACGCCTGAGGAATTGCTTTTCCTAGACAATTTTTCTGCCATATTCATTTATCAGTAAAGAAAAGGCATTGTCGCCCAGTGACTGCCTTTGCTCAAAGCACCACACACAGCTTTGGTGGTGGATCTGCTCGGGCCTGGAAAAGGGAAGACGACTGAACTAATCAATTAAAATGACATGGGTGGATAAAGATCTAAAATGTCAAAGCGTTTCTTGTCAGATGTTTCTATATCATCCCTGGATAGTTTAGATTTGGGAAAAATAACAGATAGAAAAAGCCATGTTGGGTTTGTAAGCCATGGCCGACTGAAAACAAGAAATCATGACAGCAACGTCTGTTCGGTGGCACGGAAAGAGAGAGGGGCTGGCTGGCTCCATCAGTTTGACAGCTTTGGGGCTAAAACTTCATTAGTCCAAAAAGCCCATGATTTAGTTTCGCACACACAAGAACAGAGGGGAATCTTAATCACAATGTTTCACTTCTGTCTGACTGAGCTGAGCTTTTGAATGACCATGTTTTTGTGTGACAGTTTTTTGCGGTTTGTTTCTTGTCAGGTTTTTTACATCACCTGCTGCATGTATTCTAGGAAATGGGTGGACTAATTGGGCTGGAAAAAAGATTGAGATGTTGAGTTTTTGACATAAAAACAAATTGCCATCAAAGTTTTCTTGAATGCTTGTGACAGACTGAGTGGATGATTTACATGGAACATGGATAGAATGCGGTATTAAGTTTGAGTTTTATGATGACTTTGGCCTTATGTGCACCTCTATCTTTATGTTTCATCATGGAAGCTAAAAGCTTGACGTCTTGCTAAATTTATAGTTTGTCTATCAGCAGCTGTCTACTTTCTGGATTGACAGGTTTTTTTAAGAGCGGTGGCACCACCCCTGCTTGAACGGTATCGTTTGAAATAGGTGGGCAATATGGAACGATTGGAAAAAAAGATAAGAGTTGGATGGATTACCATCAGCTGCCTGTATTGTCATTTCATTTGATGCTGTAGAAAACAATCTCTGCTATGTTACTCAATTAATCTCACCATGACTTGTGAATTAAAAATATCTACTTGCCTGTCAATCATTCAAGAGTAAACAATCTGCTGTACATCTACATTTACTTATCAAATAACAAAAATAAATCTCCAGGAAATTAGGACGGGTCTTTAAAAACATATTTATTGATGAGAGGTTTGTAACACTTAGGTAAATAATGTGTATTTATTTTATTATTGTAATTGGCAGGACGTAGTGATACTCTACAGTATGTAAGGGGGTTAATTCCCTCCAGAGCTGCAAAATACATTATACAGGTGTTTTCACAAGCTGTTTTTTTAACTTGATTGAAAATGAGTAAAATGCCTCTGTACTTGAATGATCAACTGCAGATTTGTGATAATGGGCTAAAAAACATGGAAAATCATTTATATGTACCGATAAGCCATAATGGCCATACATACAAACTAAAATCATTATGTGAAAATCTACTTGAATGACAAAGGTTTACAAAAAACAACCGTTTGTGTTTCATATACTGTACAGTATAGTCGGCTATCCAGATCATACTGCGTATTCCTGCTACAGCCTCTACTACACAATACAAATTCTCTGTGGTCCTCAAACCTTGAACTGTACCACAATATAACCTTGTATACGTATGTTTCCAATTATTCAGATTCATTAGGCTAATCATCCGTAACAACAACACGAACACACGGGGGACATGGGCAAGCAATTATCTCCGTTTATCTGATTTAGGCCACAAAACCTGCTCTCTCTCTTTCTCTCATTCTCTCTCTCTCTCTCTCTCTCTCTCTCTCTCTCTCTCTCTCTCTCTCTCTCTCTCTCTCTCTCTCTCTCTCTCTCACTCTCTCTGTGTGTCTGTCAGTCTTTCCCTCTCTGACTGCATGTGTCAAAGCAAACAAAATGTTTTCCATAGTCTTCTACTATTTTTATTTTTTTAATAGGATCGATGCAAGAAGAATGCAACTGATGTCCTACACAGAGAGTTCATAGCTTTAGCTAATTTACAAATCTTGTCCCTATTTGAGTAATTGATCAACACACTAGGCTTTCAATGACATACCATAAACCATAATACAGTGCAGAATGAGACCTTTTAACCACGAGAGTATGTTATCAATTCAGACAAAAATGAAGTGTTCAGTAAAGTTCAGCATGTGATATGGACCAGGGGCCGTATTCACAAAACATTTTATCTTAGCGCTAAGAGTACTCCTAAGGAGCACTAAAAGTTCTTAGTAAGGAGTAATTTCTTAAAACCTATTCACAAAGCTGATAAGACCAACTTTTACTAAGGAATGGGAGGGACTCCTAAGCTAAGACTAGAGGGCGGTGTTGACCCTGTTGCTATGGATGATGTCATGTTCATACCTTGTATGCCCACAGTGATTGGCTGAGAGGGAATGAGAGCTAAGAGTGAATTTATGATAGAAACACTGTGGGAGATATCCATAGTGTGTCGCTGTATTAAAGTAAAGAGCTTTTATATACAATTAATGACAAGTGACACTGATTTAACATGAAACCAAGATACTGCAGGGTTTCCCACACATTCGTTCAAAATTAACCTACAAAAGCGCCACATAGGTCTATTCATTTGAAATTTTACAATGATTTGAATCGTAAAAAATATCCTCATTGAACAGCTGCACGCCATGCACTCTCACTGTATTTCTCTCAACGGCGGACTATGCAGCAATAGTCAGACAGCGACAAACCAGGATATTCACAATTAAGAAACAACAGCCGGCGAAATCGTAAAGTGCACGCGGAAGGAAAAAGGCGAGACGCGCAACTATACAGTAGCGGACCTGTGGAACGGAGGAGATGCTGCGAAGCGCCACATATAGGCCTACTGTAGTAACAAATTAAACCCAAACGTGACACCAACAGTAACTTTCAGCGCATCGTAAACCCAAAGCAACTGCAGGAAAAGGAACTTAATAAATATTTTTTTATATAAATGTAATAAATATAAATGTGTCTATCATTTCTAAATATAGCTTTACTAAGATCATTAAACCCTTACAGCTATTAAGGTACCTTTTGTAAAGCTCACTAGCATTAAATCTCTCCAAAACACCATCAAATGGTTGTTTGTGAATTACTCTTAGTGACTTAGGAGTCCTCTCGAGGACTCCTAGCTTTTCATAGATTTAGGAGCTAGTTTTAGCGCTAAAATGTTTTGTGAATTACACTTATCTTAAAAAGTTAGGAGTCTTAAAATTAGGAGTGAAACGCCCCTTATTTTTGAGAGTTACTCCTAAATCAGGACCTTAGGACCTACTCTTAGCCTTAAAATGTTTTGTGAATACGGCCCCAGGTATCTAAATGATATGTTGAGCCTAACCCATTCGTATGTGTTAATAAATGAACTTACCCTTCTTTAGAAACATTGCCACTAGATGGTGTAGTTCATGTCTAAACTTTCATCCGGAACATCTGAACAAAAAACTTTGACCAAAGGACAAAAAAAGGCAGAAAGGAAGGGTAAAAAAAAGCATAGCGAGTGTTCTCATTCTCCTCACCTCCCCCCTCCTCTTTTTGTCTTTGCAGTGTGTGAGCGGGTCCACTTCTTATTCTCTGAACCAACCCCTACAAGTGGAAAGCCACAGTAAAGAGCCCCAGGCCTGAGCTCTCTTCTGTCTCCAGAGGCCTACACTGGGAACCTACTATCCTCCTCCCTGTAGAACAAGCTGAGATGTGAAGATATCCCCAGCGTTAACTCCTCGTATAAACGCTCCCTCTCTTCTCCCACTCTGTCTCCGTTCACACGCAACGGATGGGACCGACCGAGGGAAACCAGGCAGACAACATTTTCCCGAGAGTAAAAGACCACTGCATCACTGAACCTGACATCCGTATGCTACTCGGAAATTCTGTTTTGGCTTGGGGGAAAACAAAAGAGTTGAAACTGCAAGCTCTGAACCATAGGCAGCAACACAATTCAAAAGGATTCCATGTATTATGTAACATCTGGGAATATCACTGAGAACAACAGACTCATGTTTAATGAAGAGTGTGTGAAATATTCACTAATGCGAGCTTGTGTTGTAACAAACAGTTGAAAAGTTAGATCAAATGAATTTGCAATTTGTATGTATGTGTATGTTATCTTTATGGATATGCTCTGGTAAACTAAACATTCAAAATGGAATAGCCAGAGCAAAGGACGGACCCACACTTGAAATGTTCCAAAGAATGTTACAACCCAGTGTTTTTGTCCATCCATCCATTAGTTATTGAGATATAGTCCAAAAGAACATTAGAATACAAAAATGTATGGATAAATACATATATTACAAGTCTACAAGAAGAACTTTAGATCAATTTGGTTTCAAGACCATACATGTAGTAAAAGCTCTTCACCAGTGTGATTGTCATCGGAGTAGAGGTACAAAAATGGAAGGGAATAAAATTAGAACAATTCAATATTTTCATGTTCCAATCTCAGAAGAACATTCTATCAACCTCTCACAGGTTTGTGGGCTCCGTTTATTTGTAGTTGTCTCCATGGTGACAAATGGACCAAGAGGTTCATTGACTTCAAGAAAAAAAAAATCACTAAAAATCATAAAAAAACTGAGCCTACATATAACGTGTCTAAAACTGCTGTTGAACAACATTATTATAAAACTGACGTGTACAGGAAACTAAAGGTATATTACGGCTTGAAGACTCCTCTCTTTATTTATTGAAAACATTGTCTTCCCTTAAATACATTTTGCGACTTTATTTCCCCCCCGTTCCGAAAATATAACTATCCTGAGGCGTAAGATATTTACAACCAGCGATCCCAAAGCTGGCCTGCGGAGCTGGAGCAGATGGTGAGTAGCCAACGAGTGACTGTGCGTGGCCTTGGTGCAATAAACCATTCTAATAGTCCACAATAAATTAGGTTTATCACCATAAAGCATCGCGAATGGGAGCGATTCATCAAGGCATCTTGGGATGATTAGACATCCATTCATAAGGTATCACTCTTCTGTACTTTTGCATGCATGGCCACAACAATTTTAGTTTACTCAAAAACCCCATTATCACTCATCTCACACCCACGAGCACCGCAAACTTCACAATCGCAACTCTCCAATTAAAGGATTTCTAAATGTGTTTTTCAAGAATCTAAATAAGCACTCTGCGCTGCCGTCGGAGCGGGAGACGTTGAAGAAATGAGAAAACAAATATGAGTCATGGGGTGTTTTCTGACGTTGTACCTGCCTGATGCTGCTTGAAGGTTGAGCAGCACCAAAGCCATATTTATTTCTATTCTAAACCTTAGTTTTGCAGTCTCAGTCTCTCTCACATATACACACAATCCTACCTGTGAGATTTAAAAAAACAAACCACAGTCTTATACTGCTGGCCACTGAACAGCTCCACTGGAGCACTTCTGTTGCTTAAGGGCACCTCAGTGGTGGTATTGAGGGAGGAGTGAGCATTAGTCATTCACTTCTCTGTTTAGATTGTTCCCGTCTCTAACTTTGGACCACAGTTCCTCTGAATCAATGTACTCTTTAAAAAGTATCAGGCCTCTATGTGGTATTCTTTAACATCCAAACCTGTACTAACATTTGTAAAGGAGAGACAGTCACTCACACGTATTGTATATGTGTGCTTATAATGCATATGAAATATTTTGTGCAGCTAAAATGAAGAAAAAAACGTGTACCTTTAGACCTGATAGAAGTATCGGGTGAACGTAGCACATCATCAAAACAGTGCTTCTCCTTCTTCTAATGTGCACTATACCACTTCCTTTGAATGTGTATTGGAATTTCAGATGCTTGTCGAGCCCCTTTCCACCTACTGATTTGACAAATTCTCTATAGCAGCTTCCCAGCCATAGTCTTGAGAATTTGGCCTGTTTCTTACTATACCTGCCCTGTTTCATTTTAACCCACTGCGTATTTTGGTTGCCAGATGTTTCTAATCTGTCGCTGCCTTTTTGATGGGTTGTGCAAAACTTACATGGATTGTCTTTGAATCATACTTTTCACTGGATATATTGTACAGACTTGGCAGAATATGTTTTCAAGAATCCAGCCTTTTGCTCTCAATGCACGCACGCACGCACACGCACACACACACACACACACACACACACACACACACACACACACACACACACACACACACACACACACACGCACACAGTATCAGTTATCCCTCATGCCACCCTGGGACCATTTTCTGCCATTTGGCCTTTTTTTTTGGTTTGTTTTTTGAATAACTTTGGCTGTGCTTATGTTAGCCTAATACAATTTGGCCAGGGTTAATTTTTATGAAGATACTTTCTGAATTTCTACTCAGCAACTTCATAGCACCTATAATAAAGGCAGGACATTTTTTTGTTACACAGGAGGACCTGGGACCATTTTCTGCCGTCATTCACTTCCATTCAAAACGGCCGTTTTTTCCAAATTTGATCCTGCCTACAAACCAGCATAAAATATATTTTTCTATTATTTTGTGCTTTCATCCTTGACAAAAGGCATCAAAATTTGTGATTTTCACCCCAACTACTAGGTGGTGCCCTTTAGGTATATTTTACATGGGGTTGAATGACAGGCTGTTTTCCTGGTTGTCAGTCCTGCAATACTGTTGGCCCCCAAAGGTCAATGTCAAAAAATATTTCAACCTAAATGGTGTTGATGTGTTGGTAGGGATGCCAGTGTGTGGTGCATATGTATATATTGAGAAATTATGGTTTGTGTGTGTGTGTACAGACAGCCAAACTTCAAACACCCAAACTTGTATGTAAAAAATGGCTCAATTTGAAAGCATTCAAATCTGTAAAAACTTATATTTTTCAAACCATAGCCATGTCGACAGACACATGTAAATGTGATGATATTAGGCATGCATCCCAAACTTAAGACACCAAAATTACACTTTTTACCCCCACTTAGCTGAATTATTCATTTAATTCACCTTTTACTGATAAGTCAAAATGCTCCCTAAAACAAGACAAGAAAAAAACATGATTTTTTTTAATAATTTGTCATTTTTTAGAGTTGCAGACCTATACATAAAGAAAATGAGCAACACATGAAAGGTTAGGGTCCATATGGATACCTAAGGGTTGTGTCTGTGTGTTTGTTGTGAAATTATTGTGTGTGCGTATGTGTGTGTGTTTGTGTGCTTCCATATATATGCAGCTTAAAGGTGCTATTTTGGGGCTTTCAGGTGGCTGCTCACCCAGCATGCACAAAAGGTCACTAACACTCCCAAAACTGTGTGTGTGTGTGTGTGTGTGTGTGTGTGTGTGTGTGTGTGTGTGTGTGTGTGTGTGTGTGTGTGTGTGTGTGTGTGTGTGTGTGTGTGTGTGTGTGTGTGTGTGTGTGTATAATCACGCCACTTTTTGGTGGATAAGATATAAAGAACAGCTCAGAGCCTCTTGAATCATGCAAAAATCCTTCCTACATTCTCTTTGAAGTGATGCGCACTCCTTCATCTTGCAGGCTATAAAGATGCCGATGAAGTGAAAACAAAAAACAAAAGTCTGGGAAAGTCTGGGTTTGTTTACACAGGTGCAACATTGACCAATGTTTTAAGTATGGGTGTAGGGCACACTGCTCATTTACAGCATGGCCAAGCATTACCAATGTTACAGACACATTTGCAAAAATTGCCAGCGAAGTGTGTTCCTCTTCCATTGAATGTCTTTTTCTCTCTCTCGTTCTCTCTCTCACACACAAACAAAACACACACACACACACACTCACTCATGCTCACACACAAACGCGCACATACACCCACTCACTCACTCACTCACTCACTCACAAACGCGCACACACACACGCACTCACTCACACACACACACACACACACACACACACACACACACACACACACACACACACACACACACACACACACACACACACACTTTTGGGAGGTGTCAGTGAACTTTTGGGTGAGCAGCCACCTGAAAGCCCCAAAATAGCACCTTTTAGCTGCATATATATCTATTCTAGCCTGTTCTACTGTTCGATTTATGTTTTTTGTGATATAAATGTTGTTGTTTCTCAAAAACTAAAAATGCAAGAATGTCAATCTTTTTGTTGATCATTAATAGATCCTATCTCGTACACATCCACACAAAAAAATCCATCTTGCATCTATTGTATGGAAAGGGTTCAGCTATTATCATTTTTATATATAGAAAAAGTGTCATTTCATCACAAAAACTAGCCTGGAAAGGGTAAAAAAACAATGAAAAATCATTGAATATTAAATATGTATGTAAAGAGCTCAAGTGGGGTAAATGGTTTATAAAAAAAAAAGTAAAAAAAAACAATATTGTATAAGGTTTATATGGCAGTTAATTGGGAGTGGCTTCTTGTGGCCGCCAGGTCCTTCTGTGTAACAATTTATTTGCATCTGAGCATATGCAAAAACTAAACATGCATCAAAATAAATTTTTGTGTAAATCATTCATATGCCCTAGACTCTAGTTATTCCACTTAAAAAAATCAACTCTGCATCTATTATATCAGAAAAAAATCATTTTCTTCGTTTTTAGGGGGGAAAAAATACTGACTTTGACACGAAAACAATCATTTTAAGCATTAAAAGCAAATGAAAATCAACTAATATTAAATATGTATGTACAGAGCACAAGTGGGGTAAATGGTTTATAAAAAAAAAGTAAAAAAAAACATTATTGTATAGTGTTTTTATGGCAGTTAATTGGGAGTGGCTTCTTGTGGCCGCCAGGTCCTTCTGTGTAACAAAAAAGTTAGGGTGGCACAAGGGTTATACAGCTATAACATTCTGAATTATATTTCAGTCAATATTATCTTTTAGTATTGCAGTCTATGAATATATCTGTAAAGAACAACAAACTATCCATCACATTTACTGTCAACACTCAACAAATATCAAGGATAATAAAATATTTCATGTTTATGGTCTTGTTATAATCCCATTAAACAAGGAAATGAGTACAAGGGGAGGTTGATCATGTTAGTGGAAGTATTGCTGTCACTCAATTTAAAAGTTCTACAATTAATTTGCTGCAGAAATAAAAAGGGTGGATACCTTTCTCTCAGACGTACACTTACTTGGTACACTTAGGCCTTTAAGTTCCCTAGGGAACATAGGTTATCGATGAAACCCCTCCATCCCCTTCGGTCTTCTGACTTCCGATTAAGTTGTTGCCATGACAGCCCTTCCATCTTAATTTCATGCTAAGTGGTTCTTCTCCATGTGGCTGTAGGTCTTCCCCTCTTTCCCTTTCCTTGTAGGTTCCAAGTAAGGGCCTGCTTTGTAATTGATTTGTTTTTCCTTCTGAGTGTGTGGCCTAACCATTTCTAGTTGCTCCTCTTGATTTGGGTCTCTATGGATCCTTGGTCAGTTTGGTGAGTTCCCACAGGTTGGCATTTGAGATGTTGTTAGGCCAGAAGATTCCCAGGAGGCACCGTAAAACAGCGATTGCTAAATGTCTCTAGTTTCTTGAGTATGTTGGTGGTTGTCTCCCAGGTTTCGGATCCTTACAGTAGAGTAAATTTGACATTGGACTAGATATTAATCCTAAGATTTTGTTCTTGAGGTGCAAGCAGATTTTCTATTTAACAAAGCTTAGCTCACAGTGGAGTTCATGATCATAAACACAATTTGTAGCTTCTCAACAATGGGCAAATCCATATGATAGCATGTCCTTATGTGTTATGTTACACACTACATGACTGAACTTCAATGTGTACTGTAAAAGTTCCTGTCTGTCTTGAAAATATTACTTGACACACTTTAGGACTGTGTTTAAATGTTCTAACCACTTTTTCTGTCTCTAGTAGTATTTTATCATCATCCTTATCAGGAATATCAGAATTAAATTCCAGTGGGACACTCGCTGAACTTTTGAATAATATCATCCAGATCCTCAAAAATGAGGAAAATCAGTTGGACTAGACCAGGATGCTGCAGAAGCTCTCTAATGCAAGGCTGCTTTCCAATACCCATACGTTCTGCTATTTTGTATGGTAGAAAAAAGATTTAGGATAAATTCTTGTGGTCAGATTTAGTATGCTCAAAACTACCTGGATGTGTACTACATCCAGCAGAGATTTTTAGTGTTGAAAACAGCATGCAATTTGGGCGATTCTGACCCACAATCCAGTGCGCACCAGAAGTGACGTCACATCATCAAGAGGCAAGATCAAGGTGCAATGTTATGATGAAATAAATAGGTAAAAGTATGCCCCAATTGTATGCCTAGTGCATGCTAACTCGATTATTGTTATTGTCAGATGTAGTATGTAGAGTATAAAAAATAAAAAATGTGTGTGTTATTTGGCACGCAGGGATAGACAGAGTGAAGGCATCCCACAGAAGCAGAAAAAAACCTCCCCAAAATGCTATTTATATCATACTATTTAATACACTGACAAAGTTTGCATTGACCATCGATCTAGATTCTATTCCAAACACAATGCTACCACTGTGTACGAAGCATTGCACACCAAGCAAGAGGTCTGTAGGGAGAAGGTTGCTCGTCTACTGATTGGATTGCTATTCAGAACACTGGTGTATAAAATATAAATTGTCCTAATCAGTGAATTAATAAGGATCTCACAGTCATCAGACAGGGTTGTCCTAACAGAAAACACATGCCTGTCCTTGCAACACTGGTTCATAGTTACTAGTTTTCTCCTCCTTGTCCTCTCTTTTAACTCTGTGTCTCTCTTTGCTGAACCATCAGTCATCCTCCTCTTTTTCCCATCTGCCTTGTTTGCATGCTATCTTGCTCTCTCTCTCCCTTTGTGTCTGCTTTTCTGTCTATGCGTGTGAATGCTGGTTGTGTGCCCTGACCTCTCACCATTGAGAGGATGTTGAGTCGCACAGGGGAGGTTTTGTCCGATACCTATTTGGCAACACAAGTTGTTCAATCAACGTCGTTTTTCTACAACCTTCATTCATTGAGTGATTATTCTTTACATAATGGAATAATCATGTATGGCATGTCTGTTAGTCTGTTATTCAAATTGAGTGGGTAAGGACAGAAGATGTTGTATGGTGTACAGATTATTAAGCCCCCTGGACCCAAGTAGCTATTTGTGATATAGGGCTGTATAAATAAAATTTACTGGACTTGATAACCATCCTTTTACATCAGAAAAAATACTTTAAGTGGCACGGGCACTCTATTAATGAAACCGCAGCTACCACTAGATAAATTGATTATTCATATTCAAGCAAAGATTACATGTTACAAATGGCCTCGCAAACATCATTTATCATTATTTCGGTGCTGCGCTTAATTTCCGCTGTCATGCTGCCTGTGCTACTTTAGTGTGATGATGTGGGTGGACATATCCTTGGACCTTCATAAAGAGCTCACACTCAAGCATGGTCAGGCATCTTAATCACCTATATAAAACATATAAAAGGTGTTCTTTCCATCAATCTAACAAAAATAAATATCAAACTTGAATAACCTTGTTTAATTTCCTTCACCCTCATATGATTTATTTTCAAATATACACACACTAGCTTCACTATACATCTGTTGCCAGCCACTCTATTAGGCAACGATGAGGTCATTGCTTTATCCGATTCTCTATGCACTGAATTTCTGAACATGTACAATTTTTTCTTGCAACGCTTGAATGCCCAAATACATTTGGAGCATCTGAAGAGGAAACATTTCACCTTTTAAACATTTAAATCAGGTGGGCATTCAGCAGCAATGAATAAATGACAGTTACAACTGTTTCACCATGTCTCTGTGTGTAGATTTGCATGCTTGTCTTTTGAATAAAACCCAACATAACTTATTAATAGAATGACTTCTGTCTCACCAGCATCGTGGCTAAAGATGATCTGGGGCCTCATTTATAAAGCTTTGTGTGGGATTCACGTGGAAGCTGGCATACGGAAGAAACGCAGGATGTACGTGCGAACAAAAACATTCGGATTTATAAAACAGCACGCAGTGCGCACTCACGTCCTACGCCTGTTTCCCTTTATAAATCGCAATCGACTCTAAATGTGGCGCAGCCTTTGCGGGCTTCACGTAACGCCCATATTTACCCATACATAGTCATTGACACGCCCAAATTAATATAATTTACTGAGTGCATGAAGGCGGTAGTGGCAATCGCCGACTGAAAGGGAAATGGAAAAATAGACTCCACACGGTGTGGATCACTGCGGTCACGCCGAAGTACCCGTTTGAGAAGTGGCAACGAGGGAAAATATAGTTTGGTGGCAGTGTGAGCGTAAAGGTGTCAGAGTGCAGCCTGTGGCGATCTCTGCGAACGCTGTGGCCCAAATAAAAAGAAGCGATTCGACATAAAAGTGGACGCAAAAAAGTGCATATCCTCACACAGCAGTGTTTGTGCCACGAGCGGAGGACACTGAGACCCCCCATGAGATACAGATTCGGAGAATTCATCCCGGTGCAGTGACGGGCGGCGGAGGGTTAATAATAACCTTCACAGTCCGTTTCAAAACACAGTTACGATGTGCTTAAACACAAAGAAAAACACATAAGCCGTGAAAAATTAGCACAGTATGTGATGTACAGTAGGCTTATAATTAGTGTATGAAACGGTGCACTCCTGTCTGCCTGACTCAGGCATCGAATTCAGCGTCAAGTGTAAAAGTAATGGGCTGTATTCCACATCAATATTATCAGAATTAATTCAATGACATGCAGATAGGTTATTCTTTAATAACTGCAGAGCTTATTCGAACGTTGCTGTTTTTTATTATTTGCACTCATATACAGTATCTCCGTTTGTAGGCTATTTAAGATCCTAATTTGTTTTGTTTTTGTTGGGATCACTCAATGGAAAAATCCGTGGAGGCATTTATTTATTAGTTGTAAGAATGGCTTATAATACAGTAGGCCTATCTGGATTCATTTTAAACAAACACGTTCGTTCTCGCACTTCATACATGTGCCGACGGAGTCGCCGTTTCTCCTTTCTCCACTTTCTGTGCGTACGCATGGGTCAGAGTTTGCGTGGAGGACCGCACATCTTCCCGTCAAGTTTGGTTTTTATAAATCCCAATGTTTGCGTAGAAATTGGCGTGCGCCCTCTTCTGGGCGTGCGCCACGTTTATAAATCAGGCCCCTGGGTTGTTGTGTTTACTGCAGAAGTAACAATATGAAACAGCATTGGTTCTATGCAATGCTTTTAGTCACTTTTCTAAGATGAAGAAACTAAGAAATCTGAAACATACTGCTGATAAATCCTAGTGGACATCATGTCGAGTCTTTTGTTAGTATTAATGAGAACTTTGGCAAAAATAAATGTCCACTGTGATGCCTAATAACTCAACTGTAACTAACAACATGAGGGCCGACTCCAAGGCCATACAGGGCTGAATAGAAACCAGCATGAGCAAGTAGAAAAAAGAACATTATGGTTCTTTCATTTAAACCTCACACACTTCTCTGGACTCAAGTAGAAGGCTATATAACCCTTCCTCAATTCATAACAATACCACTTCAGCCCTGGTGAATGTCAGTTAATTCCCTTCTGATTAAAGAGAAGGGATATATATATATATATATATTAGTGCTGTCAAGCGATTAAAATATTTAATCGCGAGTTAACTATCAATGTCATAGTTAACTCACGATTAATCGCGATTAATCGCATTTTTACCTATTCTAGCCTAAATGTCCCTTGATTTCTTTTTGTCCCATTATTTTTTTCTCATTGTAATGCTCTTATCACACCCATACTCTACACCCTTGTAATTCAGTGTATTTCTTCTAAAATATCATAATTTGCAATTCAGTGCAAATAGCCCACAATGTAGATCCCCCCCACCCCTAGAACAGCATACACAAACATAATTGGAACTTATTTTCTTATTTAAAAACCAAACCATAAAACAACATAGGCTATATCAAACAAATTAGTATTTAGGCTAAATTAAACTTGTTGTTGTAGGCCTAAATGTTTTGGGAGTCTTTCATCCACGCACGGCTTAGGCCTATTGGAGTGGACACACTAGGCTATAGGCCTACGCTTGTGTGCCGGACTGCCGGTGGGTGCCGGGTGGTTGCCATGGCGCTGCTGCAGCCGAGGCAGTCGCCCTTCGTAGCGAAAAATAAAGTGAAAATGAATGACTGCTGGCAGCCACCAACATTCATGGAGGTTTTGGTGTGCGCTCAGAGTTATAAGTAAGACTTTTGCAAATGACAAGCTTTCTTTACTGTTCTTTTTCCGCGAAGTCCCAGAGTCACAACACGGAAGAAGCTACTAGTGAAGCAGCTGAGCTAGGAAGTGCTAGGTTCCGGTTTCTGCTTCAAAATAAAAGTCAGAATTGACTTGACGTTTAGTCGTTTTGCCAGTTAAATTATTTTAATGTGAAATTACGCTGTAGGACATGTTCTGTTTGAATTAACAGTAACTTACCTGCGAGCCAGGTGTATAGTTTGTGGTGTTTCAGTTGTTCTAACATTACTAGTTGATGCAACAGCATGAGAAAAAACCACAACGTTTGCTAGACCATGACGAGCGTTAATCGCGCGATAAAAAAATTAACGCCGTTAAAATGGGTTTGCGTTAACGCCGTTAATAACGCGATAAACTGACAGCACTAATATATATATATATAAATATATATATATATAGTGTTGAGTTCTCGAGAATAAAGAAAAGTGTCCTTCTTGAACAGAAATCTTTACTTTCTCCCCCTTTGCAATCAGAGCAGCAAACATCATACACTGCCTGCAAATTCAACCTGATCCACATCTGACCACAGTAAAAAGAGAGCGATAATCACAGTGGAGTCTGACTCTTTGTTTCTCTGAAAAGCCTATCTAGTTTTCCCCCTTTTCAAAGAAGTACAGAGAGGTTGATTACAATAGGCATTTACTGCAGGATTGTCGATATGCTCTTGCAATCTTATTATATTAAGAAAAATCCACAAAAAAAAGAGTGACTGACAGCAGGAGATTATAGGACATTGTTTAATTATCTGCATTTCTGTGTTCAAAACCTAGCTTGATTCATGGTGAGATACCTCAGCACAGTTTTCCAAACAGTCACTGTGATTTAAAGTGACAGGCTGACAAAAGAATGGCATGGCAAGAAAAATCGATGTTCAAGCATGATTTCAAGGACAGTCGATCTGCAATGACGTCAACACAACAAATCGAGGCAAATATGAGTTTTGTGAAACAGGTGGCCTGCACTGTACTGCAATCTATTTGTTCAATTGATTTGTAGGACTTACCTAAATTAAAACTGCTTTTGTGTATGCTCATGAAGTGTAAATTCCCCGTTTGTCTTTAATAAGATGGGTTTTATTTATGTTCGTGTGCGTCTTTTTGTGTGCAATAGTCTGTGCAAGCAAAATGTAAGTATATGCCATCATCCTAGTTGTCCCAACGGTACACTTTGTTACTTGACATTTTCTTTTTCAAAGGTTTTTTTATTCATCAAAAGATTTGCAAAGCAAATACAGTACACTTGACATTTTCTGAGCTGCAAAAAGGTGACCTGATGAATAGCCTACTCATGGTGGGGAACTGCTGTCAGCCTTTGTTCACCATTGTGGCGAGACTAATGGATAAAAAGTAACAAAACGGAGATCGCATAACTGTATGACAAAAAGGAATTCAGCTCATTCTTTCTTATGTTTGTCATTTTGTATCTCCCTTTTGCCGTAATACTCCATCAGTGTGGGACAATTTTTTCTCTTTTTTTCCATTTCTATCAAACTTGAGAAAGAGGGATCTGAGCCCTGTTTCAGGTAGCTGCTTTTGAGGCAACCCAGAGTTTGTTCGCTCTGAGTTAGTGGAAACTCTCGGTTTTCCGTTTCAGGTAGAAGATTCAGCGCAACCGAGAGTCAGTTACTTTCCAGTTTGATCGATCATTTATCTGATCATTAGCCTTGTTCTTAGCTCTCGTTCGTTCATAGGCAGCCAACTTATACATCGTAAACAGGCTCTACATTCAGATTAATAAACCTATTTGTAGTGTATGTATATTTGTATTAATAGGACATTTTTTAACGTCTGTGCCACTGAACAGATGTCTGTCAGGTTGAAATGTAATTATGCGTCATCCCAGACGAGCTTCGTTAAATAGCCGTATATGAATATAGAATATAATAATTTAAACTGTGATCACTTGAGGTCAAGGGATCTGGTAATAAATCAATCAAGCTCTACAATGGAAACTGTCTTATGTGTCAAACGTTAATGTCTTTCACCCCCCATTTAAAAGAAGCGACAGTCTGTTTACTGCACAGTAGGCCTATTATAGCTTGCCTACATACTGACAACAACACTGCCAGCAATGTTGTGCAGCGCAAGCTTAATAGCCTTCTTTTGCTGCTGCTGATATGCGTAACTTAATTCTTAAAATAGATTGTTTCTCATATGGAAGCGTAATGATTCTATTGAGAAAAAATGTTTCCCCCGTTTTTTTCTGAATGGCCGAGGTGATTAGATCAGAGTTATGAGATAATATCCCCGTTAATTCTTCTCCATACCACAAACTCATTCGTTAATATTTCTAACTCTAGTGGGAGGAGCGGAGAAGTTTTTTTTTTTTTTTTTTTTGAGAAGTGGGAGGATCAAGCATTTGTTTCTTCTGTTTCCATGGTGAATCATGTTATCAGCGATCCATTGACGATGGCTTTTACGCACACGCTCCACCCAGAGTGAACACGCTCAGAGTTGATTGACCCAACGCTGATCCACTGTTCTGAAACCGAAAACCCAGAGTTACTCATCAACCCTGCACTCTGAGTTGACCAACTCTGAGTTGACCAACTCAGAGCGCAGGATTAAACCCAGAGTATGTCAAACCTGCTACCTGAAACAGGGCTCTGAATGGACCATTGGTAAGACAGTGGCAACACAAAGAAATCCTTGTAATGCATCGCTATGTGGCATGTCGCAGCAGTTACAATACTTTATCTCAGCTCTGTGTGGAAACTGAAGTAGTGTAGTGTGAGGCCATTCTCTTTTCTCATTGTGAAGGAAACATAATGGGAAAAAGCCCAACATCAACAACAACAACCACAAATAAAGAAATATTGTCTAATCTAATGCCATTAAGGTCCCCCTTTGCATTCAGTTTGGTTGCAGTATTGGCTGTTGGAGCCTTTTCTCAAAGTCAGCTCATTAGGCTTTGGAATGGCACGGCTTGCCATTAACAACAATATAATGATGAAATGAATAAAACAATGGTGTGTTATCACTATTGCAGATATAAGAATGGAGTCCGTATCTCGATGGCGCTGGGGAGATTTAAACTTTATTATGCACACAGATACGACACCGCTGACAATACAGGATTAGAGAACTAATATGTTATCCATGTAAACAGAGGCCAGTGAGAAAGAAATGATATCCCTGGGAGTGTGTAAACCAGTCTCCATAGCAGCATGAGATGCCCAGGGAGGGAAAATTATAATAATACAAATAATAATAATTCTTTATATTAAAAATGTAATAAATATAAAAACACAGATAAGGTGGGAAACACTAAAAGGTAAAGGAAGCTAAATAAAACTGCATTGATCACTTCAGTAAAATACGGATAGCATAAAGTTATAATGCATCAAATGTCTTCACACGTTTCATAATTAATTTAATAGTGGCAGTTTGAAACTTGCTAAGCTAAAACTCAGAAAGTTCTTCTTGTGCCATTAGAATATTGTACTCAAGTAAAATAACTCCATCTTTCTTCCATCAACTACCTGTGCAAAGATGTAGTTAAAAGAATAGATTGGTTACTTAATTCCCAAATATCAATGTATGCATTACTGTAAAATGAGCACTCATGTCAAAACCAACAATACATTCAATTCATGTAGACACACTTTGGAGCCTGTGCAAATAGCTAATTATCAGTTTGAAACCTACTTCCTGTAAGCTCACTAGAATTCAACAGAATCAATCACAAAACTAATGCTGTGTCTGAAATCGCGCACTTCAGTACTTACACTTACTTTTTTGAGTGCACTTCACAAAAAACCGCAGAGTGCGCCAAAACGCAGTGCACTGTAAGTTCCTCGGTCGTGCACTCAAAACGGTCTAAAACTTGAGTGCAGACCGATGGACACTTTCCACACTCAACGGCCGCCATCTTGCCTACGTAGCGGAGAGGACGGGACATTAAAATCAAAATAGAGGAGCTTGAAGCAACTGTGGAGTCGGACGCGCTCTACAAAAGTTAAATTACACATTTGTTTTGTTTTTCCGTACAACTATACTGTTTTAGACTGTATCCAACCGTTTAAAAAAAAAATACCACCGAAGAAGAACCTTCAAAATGCAAAGTCATTTCCGGTAGGTGCGCGACGGCAGTTTGGACAGTGCACTGTAGAAATGAGAGCACTGCATCTATAAGTAAGTGTACTGTTGGGATAATAAAGTGCACTCAATGTAAGTGCACTTACGTGAGTGCGCGATTTCAGACACAGCACAGGACAATTAAACAAAAATGGCCGACAACAAATAAGAACTCTGTGGACACCGGGGAGGATGCAACAAACATTATTGTTCCACATAAATAAAATAGCCTGTGAGACCTTATGTAGACAGCAGTAGAACTAAACATCACCAAGGCGTTCTTTATACTCGCAACTCTGCCAGTGAAGGGTATCTAAAACATTTATCTTTCCCAGAGTGATAGCTCTTTCTCATGTAAGCTTTGTGTTTACTCTGTAATTGGTGTGACCTGATATGTAGTGAAGTGCAGGACTTTGTGTTAATTTTTTTTACGAAAATTACCAATTTTTAAAAAGAAACCCAAATGACAACTCTTTCAGTCACTGTAATGGGCAACTTCTTCCACTGATGCCTATATGATTCATGAACTGTATGTGGCTTTTTCAAATATCCAATCAATTGCTAAACACATTATGAGTTCTTCCCAAGCTATAATTTGCTGTCTATTTATAGTGTTTTGCAAACCGTGCTGGTGCCTGCCGAAAAAGCGGATGGTTAACCAGGCGAGCCTTAAAGTGGGTCAGCCTCTCAGTTCTTGTGCAACACCCTGAACACAATGTAGCAGCATACTCCGAGTCCTTGAGATAATTGCGATGCGATGAAGTTGTACACAAGATGACAGACATGATGATGAATGGGCGGCTGCACTAATAGAGAAGACTTCCACTGAGGGATGTGGGAATGATTGACACTGAGAAAGAAACGCTGGGACAATCAATTGCTATTGATTGATTTCACACCAGCAGGGTTCAGAGAGAGAGAGAGAGCGAGAGAGGGGAAGTCGGCTTGTGAGAGAAAAATAAGGATGTCAAAAATGTGCAGTTATACTGTACTTAAAAGTCATACATGGGGATATGTATAATACCCTGTGATCCCCAACCATCATTCTAGTTCATAATAATGGACAGAGGAAATTGAATAAAAAAAAAAATGCGGTGCCTTGGTTGAGAATGTGATCAGGCTCCGACTGGTAATCACACTGGTAACAAAGGCTGGTCGATAGATAGATGGTAATCTTATAGGTTTGTGTGAGATTATCAGCTATATACATATTGTTGAAATGTCAGTCTTTTTTTCCTATACCCTGCCTGCTGAGTTTCTGTTCCTCACTGTGTTCATCAGATCCCTTACTGCTTTGCCTGCATGAAAACACACTGCAGAGCGGGACAACCATTATGACGGCCTACGCTGCATTACACAAAGTGAAGTCATATTGGCCCGTTGAAGAAATAAATGTAGGCATATCAGCAAGGGGCCTGCCCTTTGTACTATTCACGTAACAGCTTGAGTTAGATAAAGGATACTGGCTAGTGCAAAGTATCAAATCCAAAATTAAATCTCCCCTCTTTCCTTCACACTTTACCCGCATTTCTATGTCGGACAACTACCTTTCCTATTGGTGTAAACTCTACGACCAACCGCTCTTTTGCTGTGTGTTTGTTTTACTGTATATCCGATCAGTACAGTGTTTGAATTGCCATCATGGTATTTTGTGTGTAGCATTACTGATGTAAGGTGGCAATCAGCTTACTAAAAGCTGGCACTACAGCACGTTCACCACTGTGACCCTCTTTGAATTGCACAATTAACTAGATAATGGTGGGCCAAACAGCCCGAGCAAAAAAAAACGATAAGAAGCACATCCTAATCTTAAAGACTTTGCCTGAGTGGATAAACACAAAGCACCCACACGCACAGTTCAATAATTAGATCAATTAAGCCAGTGGGTAATCAGATGCAGAGAAAACCTACCCACAATAGCCTCCTTTCAGGATGTGAAATGAAGGGGCCAATTGAACCTGCAGCTCCCATTGTGCTGATTGAAGGGCAACTTAATATGGACTCATTTGTGGCTGTAACACACACACAGACAACACACACACACACACATACACACACAAACACGTTTCGGAACCTTGAAGGTTCTTGTTACAAGTCAAGTACAATATTTTTGTCGGGTAAGAATATCCTAACTTAAATCCTTGACAGGACAGAAGACTACTTTGCACTAATGGTCACACTGTGAGGACGGAGTCAACTACTTTATTGACACCCATTTCTTGCTGTTACTAGTCAGCAAATTCGACCTCTATTGAAACACAGCACTCCAATCTCATCCCTTTCTCTATCTCTATCCATATTCTACAGTCGCCGACAATGGGACACAAAATGTTTCTAGGAGGAGAAACATGCAGCAAATACAAAGAAATGTCAAAACAACAACAGCACAACAACAATGGGAACTGGTTACATGTAAGCCAAACCAAATACATTAACAGCAAACACTCTGAGAATAAAGGAACACTGCAAAAAGTCAAAAACTACACAAAAACCCAGAGAAACAACTACAACAGAAACATTCTGCGAATCCAGTCAACACAGTTCTTCCAAACCCTCAATAGAAAGCGCTGGGTGGAACAGCTTGATTTTTCAACCTGAGAGAGAGAGAGAGTGGACGAGAGAGTGTGGTCGTTTTTGAAGCAGGAAAGAAAAGTGGAGTAAAGTAAAATGTACCTTTTTTTACATTTGCCCTCAGGTATGTAAAGAAAGGGTATGTTAACAAAGAGGCCAAGTTAGCTAGCAAGGGTTGGGTTCGAGTTTGTTTGCAAATACTAGACTAGGTAGAGGATCATAAGGACATACTCACTCATTTTGACAAAAAGTCATTTTGACAAAAAGCATTCTCCAGAATCCCTGACTCAGAGGGAAAAATAATCATGACATTATTATACTGTAGCCAAATCTTAATTCCCCCCACCCCTCCTTTCTGCCCACACATTTAAACACAAGACAAAGACACCTAATACCCCAAGTGTGGCTCATACACAGTAATAGGCTCTGTTTTCAAAAGCTGAATGTTATCCCTTGGCATCGTCCACTCACAGGCATTTGTTGCCTTTTGATCTCTCCCAAGATGGAAAGTATAAGTCGAGCAGGATCTCTCCATGGTGCTGAACTATTTCCAGCAGAAGAGCTGCCCTCAGGCCAAGGCAAACCAAAAATATGCACCGCCTGTATGAGAGGGTGCTATCAACGCTGCAACAAGCACAGACACCAAGAGCTGGCGATGGCTATACTCCCTTTAGACTAGAGTACTGTAGATGTTAGTCTATTCATCATGTTCTAATTAGTGTGTGTTTGTTGTGTGTGTGTGGGAGGGGGGGCGGGGGGGGGGGGGGGGGGTGGGTGAGACTAATGCAGCTTGTTAGTTTTAATGTCATCTGAAGTATGCCATTTCTAGCTTTCCCCTTATTTTGTGAATATTTCTATTGTGATTATCAATGTGTGCTTTGTCCTGTCTATGAAACTAACAATCTCATTCTCAGAGTTCAAGTAGAGCTTCAGTTCACCCAACATTGTAAATGTAAATGTATTCCAAGCGCATCTACTGAAAACTATTTGAAAACCATATGAAACTGCCATGTCTGTACGTGTCCATGTTCCAGCTGTGGCATCAAGCAAGGTTATTCTGTCCTATGATCGCTGGTCAGAGCCCGTGTGTCATAGATCTGAAGAGGCTACAGGGCCAGATCCCATTCAGCCCCTTCAAATCGAAAATCTCTGATGCAAACAAGTGTGACACACTGACAAGACACTGCATGTGCCACGCAATGGAACTTCATAACTGCTGGTAGCTTGCAGAATTCATTCCCACATAGTGGCCCTCATTTATCAAACTTGCGTGGAAACTGGTGCAGATTCTGGCGCAAATACCTCCCTACGCCAGGTATCGCGTGGGATTTATCAAACAGTCGTATCTCGCCAATCTCGGCGTACGCCAGGCCATTATTGATAAATGCAGCGGCTGAAAACAATCGTACCACGCCCCTATATTTTCTCAGTTTAGAGGCCTCGCCCAGAGGTTTTGCGACATGGATATGCGCGTTACGGTACAAAAGAGGAACTTATCTGAAGTAGAAATTGACAGAATAACAGCGAAAGTAGAAAAATAAAGAGTTTCATTTCGGAGCATTACAAGCGGCATCAAAGAAGGACAGAAGGCAGAAGTTAGGAAGAAAATAACTGCTGCGGTCAACAGCGTTGGTGTTGACAACAAACGATCTCCAGCTGAGGATTTTGCATTTTAGGTTTACATATGGCTATTGCTCAAATGCTATAAAACAGCATATACAATTATATGTCGCCATTTCTTTGAATAGATGAAGAAAAAGTGGTCTGACTCAAAAATCGCCACTAAAAAAAGCGTGTGTTGCTGTTCTTAAATGCAACCAACTGAGGGTGCGGGCATAATATAAGTGCTAGAGGAGAAACAGACGCACGAACTGTCCGGTAATGTTCCCCATAAAATAAATACAGGTCTGCAGAGATTTGAATGATTAGAATGTATTGGCCCTTTTAGATAGCACTACTCAAAAGGGTTGTAAAAACTAAAAATAACACATTTTGCGTTGACAGCACGAGTGGTCAGCCCGGCCGTCAGCTGCACAAGCCGACCCGGCAACGATCAGCTGTGAGAGCACCCACTGTCCTGCTCCACCAGCAGATCGGAAAAACGTGCCGGTTAACGGTGGAAATAAATCTCTCGCTTAAGCGATCAATGACACATTAAAAGAGGAATTAACATCCAAAAAGTGCGTCAAATAAATAAAATGTTAAGCTGAATGTTGTGCCGTATATTTTTTATCATAAAGAGCAGTGTAGGCCTACTGCATATCTAATACTGTGGCTAACATTTTGAATGAATGCAGACCCCGTGCCTCAGTGTCCCCCCAGCTGCTCCAGACGGAGACAACTGCCCTTACGTAGTCCCATGCAGCGCTCCTAAGTGGCCGGTGTGTGCACTATTGAATCAGTGCTCCTACTCAGTTGCACACCATAAGCTGCACATTTTTAAGTGATTAATATCTTTATTTCGGTCTGAGCAAACACTGCATTTGTATTATCTTCTAATAATTGTCCAACAAAGTCATCGGCTACCCGGCACAGCCTGCACTGCGAGTCCATGCTGTTTACAAACTTGCGTACACGAGCTGAGAGCTGGCGTGGGATTTGAGCGTATCCTACGCTCACGTCCATATTGATAAATGCCGAGGTTTGCGTGGAAATGTACGTACACCCAAATTTCTGGTCTACGCAAGGTTGATAAATGAGGGCCACTGTATATGCCCAATGTTTTTTTTTTTAGCAAGTTCTGTTTACACACAGCTTTTGTGTTTTTAAGTGAAGATAAGATTACAAGTGGGTGTTAATTTGTGTTTGTTTTCACATAGTGGTGTATGGATGGAGGTATGAAAGGGAGAATATTCGGATTAGCATTGCTTTCAGTGTGGGGTTAGAAGGAAATAAATGAACTAGAGTACACTAAGAGGTCGGTCGATGTCAAGAAATACAGTTGCAAAACTGTTTTTTTTCCACTGACAACATTAAACAAGCAAAACAACCTAATTTGCCCATGCACACAGCACTTCCATCCAAATAGTCCATGTAAATCAGGAAGATGCACACACACACAAACACGAGTTAGGCAGCTGAGCTGATCCCCATTCACAGCAGGAGGCATGTTACATTTCACACCCAATTAAGACAACTTTGTGCGCTTCAGTCCAAAATATGTCCATTTGTGTGTGTTGGTGCCTTTTTTGTACGTGTGTCCATAAATATGCAGTTTAGTGTATGAGACAGGAAAAACGACTCCACAGCGCAGTGAAACATCATTGCCATGTATGCTTAATTTCCTAATTAGACCTTTCTCATATCAAGCCCATCCCTATCATTTTACATGAAAAAAAACACACAAAAGAAGACAGTCATCAATGTGTCTCGCTTTCAGCCCTTTACAAAAAATTAGACCAATCCAAAACAACATCAATAGCAATCACATTAGCAGTGAAATAAATCTCCTGACTCGTGTTAAATGAATAAAGAGATTAATGATCATGAAAAAACTGTGTTGATTTAAAAATGCTTATTTACATATTAATATTACATAATACAAACGGGGAAAAATTTAATTTTCGAAAATAATATTTTGCTTGCTATTTAAGTTTTAAAGATAAGTAAGTTAAGATTTAAACTGAGCTTGGTGTTACGATTTGTACTGGACCCAAGAGCAGACAGAGGCAGTTGTAGGATATAATAAAAAAGGTTTATTTAACGAGGTGGGGGAGCAGGTGGTGAGTGGGGAAGCCGGGGCGGAGAAGCAGGTAGGTATGCTGGAGGTAGTGGTCCGGGTAACTGCAGGCAGACGAAAAAACAGCGTTAGGGTGGTGATCACAAAACACGAGAAAAAACGAGATAAGGAGCGAGGTAGAATAACGACAGCAGGGAAGCCAGAGGTGAAGTAGGTGCGTTGATTGATGATGCAGACCAGGTGTGCCACAGAACAGTGGGAGTGGGAGTGGCAGAAGGAGGAGGAGGAACGCACAGCAGCCAGCTGTGACCCCCACAGTACCTCCCCCTCAACGGACGCCTCCAGGCGGCCTAAGCTTCTCTGGATGAGCCTGATGAAACTCACGGATGAGAGAAGGGTCGAGGATGAGACCCCGCTAGATCCAGTTCTCTCCTCAGGCCCGTAACCCTCCCAGTCGGCGAGGTACTGAAAACCCCTGCCCCCCCGCCGGACAGTAAAGGCAGGATGATCGTCAATCAACCGGGGAGGGGGGGGGGCATCCGGGGGAGAGAGAGGACTGGTGGAGACTGGCTTCAACTTGGATACATGGAAGGTGGGGTGAACGCGCATCGAAGGGGGAAGCTTGAGCTTCACAGCAGAGGGATTGATAGTGTCAACAATCGGGAAGGGACCAACAAAACGAGGGGTACGTTTTTTAGAGCCTGTCTGCAGTGGAAGATCCTTAGAGGAAAGCCACACCAGTTGCCCCACCCGATAGGCAGGAGCGGGAGCCCGGTGGCGACCCGCGATGCGGCGGTTCTGTTCCGCAGAGCGCAGCAGAGCGGAACGAGTGCCCTTCCAAACCCTGCGGCAATGGCGGAGATGGTGCTGGACAGAGGGGATGGAGATGTCGTCCTCTCGAGCGGGGAACAAGGGTGGCTGGTAACCAAGGGAACACTCAAACGGGGACATGCCGGTGGCTGCGCAGGACATCGAGTTGTGGGCATATTCGGTCCATGAGAGGTGCCACACAGCGCAGAGCGGTTCCCACGTCCTGATTCGCCCTTTCAGCCTGCCCATTGGTCTGAGGGTGGTATCCAGACGACAGGCTGACAGAGGCCCCCAGCGCACGGCAGAAGGCCTTCCACACCTGGGACATGAATTTGGGACCACGGTCGGAGACGAGGTCCGCGGGAATCCCGTGGAGGCGGAACACATGATGCACCAGCAGCTGGGCAGTCTCGGTGGCAGAGGGGAGTTTAGGAGGGCAATGAAATGAACAGCCTTAGAGAACCTGTCCATGACTGTGAGAATGACTGTGTGGCCATTAGAGGGAGGAAGACCAGTCACAAAATCCAGGCCAATGTGAGACCAGGGCCGACTGGGAACAGGAAGGGGACGTAGCAGACCAGCAGGGGGTTGATGGGAGGACTTGGCTCGAGCACAAACCGTGCAGGCCAGCACAAATTCCCGGGTGTCAGCGTCCATTGCTGGCCACCAAAAGTGCCTCTTCAGTAGGGAAAGAGTGCGACCCACGCCAGGGTGACAGGCGAAGCGCGATGTGTGGCCCCACACCAGAACTTGAGACCGCACCGAACTGGGGACAAAGAGGCGGTTAGGAGGGCCGTTGCCCGGGTCTGGTTCGGTGACTTGGGCCTCCCGGATGAGGGACTCTATCTCCCAGGTAACAGCAGCCACCTTGAGACAGGAAGGAGAGAAGATAGTGTCAGGGGGGGCCGGTGTGTTCACAGTGCCAAACTGACGAGATAGGGCGTCAGTCTTGACGTTACGGGACCCGGGCCGGTAGGTGAGGGTGAAATTGAACCGCCCAAAAAAAAGGGACCACCGGGCTTGGCGGGAATTTAATCGCTTAGCTGTCTGGATGTAAGACAAATTCTTGTGGTCGGTCCAAACCACGAACGGCTGTTCTGACCCCTCAAGCCATTGCCGCCATTCCTCCAACGCCAGTTTCACAGCCAGCAGCTCTCTGTTACCCACATCATAGTTCCGCTCAGCAGGAACCAGCCGGCGAGAGAAAAAGGCGCAGGGTGAATCTTCTCATCAGTGGCAGAGCGCTGGGACAGGACCGCCCCCACCCCAGTGTCAGATGCATCAACCTCCACAATGAACTGCCTGGAGGGGTCCGGTTGGATGAGAATAGGGGCAGACGAGAAAAGCCTTTTAAGCCCAGAGAAGGCAGCGTCCGCCTCAGGCGTCCAGGCAAATGGGCGGGCAGGAGAGGTGAGACGGGTGAGAGGGGCTGCAACCCTGCTGTAATCCCGGATAAATCTCCAGTAAAAATGGCAAAAACGGGGATGGTCCAGTCAGTCACTGCAATGACCTTCTCGGGGCAGGTCCTCACTTGCCCGCTCTCAATGATGAACCCCAGGAAGGATACAGAGGTGACACTGAACTCACACTTCTCGGCCTTCACATAAGTTTGTTCTCCAACAGCCGTTGAAGAACTTGCCGGACATGCTGAATGTGTTCCTCCTGGTTGCGGGAAAAAAATCAGGATGTCGTCTAAATAGACAAAAACTGAGCGGTTGAGAAAGTCCCGGAGGACGTCGTTGACCAGGTTCTGGAACACAGCAGGGGCATTAGTTAGGCCGAAAGGCATGACGAGATACTCAAAATGGCCGAGGGGGGTGTTAAAGGCCGTCTTCCACTCATCGCCTTACACGGATGCGCACCAGATGGTAGGCAGTACGTAGGTCCAATTTGGAGAAGACTGTGGCGCCCTGCAGTGGCTCGAATGCGGAACTGATGAGGGGCAAAGCATACTTGTTCTTCACTGTAATGTTATTAAGACCCCTGAAATCAATGCATGGTGAAGTGACTTGTCCTTTTTGGCCACAAAAAAGAAACCTGTACCAATAGGAGAAGAGGAGGGTCTCATGAGGCCAGCCGAAAGAGAATCCTTAATGTACTTCTCCATGGCCTCCCTCTCAGGACGGGACAAGTTATAAAGGCGACTACTGGGCAAAGGGGCGCCGGGGAGGAGATCAATGGCACAGTCATAGGGGCGATGAGGAGGCAGGGTGAGCGCACGACACTTACTAAATACCTCTCCCAGGTCGTTATAGATTTGGGGAACCAAGGAGAGGTCAGGAGGTTCCTTGGGCAAGGGAACATCTCCCACTGCCGGAGACAGGGCAGATTGTAAGCAGGTGGAATGACAAAAAGTGCTCCAACTCACCACCTTGCCAGAAGACCAGTCAAATTGGGGATTGTGTTGCTTGAGCCAGGGGTGCCCCAGCACCAGGGGAGTGAGGGGAGACAGGATGACATGAAACTGAAGTATCTCGTGGTGATTACCAGAAACAATTAACTCAAGGGGCTTAGTACGGTGAGTAATAAGGGCCAGGTGACGGCCGTATAAGGCGTTAGCATTTAAGGGAGAGGGTAATTGTTCCAATTTAATGCCAACCTGAGACGCGAAGCCAGCATCAATGAAGTTCTCATCCGCTCCAGAATCCACCAGGGCTGACACAGGAAAGGAATGCCCGAGGGACAGGAGAGTGGCATCCAGCAGTGAGCGAGAACAGTGAGAATCGGGGACGGAGGGGACGTGGCTCAGCAGGGCCCCGAGCCTCACTGCCGAGCCCTGTCTTTTGGCAGTGACGGACAGGTGGAGATGAGATGCCCGGGCAGCGCACAGTACAGACACACTCCGGTCTTAATCCGATGAAGCCGCTCTGCCTGGGTGAGACGTGTGCGGCCCAGCTGCATGGGCTCCTCTTCAGTGACAGCACGCGTCACGGGGGCAGAGAGGGCAGTCTTAGGGAAGTGTGGGGAACAGGAAGCAGCGAAAGCCGGAGGCACGGAGCTGCCCGCCTTCTCCCTACGCCGCTCGCGTAGGCGATTATCCAGCCGGATAGAGAGGGAAATCATTTCATCGAGAGTGTCAACTTCCTCCCTAGTAGTCAGCTCATCCTTGATTGACTCACTGAGACCGAAAGAAAAAGCCCACGTAGTGACTTGTCGTTCCAGCCCGACCTGGCAGCATAGGTCCTGAACTCGACGGAGAACTCAGCTACACTGCGGGAGCCCTGACGTAAAGAAATTAGCCGCTTGGCGGCGTCCCCTCCCTCTACTGGGTGATCAAAAACTTTCCTCATTTCAGCTACAAAAAGGTCAAAATTGTCATTAACTGGAGAATTACTGTCCCATAGGGCTGGGCGATATGGACCAAATCTTATATCACGATATAGGTAATTTTATATCACGATATGGATATATATCACGATATAGCATTTTTCCTTAAAATTCAATGGATTACAATAACCGTACTGAACTTTAATCACATTAGATTATTTTAATTTTTGCTTGGAACTTAAATTTCCATACAAAAGAAAAACTGGTGCAAAATACCACACCAGTCAGTGCAAAATAAAAATGACAGCATCAACCAAAGAGCCAACATTTTCCAATTGATAGTAGCCTATATCAAAATAATGAAAGATTTGAATTTTCCTGCAGTATTTGCTCATCTTCATTTAAAAAAGCTGTCAAAATTAACTAATGAGCAAATGTCTGGTAATACTTTAACTCCAGCTTCAACACAAATAATATTTTCAAGTTTGACATGTTTTAAAGTTACATAAAACCAGCCTTGCTGGCTGTCTCCAACAATAACAGCACGGGGGTGAAGCCCCGAGTAGGCTAAAGATGTCATTATTAGCCAGCTAGCTCACGAGAGCTAACCCATGTAGTTTGCTGCTTAAAACAAGCCAACTCTGCGTCACGGCAACAGCACGCTGAAGCAGCAAGCAAGTTTCCTTTGCCCAATGACATTTTTGACCGCTAAAACCAGCTGCTCTGCCACCGTGACACGGAGTTGGTTTGTTAACTTTAGTGACGGCGCACCGAAGCTAGACCATGAGCTAGAAAGCTAGAGCAACAGATGAGGCTTCTTCTGTTGCGGGTAGAGAAGCTGTATTGCAGCCCAGAACTGCAGAGCCCCCGTGTGGCGCGGCGGTGCAACTGCAGTGTAACTATAGGGACTCAGAGGGACAGCTGCCTCCCGCTCCATCTATGCTCCCGCCACATGAACTTTTTTTCTCCGCGATATAAACGGTATGGCCAAATCTCTCCCGGTAGACACTTTCATATCGTCCACGATATGATATCGTCATATCGCCCAGCCCTACTGTCCCATAATGCTGAAGCCCACGCTAGTGCATTACCCTTAAGTGACCCCATAATGTAAGCGATCCTAGACTTTTCAGTGGGGTATGTGAGGGGCTGCTGACTGAAAACTAGGGAACATTGGATCAAAAAGGCTCTACACGTACCCATGTCCCCAGCGTAGCCCTCAGGCGCAGGAATGAAGGGCTCACGGGCTCGTGGCAGGTGTATCGGGGGAGTGGGAGCAGGCGGAGGTGCCGCTGGCAGTGGAGGCGCTGTGGTGTGGGGAGCCAGTAAGTCCAATTGCTGACCCATCTGAGTGACACGGGTAGCGAGATTCTCGAAATCCTCCATAGCGTCCCGGAGGGCTTGGCTGTGCTCAGCCACCTGAGTGCCTTGGGCGGCGAGAGCTCCACGGATCTTGCCAAATTCCGCTGGGTCCATCTTGGCCAGATCGTTCTGTTACGATTTGTACTGGACCCAAGAGCAGACAGAGGCAGTTGTAGGATATAATAAAAAAGGTTTATTTAACGAGGTGGGGGAGCAGGTGGTGAGTGGGGAAGCCGGGGCGGAGAAGCAGGTAGGTAAGCTGGAGGTAGTGGTCCGGGTAACTGCAGGCAGAGGAAAAAACAGCGTTAGGGTGGTGATCACAAAACACGAGAAAACGAGATAAGGAGCGAGGTAGAATAACTGGAGCCAGGCGTGTATAGTTACCACTGTAGTACATGGTACGATCTGGCGACGACAGCAGGAAGCCAGAGGTGAAGTAGGTGCGTTGATTGATGATGCAGACCAGGTGTGCCACAGAACAGAGGGAGTGGGAGTGGCAGAAGGAGGAGGAGGAACGCACAGCAGCCAGCTGTGATCCCCACACTTGGCAGTGAAGCTGCACATGCTTATAGGACTGCCTTATGTACTGTAACCAGGTCTGGACCAGGCACTTTAGTTTCCTAAAAATCATCTTTGCTTGAGTGGTGTTTGAGTAAAATGCCTCACCTCACCTTTGGATTAAGTGCCAACAAAAAAATGTTTAAGTGTTTTATTTCTGACAAATCAGTGACAGGGAGAGAGAGAACAGGTCAGTAGGATTTGTACAAATCCAGAAGATCTTATAATGAATCAGAGAGAAAATAAGAGTGTTGGGGAGATAGTCTTATAGACAGTATGGTTGGCAGTCAAATAATTATAATGTCCACCTTTTAAAAGGACGAAATAATACCTTGCCAAGCTGTGTGTTAACTTTCCTTTCGTTTAAAAGGTAAAGTCTGTTGCAACAGTGATGGCTCCCCGCAACAATGATATCACCACATCATCCTGACCACACTCTGGACTACACCTTTACATCACCGCAGCATGATGAGACTTCAAACCACTGGAGCTCAGCAAAAATGAGCGAGCGTTAAGTTGGCCTTCATTATAGTTGAAAAACAATATGCAATATGTATTTGGACTTATGGGGCCAGGAATTAAATACAGTGTTTTGCCTTAATAAGCATTACATAACTGCTCTATGGATAGCCGTTTGCTAAAAATTAATGAATTAAATGAGTTAATTACATTTCCCCATCCTCCTATCATGCCCTCCTTTGGATTATGTGTTGTCAGGGCAGACTATCATACTATACATTTCACATGTATTTTCCAGTATTCTCTCAATACGGAAACATGCACTTAATACACACTGTATGCAAGCATGTGGATTTACTGACACACTCAATTTCAGGCAAAGATACACACACACACACACACACACACACACACACACACACAAACACAAATAAGTAGGCATGTAGTTGATACACTTTAGACTTCCAGTGACAGGCATAACGGTATATGATCAGGCTGAGCTGATTGGTTTTTTTGAAATGCTGCTCACAACGGATCCTTCAGCTGGGTTTTTGCGACTCTCCGGCTTTGTTTGTTTTCATCTCTATCAGGGCCTTTTAGGGGGAAAAGGCTGTAGCTTCTCTGTGGTTTCTTCCCTTTGAGAGGGCAGGGGGAATATTGAAAGCAGCTCAGCACTCTGCCGGCTTTGAAATCCAGGAGGCAGGATGATTGGATCAGTATTCACTGCACGTCGCCGTCCCTGAATGGCCTCGACTGCCTTCGTTCTCAGCACTCTGCCTGTGCTCACTCGCTGATATCCGTGCACATTCAACCGCGCCTCTAATGGATGCAACAGAGTCAGTAAATAGACGGAGGAAGTCATAGAGGTTGCTAGCTCATGAGGGAAGGGGAACAGGTGTTGAACTTGGACCTAAATGACACGTGTAAAGAGATAGTTCAGTATTTATGAAATGGGGATGTATGGGGTACTAAGGGATAGTTAGTGTGTGACCTTATGGAGATGGCGATCGATCGGTGCAGTCACTATAAGGAGTAGCAGAAGCCAGCCTTGTACTGTTTCAGACAGGGCCTGAAGAAACGATTTTCTCCGAATATATAAATGCTTACCTGGAACCTAAAAATCTGTCCAATTGTACTCTAAACTGACATCTTTCCACAGCTTTAGTTTGCTGCCAGACAGCCTTATAATTTTATATCAACCCGCCAATCAGCTGCTCAACTCAGAGCTCCTGCAGATTATTCAAGAGGCAAAAGTTTTAGGCAGGTGGGATAAATGCAGTAAGAATGCTTTCAAAAACGGAAGTTTGGATAGTTTATTTTCAGAAATTAATAAAATGCAGTGAATGAACAGAAGAGAAATCTAAATCCAGCAGTGCCATCAGCTCAGAACTGGCAGAAACCAGTGGGACCAAGATACATCCATCTGCTGTTTTCAGCATTGAATGAGGACACAATTAAACCCGATCAAATCTTCAATTCCATTTCTAAAAACTTGCAATGAACCTCCACCGTGCTTCACTGTTGCCTGCAGACACTCATTATTGTACCGCTCTCCAGCCCTTCGGCCAACAACTGCCTTCTGCTACAGTCAAATATTTCAAATTTTGACTCATCTGTGCAATGATCGCCATCTCTACAAGATAAGAAACTTATTCTATACCCCATGCAACCCCACTTCAAAACTACTGAACTATCCCTTTAAATACTGCCATGTGTTGAATCCCACAGTTACAAAGTGGCCTGAAAAATTCAAGCATTCCTGGGACAGATTCCAGCCCCCATCCCCCAGCCCGGCTCCTCTAGTATCCATTGCACCACCTTTCACATTGTCCAAATGGGCACAAATGTAACCACTGCACAATGCACCGGGGAATTTAATTCTGGAGCCCGCTGTGTCCAGTGATCACCATAATAAATTTGCAGAATCCAATTAAATCTACAGTGTGCCTCCCGTCAGTTTTCACAATGGCTGTGGAGGGAACAGAAGGGGCTTTAGCTACAGGTACACAGAATGGGTGGAAGGCTTTATCACAGCTGACAGACAAAATGCAGGAGAATTATGTGAGGTAGGGAAGGATAAAAAGCACACAAAGAATAAACGTGTGTGTTTATGGGGGCGTGTGTGAGTATGTGAGAGGGTAGATGTAGACAACCATATGGACTGTGACATCCATGCAAGCCCGGCAGGACGTGTCCATGGAGTTGTCTAGCAGTGCGTTAATCTGGCATGTTTTAATGGCGAAAGGCAGGCAACAGCTCTGCACACTCCCACAGCAATTCCACAAGTGTAGGCCTCTCCAGCAGCCAAATGGACCGTGGCTGTAAGCTAAAGGAGCCTCTGTGTTTGCCTGTGTGTGTGTGTGTGTGTGTGTGTGTGTGTGTGTGTGTGTGTGTGTGTGTGTGTGTCTATACTTAAAGCACCTTGGGTCCCCCACAAAATACAAATAAAAGGGTGAGGTCATTTTGCAAATCCCCGCAATAGCCTTTCTTTTTCATGGGGCTACTTTTCAGGCCAGGATTAGTTGTTATTCTCGTGTTTAGAATGTATGGTTATAGTTGGAAGATTGATGAAGTCAGCTATGGCTGCTCCTCAGCGACAATCAAACACAAGCTTGAGCAATGTGCTCGGTGCCCTTGCTTCACTGAGTAGCTACAAGATGAATGGACAGGATAAAGTAAAGCCGGCGAGAAAACTATTCGATGACACTGATGATTAAAACATGAATATGCTCCAAATAAGGGCATCTAAATAACTACCCTGAAGATTGTTTTGTCTGCATACTGTGTGTCTTGCTAGAAAAGATCAATTTCCCCGCTCAAATGAATGAATATTTATTATGCAAGGTCATAATACAATAATAGAGAGCCAGGCCAGTGAAGTTCCTTCTGCTCTTGTTTATGTTCATTTACATAACAATTTTGAAATCCCCCTTTTTCTTGTTAATCCATGCATTTTCTGGACCCTATTCATTTGTTTACCTCTGCTTTAGGTTTAGGATTTATTGTGAAACAGGAAATGAGAAGGATTAGGATGTATATGATGAATGAAGGTCCTAATGTAGAGCAACACAAAGATGTGTGTATATGTGAGTATTTACTTTCTTACACATCTACGTTGCCAACTGTCTGTGCCCCAGCTTGTACTTTGTAATGGTTTGTGAGGGAGGGGAAAATGAGAAAAGCCACTTGAAGGAGTAGGCACCACAGACACACACACACACACCACACACACACACACACACACACACACACACACACACACACACACACACACACAACACACAATAACTAATACAAACACACACACACACACACACACACACACAATAACTAATACAAACAGAGACTTCCCAGAGAGAAAAAACAGGCTTTAGGTGCTCCCAGTAGTTTTGAACAGGGTTCTTTAAAGCACAGCCTGCTGAAGTAATCCAAACCATATAATACATACCAATAGAAGTGCACAAGAATGGTACAAAGCAACAAAAAACAATTCAATTGGGAAAGTGGCCACAGCAGGGCAGAGACAATGGACACACAGTGTGCTTGCTTTGACAGTAGTCTGGTTCCACAGGGCAAACCTTCTTTAAGCAACAGACTGGCACAGTGGATGTAAAACCAATTAGTGTTTTTCACCTTATTTGCCTGTGTTGATTGATTGGCCATTGCTGTAAACACAGTGATGGAAATTCTCCATTTCAAATTGTCAAATTGCTTTGATTAATTTGTGTGTCATACCGACTTAATAAGGTTACACTGAATAAATTATGTGTTTCCTTAAAAGGTAGCGAGTGTATGACTATGCAACTACAACATCTACAACAATTTGTCATATTTCCATTATTCTATTTTTTTTTTGTCACCAAGTGACATTCTGTATCAACCGCTTTAAAGCTGCAGTGTCTAATTTTAGCCGTTGGGAGCCGTTGGGATCCCAACGGCTGTTTTCGCAACGCTCTACCTGCTGCAGCTCCTCCCTCCGAACGACAGCTAAGCGCGTTCATGTTGCACCCAACGCACCTAGTGTCTCCCCCCCATCCCCGATATATTTATTCCCCTAATCAACCTTGGCCGACCCGACACAACTGCGATCATGTCCGCACAAAAACAACAACACAGCCAACAATTGTGCCAAAAGACAAATTAACAGCAACTAAACGGAACAAATAGCCTTAAAACAGCATTGCAGATTCACACAAACAGCAAGGGAGCACCATACCAAACACATTTACAGCACCATTGTGTGCACGGCAGTACAAAATAAAGGCAAGTATCCTACATTACCCTACCTGGCTGTGACGGGACCGTGGCTGGCGTAGATAAACCGGTGCTTCGTTGTACTTTTCGTGGAAGTTCCCCGGACTTAGCAGTAATGTTTCGCTTCATTATGGAGGTGGTGGCTGCACACAACCGGAGTGGAGCGTGCCGGTTGTAGCTTCGCTGGAGACGGGGAAGCCAGTTGGACGGCGCCGGGGTTAGCAGCAGTCTAGCCGGCCAGCAGGTGAACACTGTCGGGTAGCGGTGTAGCAGGGAGGCGGCGTAGATAAACACCGGTGCTTCGTTGTACTTTTCGTGGAAGTTCCCCGGACTTAGCAGTAATGTTTCGCTTCATTATGGAGGTGGTGGCTGCACACAACCGGAGTGGAGCGTGCCGGTTGTAGCTTCGCTGGAGACGGGGAAGCCAGTTGGACGGCGCCGGGGTTAGCAGCAGTCTAGCCGGCCAGCAGGTGAACACTGTCGGGTAGCGGTGTAGCAGGGAGGCGGCGTAGATAAACACCGGTGCTTCGTTGTACTTTTCGTGGAAGTTCCCCGGAGTCCATTATATGGAGGTGGTGGCTGCACACAACCGGGTGAGTTAACTAATGCTATCCGACCGGTGCTAACTTGGTTTATCAGCTAAAGCACAGCCAAAGGAAGCCCATTCTCCTGGCTCACTTTCCACACGTCTTCCCCGAGCGGCTTCATACAGCAACAGCCGCCCGACTACATTTCCTCCTCGGTGTTTCTCAGTCTCTGTGTACACACTGTCCTCCCACCGTGTTAGTTGTTGGTATCCGGGGAATGGTAAATTGAGGGTTCGTTGCATAGATAGTATAGTATAGATAGTTCGTTGGTGAAGACATTGCTATTCGCTGTCTGCCGTAGTAGGGCCAAACAGTAGTTTCAGACTGCTAGGGTCGTGAACGCTCACGCAACTGACGCATCAACGTCGTTGCCAAGTGAACGGACAGTCCCACAGCCAATAAGAACGCAGTATCTGAGCCTGCTCTGATTGGTCAAAATTAACATGAGCGGTGGCGATTTTGGGGGGCAGCACACAGAGGCAGGGGGAGCAAAGTGATGAAAAAATATTTTCAGACCACTTCACCTACATATAGCTGAATGGCTATTATGACAGTTTTGCCAAATATTACAGTGAAAAAATTAGACATTGCAGCTTTAAGTCAGTAACTATGTTGTTAAAACAGTACCATTCATATTGTAGTTTTTTAGCAACATTTCTTTAAATTGTATAGAAGGATTGCCATTAAGGGTGTATTCACACATGCCGTGTTTAGTTCGGTTGAAACGAACTCCGATGCACTTCCGCCTTCGGTGCGCATCTTTCAGGCAGGTGTGAATACAGCAATCGCACTCGGAGGCGGACCAAACAAGCGCGCCGATGCGTTTCCATACGCACTCTGCTGCAGTTCGTTGTGGTGTGAATTTGTCCGGACACGATCCGACCCAATTGCAGGAAGCACCGTGCCTTTTCTTTTTCAATAAATCATCGTCAGCTTCACATTATGGGAAAGTGTTGTTGTCGCCATTGTTAGGAAGAATAGTTGTGGTTTGACCGGGAGCCCCGAGCGAATATATTACATTTGATAGACAGGACGCGTAAACATGCTGACGTGTTCAGCGATCAGATGAAGGAGAGGGGAGCGTCTCCCGCACACTGACAACAGGTTCACGCTGCACTTTGTATGAAGTGCGTGTTTTTATTTTGCTTCCCATGTACGGGACCGTCAATACTATCTCCGTGTCAGTTTGGAGCTGAGCCGCGCCAAACTCACACCCAGCTGACACACGGCTAAATCAGCTGAGTGTCAGCTTGAGCCTATTCCTCGTGAGCCGCGCGTCCAGCAGCAAAAATACAGTAAATATTATGTTTCACATCGTAGACTACAAGCAACACATTGACACAGGCCTACATATTATAACCATATGAAACAACAATAATGTTATGTTTTTTATTTTATTTATAGGCTAGATGTAGGCCTATTTACTTATCTATTTATTATTTTTAACCCCATATCGTATCAGTTATATATTTCGCAGTTTACACTTCGTTCTTCCTTCTCTCCACCCCAGAATGTCTGTCCAATGAATGAATGACCTCAGATCACGTGTGGTTTTACTTCTTAAAGCTGGTTCACTTGCAAAAGGGGCAATATGAAAGTGGACCACACCAAAAAAAAGAAACAATCTAAACTCTATTTGGTCTGGACCAAAGCAAGTGAAGTAGCGGACTTTCCCAGTGTGAATACACCCTTAACCCTTAGGCCCGTTGGTCCATTTTACGGACATTTCATTTTTATTTTTTTGGATAATTTTGGCTGTGTTGATGCATATGGCATGAAAACTGGTGAGGAAGTGTATTTTTATATGATAATGTTATTTCCAGCTCAGCTCTTACAGTAAGGCTAAAATACACTGTATACAAACAAGAGTTACATTCAGACTGCTAAGGTCCATAAAACGTCCATTAACACCCATTCAAACACCATTTTTCAACGCACTGCCATTAAAGCATAATTGATGCATTTTTTTATATCTGGGTGTCAATATGGGCTTCTACCTTGGAATTTATCATTTTAACTACTCTCCACCATATTACGTCATTATAACCATAGTTGGCAGATGGAGAAAAAACATGCTATTTCCAATAGACGGCACTTTCACAATTGCCCCCTCCCTCTCCCTTTAGCTTTAACCCTGACGAGTGTGTGTATGTGCACGTATGTGTATGTGTGTGTGTGTGTGTGTGTGTGTGTGTGTGTGTCCATGACCTTATGACACTATGATCAAAGGGCTGGTGGTTTTCAAGTGGCATTGTTTTCATTCACTCTGTTCGATGTGTAGTTTTTTATGCAGAAATTCAAAGCCCCTCTAAAGATTACTGTGTATAAATGCACACCACACACACCTACATAGAGGTCCATACACACAAGCATGCACTGCTAAAATAAATAAAAACATGGGTCATCTTGAATCACATCAAAGATGCAGCGCGAGAGAGAGTCATAACAAACTGCGGCTTTTCGTGGAGTTGTTTACACAGGTGGGCTTTCAGCCAAAGTTTGTAAAATGCAACCTGTGGAACTGGTCATTTCTTATCTGGCAAAATGGAGAAACACTTTACAGACGAAGAAGTTCACGAAGCCCTCGATACTGTGATGGAATCCGATTCCACCAGCGAGGACATTGATACAGAGGAGTCGGACACCGACACAGCTGAGGAGGAGGAATACTTACCTCCTATGTCCCAATCCTCCTCGGAGACCGACAGTGGGGAAGGTGAGACAGCGGCGGCCCCGGGATGGACATCCAAAAGCGGGGTTATGCAATGGGCCACCACCAACACCCGCACGGAGCGCTATACCGCCGCAGCTACCAGGATGGTACAGGGCCCGACCCGTTATGCCACGGCAAGAACCAGCAGCCTGGTGGACAGCTTCGATTTGTTCATGACAGAGGAAATACTGGAGCTGATTTCCAACAACACAAACTTGCACGGAAGACGCAATATCCAGGACTGGAGGGATATCGACCAACCGACCTGCGGGCTTACGTCGGGCTGCTGCTGCTGGCCGGAGTTTACCGGTCCCGCAACGAATCAACTCGCAGCCTGTGGGATGACCACACTGGCCGGGCCATCTTCCGTTCAGGCTCATTACTACCTGCCTGCGTTTTGATGACAGGCTGTCTCGACCGCGGCGTCTGAGGGAGGACAAGCTGGCGGCGTTCAGGGAGATATGGGGGTTGTGGACCGCTCGCCTCCCAATGCTCTTCAACCCGGGAAAAGATGTCTGCGTTGATGAGCAGCTGGTCCCCTTCCGAGGCCGCTGCTCGTTCCGCCAGTACATCCCGAACAAGCCGGCCAGATATGGGGTAAAAGTGTGGGTGACCTGTGATGTGGAAACATCCTATGCCTGGAGGATGTCTGTTTACACAGGTAAACAGGCAGGCGCTCCGGCGGAGAGGAACCAGGGGAAGAGGGTCGTCCTCGAGATGACGGAGGGGCTCCGAGGTGTCACCGTGACCTGTGACAATTTCTTCTCGTCATATGCCCTGGCACAGGAGCTCCTGCAGAGAAAGGTGGCTATGGTCGGCACCATCCGGCGCAACAAGCCAGAGCTTCCTCCGCAGCTACTGCAAATGCGGGGGAGGGCTGTCCTCTCCTCCTTGTTCGCTTTCACAAGGACCTGCACAGCGGTCAGCTACATCCCAAAAAGAGGAAGAAACGTGCTGCTGATCAGCACCAAACACAGGGAGGCAGCAGTGAGCAGCGGGGAGAAAAGGAAGCCGCAAGTCATCCTCGACTACAACCAGTGCAAAGGAGGTGTTGACAACCTGGATAAGGTATGTGCCATTACGCATAGGCCTATATAAATCATACTTATTTATCACATTATTTAATTTTTATGACGTTTTTATTTTGAACTTATGTGCTGTCTGATATGTTTACTATTCAACATTTCTTGCAACTGTATGAGGAAAAACATTTTTATTCACTTTTGTCTTTTTTTCTTTCTTCCTTTGGCAGGTTGTCGGCACCTACAGCTGCAGGAGGAGGACCAGTCGGTGGCCCCTGGTTCTCTTTTTTAACCTTCTTGATGTAAGTGCATTCAATGCATTCGTCATCTGGACCAAGGTGGATCCCTCATGGAACCAGGCAAGAAGCTACAGAAGGAGGCTTTTCATTGCAGAGCTGGGGAAGACTCTTGTGGCCCCACAAATGGCGAGGAGACAGCGCCTTCCCCGCACACCATCTGCTGTGGCCTTGGTATTGGATGCAAGGTGTCAAGAAGACCCAAGCACCAGCGGAAGCCTGGCACCATACACCATCCCAGACCCCACCCAGTCCAGGAGGCAGTGTGTGCTGTGCACCCAAAAAAGACGGGTCACCTCCAACTGCATCAAGTGTGGTAATCACATCTGCAAGGAGCACTGCCTGTTCGTTTGCAGCCACTGTCTCACCTAAACTGACTCTCTTACACTCACTCACAGACACACACACACACACACACACACACACACACACACACACACACACACACACACACACACACACACACACACACACACACACACACACACACACACTGTCTCTCTCATACACACTTTTTTGGGAATTTTATTTTAGCCAATGATGTTCCTGTTTCACTGTTCCCGGCTGTTTCACTGTTCACTTCTGGATAATAAAAAAAAGATTGGAAAATGTACATGGACTGCAGGTGAGGTTCTTTTTCTAACACAGAAATGCAATGTATGAGTAGTGATGATGTTGGTTTCAAAATTAAGACAAAAAAAATTGAAAAAAAAGAATGTACAATATTTTTTATAGCTGCCTCAATGAAATGTCCATTTTACGGACCTTAGCGGTACGAGTGTGAGTATTTGACACTGCACCAAAAATAATAATGCCTACAACTCAATTTTGCTGCTCATCCTTGACATATCCCAGGCCTAATAATTAAACAAAAAAATTATTAGTTTGCATGTAGTATATTGAAAAAAAAATCATTTTTTAATTTTTCTTCATCTAAAATACGATGGCATCATGACCAAAACCTGGCATTTAAAGGGTTAAAATCTTTAACAATTCATGAATATTTTATATCAATAGGTGGGTCAGATGTAGGGGAAAAGAATTGGCAAAAAAAAGGTGAAAAAATATAATGTATACATTTTTTTATAGCTACCTAAATGAAATGTCCATTTTACGGACCTTAGCGGTACGAGTGTGAGTATTTGACACTGCACCAAAAATAATAATGCCTACAACTCAATTTTGCTGCTCATCCTTGACATATCCCAGGCCTAATAATTAAACAAAAAAATTATTAGTTTGCATGTAGTATATTGAAAAAAAATAATTTTTTCATTTTTCTTCATCTAAAATACGATGGCATCATGACCAAAACCTGGCATTTAAAGGGTTAAAATCTTTAACAATTCATGAATATTTTATATCAATAGGTGGGTCAGATGTAGGGGAAAAGAATTGGCAAAAAAAAAGGTGAAAAAATATAATGTATACATTTTTTTATAGCTACCTAAATAAAATGTCCATTTTACGGACCTTAGCGGTACGAGTGTGAGTATTTGACACTGCACCAAAAATAATAATGCCTACAACTCAATTTTGCTGCTCATCCTTGACATATCCCAGGCCTAATAATTAAAAAAAAAATTATTAGTTTGCATGTAGTATATTGAAAAAAAATCATTTTTTCATTTTTCTTCATCTAAAATACGATGGCATCATGACCAAAACCTGGCATTTAAAGGGTTAAAATCTTTAACAATTCATGAATATTTTATATCAATAGGTGGGTCAGATGTAGGGGAAAAGAATTGGCAAAAAAAAAGGTGAAAAAATATAATGTATACATTTTTTTATAGCTACCTAAATGAAATGTCCATTTTACGGACCTTAGCGGTACGAGTGTGCCTAATATTATAACGGGCCCTAAGGGTTAATTGAGTAATCTGTCCAGTGTACAAGGGGGGCTACTGGATGGTTTTGATCAAGCTGTTATTCAGACATTCAGGTTTACACATGGTCTAACCCTCTCCTTATGCCTTTGGGGGTCCCCTGCCTCTCCCTTCGAGCCCGACCACAAGGTTGACATTGTTTGACAGCAGTCTTTCTCAGTGTTTGCCAAACAAAGGTTAATTAAAGTTGCCTTCAAAAAGCAAAACAAGTAAACCAGATTCCATTCCATAAGATCTGTGGTAGAGCAGTGGAGGCAGTGTGCAGCTTCAAAAGTCATTGTTTGTACACTACAGTCAACCTATAAGTCCAGAACGTCTCATAACAGTAAGGAAAGACCATTAAAGCAACCATTTCCCGATGAGACTAAAGAAAGCTGCTTTGTACCAAGTGATCGTGACCAGGTTTCACTGGTTTGAAAACTGAACTGCACGAAGGTCCTACAGCGCATAGTGAAACCTGCTCAGCTCATTACGGCAGCCAGTCAACCAATAATCAAAGACATCCATACAGAGCAGTGTATAAGGAAGTGGGCTTGCCAGTTCAATCATTTCTCTTTCGGCTTTCTGTTTGAAAGAAGATGAAACACCATACCAGGACTTTAATGATTTGGGAACAGTTACTTTTCACTAGATGACAGACAAAATCTAAATCTACAGTAAGTCCATGGGTCTGCTGAAAATGCCCCTGTCTATTGTGAAAGATGCATCTTTAGAAGTGAGGTATTCACAAGACTACAAACATGTGTCTTGCGTTGTTTGTGTTTAACTGTTGTTTTTTTTACATTTCAAATTAAGTATCTTCCTGTCACTTCATTGTTCAGTCTGACAGTCTAGACAAGGAAGGGCTTTGTGTAAACAGGTATTGACGCACCTGTGCCATATGGACTACATTTCCTGTTGACTGGGATGCTGCAGTAGAGGTTGCTAAAGGTCATTATTTCCCAAGTCAACCGAGGATGTATGCCTATTTTATGTACAACACCTTCAATCTCATTAAATGTTTCCGTTGCCATTTCTCTTGTTCAGGCAGAGGTAGACGACATCCCCATGCTTAGTGCCGCCTACACAGAACTGTTTGGTTCTGTTGTTTTTCCAACTGAAGAGCAAATAAGCACACTTCTACACAACAACAACAACAATATGGAGATGTGTGTTACTTGAGCAGAGCAAGAACAAGCTTGAAAAGAATTCCAACTTGACAATGTTATTCTATCATTTTACCTGTTTATTTTTATTGTTACACTGACAAGATATATCGAGGAATATATAATATATGAATATTCATGTACAATTCTGAAGTTACTGAAAGCACAACTTCTTCTTATAATCAGTGTGATCAGTAAAAATTCACTAACTGGTGCACAGAGTTGAGAGCAGAGAAATCACTTGAATACATATCTGACTTCCTGCCAAGATCTGATGTGCCCACAAATGACAGTATTTAATGTAATGCAAAACCATTAGGGAAATGTTGTAGCTCCATTACTCTTTCATCTGTTCCAATATTTTCCCTTTGATTATCCAAAGTATAACAGTAGTTAAGTAGCTCCGTCCTTGTTTCTAGAACCTTAAAATTTTGACTTTGATCTCCATGGATGATCAAAGGTCTATGGAAAGCATTGCTCTAATGTTAGTACGATTTATTAACTACATTATGCCCTTCCAACAAATGTGGTTTCTAGGTAACAGGAATGGCTTCTTTATCATTTAAAAAAATATATAATTTGTTACACATAATCATCTTCCCTTGTGCCCGTGCCTGTATCTTGCTTTGAAAAATACAGGACTTAAGATAGCTGTAATGGGTTGAATGTAAAATGTATTGTGCTCATAGATTTCAAGAGGAGAAAAAGAAAAAAATAACAGAATAGCATAATGACAGAAATAACAATGGAAAACATGCAGTGAAAATATGAGGAGAGCAAATTGAGGAGCCTACAATGGAGGCCGGATGGCATTGCAAGAAAGGAAAAACCTCAGGAAATAACATCTCACAACATGTATGTATTTTATTTGACTTATAGAATACATATGTTAATATATTTACTGCAGAAATGCTTCATTGTGGCATACTGTAGAAATCTGTGCTTGACGCATCAACACCAATCATCCATTATTAGATGCTCTGCTATTTGGTGTTGTGATAATGGTGGTGGTGGGTTGTGCCGTCCAACATGTAATTTTAAAATTGCCCATAGGTGTTCAATTGGTGATTCACATCATTTTCTTTCCCTGAAACCATTCAGTGACGCCTTATACAAATGCTTAGATATGGGGGTGCATTTCAAGCAACTAGGTAATGCTGTTTATGCACTACAAGACTATGCTCACCACATGGTTTGGATTTTATCAGCAATATTTGTGAAGATGGTTTAAGAATATGTTTTTTTTTTAGATCAGTACATTTAAATAACCAAGTTTTAGCCATACACAGCTAATGACATTGCTTCTCTCAGCCCTTCTAAGAGAAGCAGGCAGGTTGGTAAAGCTTTAAATGACTGCCCACAAACTAGGGTTATGATTTTCTACATAGCACATGTCAAGTCAAATCATCAGGTCATAAATCCATTTAGACAACATATTTTATCATACATTTTTTAGGTTTACTGGATAACATACAGTAATGAGAGCTAGTGATCACACACAAATGTGATCATTTTGTTTTTAACAGCTCTTTAAAAAAAACATGCACGATTAATACTAGCTTATGTAACGGCCATACCTTTCTTGAGACACTACTGTCAAGAAATAGCCACACAAATGTGGGGGTAGGCTCTGTTAATAAAGTGTAAGTCTGAGATATGCAGGCTGTAACATAAAGCAGTCCCTTGTTTACCCTTCAAAATAATGAGGTTATGGTGTAAGCAGTAAGTAAAACCCTGCAGGGTTTGTGCACTAGAAGATCTATGCCTCTGTAAGTTGCACATTTCCAGATAAAATCGATCAAGACTGTTATAACATTTTAGCCTGTTAACCTTTGTCTGTTGACTAGTTTAGTGCAAATCAATTACTTTGGGTGGTATTTTTTCCGACGTAATCATACTGTTATTGTGTCAGGGTCCACTTCCCTTAAGATACAATGTGCTGTCCATGAGGCACTGGAGACCCAAATCACATAAAGAGATGATCATGCCTCTATTTTTGGTACCATTAGCATACAACAGCGCTGACTCATATATTGCACTCATCACATTCAGATATAATAATCATGATGTATGTATAATATAATGTATTGCAGAAAAGATGAAACAGCAAAAAAAGGCTAATTTAAGACTTCAAGACCCACAATTATAAATCTCCTGTGAGGCTTTTAGTTACACAAACTTTACTTGGCTAAAGGGAAACAGTCAGGCAAACCTGTATCATTTTCAGACCATAAGGTGACCACATCAAATCAAACGAACCGTGTAATTTCCACAAAATGATAATGCAACCACCTGAAAACCTCAAGTGCTGAGTACATGTAGGCTATTGAAAGCAAGTTAAGTACACCTGTGCCATCTAAATATTTAAAGCTCCCATATTATACACTTTTCGGTTCTATTATACACCATATTATATGGTCTTAGTGGTCCCTAATACGTTTTTCTTTAATTGTTTGCTGAAAAAAACTTTCAGATAATTTATTGTACTATGCTGATGTTCAGCTAATCTCACAATGGCCTATTTTTAAAAAAAGAGTTGCAGGTCCCCTCGTAAATATACAATCTTTGAGCTCCCCCCGCCCCCTGTCCGGAAGCGAAGCCAGATACGCCTCGCCCTCTGTCTGTCAGGGCCGTGGACCAATAAGAAATAGGGGTGTGGGCTGCACAGTGGAAGCTTCTGGCTTTACGGTTTGTGAGGTCAGAAAAGGGGATAATTCTGACTGGAGTGTTTTTGGGGGGAGGGGTGGGGGTTTCAGAAAAGGGGAGAGTGAGAAAAGGAGAGATTGTTATTTTTTTGATATTTTGGCAGTCTCTAGGCACACCGTGGACGCATGGATATGTTGGAACACATTTAAAAAGTGCATTTAGCATAATATGGGACCTTTAAATATAAAATCACATTTATTTCATGACTTGATATATTGTAATACTGTCTGAATTAAGATCATCCATGCTGGTCATATAAAATAATCCAGGATACTACTGTTTCAGAGCTGCTTGTTTGGCTCAATTTAAATGATTCGTTAAAGCCACTACGAGTAAAATGGCACGTTGGCGTCCCCTTTGGACAAAAGCGGTAGTATTTTTACGACGCCCGCTGTCGCAAATGGTCGTGCGAGGCGTGTGAGTGTGGACTGAGAAGGGCGCAATATAGTGCATGTTCGTGTGTTAAAAGTGTGAGGACTCTTTTCGGCTCCGTGAGAGTGGTTTTGACACTGCATCAACTAATGCCAGTCAGTACACACACCTGCTTGCAATGAGTTGATTCAGCAGCGTCACCTAACTACTCTCTCTCACGGAGCTGTGTCCTCACAGAAAGCGAATGAAAGAGAGACGGCAGTTAGTAGGCTATGGATCACGATGAGGTAATGTGTTTGTGTTGTTGATGTAAACAATGACTATTTCAGATAATGGTTATCTGATGATGGTGAAGCAAAGCAAACTTTGTGTTAGTACCAACCACTCATTAATTTAGTCAGTCTAGTTTCGCTCTTGTGAAATTGTATACACGTTGCTTGGCAACGCCCTCCCGCCCGCCTATCACTCTCCCTTTTCTTCATTGCATTCTCTTTTTTTTCTTTGATGGTTCAGCCCCGTTATCAGTCATTACGACGACAAATAACTGTCTCAAACAAGGCTCCCGCTCCCCTTCCCTCACCTGGAGGGATAGGCTTCTCAAATCGCACTGCAGCGCCGCACTGAAATCTGCAACCAATATGGATATGTGACCATAGAGCCTGCACGAGCGAACCGAAAATCGGACTGGGTGTGCGACCAGACCAAAAGCAGTAATAAAAACTATATAAAAACGTCTTTCTTTGCACTGATGGTCTCGTTTGCTGTTAAAGGTAATTTATGATTATCAGAGGAAACATGAGGCTGTTTAAAAGATATTTAAATGTTACTCGTAGCCGCTTTAAATAAGACTTTCATTAGACTCAACAAATGAAGGTTTTCTGTGTGGACTTGGCTGTTTACATTAATAATTATTAGACAAAGGAACAATTATCATCCATTATTCAGAATATGTAGTTTATGCTTTGTAGCCTATGGGCTCGTCATCCTGTGGACATATAGATGTATATAACCGCCTGTGGTACATTATGTTAATTCGGCATTAGAGGGGACATATTATGCAAAAACTCGGGTTTAAATGTATATTTCCGAGGTCTACTAGAAAAGGTTTTAATGGTTTATTGTTCAAAAAACCCATTAGTTTTCTACCATTTCCCAATCGCCTTTTCCAGCCTCTTCTGCTCTCTATCTCAAAAGGTTGGTATTCGCAAAAATCCTATTCTGCTCTGACTGGTCAGATCTACATAGGGTCAGTAACAGAATATCGCACTATGAGCTAAGTATTTATGCAAAAACCTCATAACTTGTAACATACAACGTTTTATGTATGTCTCTACAGGCTAAACTGGGGAATGATCTACAACCCAGTGGAGTGAAAAAGCTTTGGTTGTGAAGCCATGCTGAGGTAACATGTACAGTAACGAGGCAGGAAAGGAATGTATCATGTCAAGATTCACTGAAAAGGCATTATCTTTTGTAAAAAAAAAAAAAGTATAGAAATAATTAGTCAGAGCTGCAAATTATCTGACACCCTTTCAATATCTAATAGATAATGTATCATTTGTATTGTGATCACTCATTTATAATAAAGTTTTACTGTTAAATGTATTGTGTTGCTAACTGTCACCGTTTGCTTCGTGTAACTTGAAACTCACATTTTCATAGTCAGGATGTTGGACTAGTTTTCTGACCGATCTACATGCATTGACTTATACATTTTATAATTCAACCCTTTATCTCTCTGAAGAGTTCTTATAAAACAGTATCATTACATTTTTAAAAGACCAAAACCATACTTAAAAATAAAGCAGTTCATTCATAGCCAGTGAAATGGAAATATAAAGTGTACATATTGTAGCGACCCAGCAGAACTATGGGGGGGGATTGATGGGGAGTTGTGGGGGGAAGGAGTTGCCCTAGTTCAGCCTGATAGGCCAGTTTGGGTTATGGGGCGGGGACAGCGTGAGAAGTGGGAAGTTGAGCCAAGTAGGCGCCAGTTCGGGAAATAAGGCAGAGAAGAAGACACGCTCCTACAATCGACAGCTAGCTAATAAGCCACGCCGCAGTTAGCTATAACCCCTTTTGTTATTTTGGGCACTCCTCCAACCCCGGGTTAGCCTGTACACTAGGCACAATAAAGCCCGGTTCTCCGGTTAAACGTCAGCTATTCTGTGTCCTCGTCATTCCGCTAGCTAGCCCCCGCGGTGTCGGGCCGTAAACGCTACACTGGTGTCAGAAGTGGGATTTCCAAGCCTCCATTCCCCTCACACGTGCGGGCTACCACCACTAGCGGCTACCGCAGGAACGAGATGGCTGAACGAATCGGAAAGCCCGACCTCTTCAACCCATACACCCCGCCAGACACACCAATGAGGAAACCAACTGATGCAAGTCAAGTTGTGAGGAGAAAGGATAAAAAGTCTAACTCACCACTCGCCACTCTGCTGACTGAAGTCCGCGATGTTGCAGTTCAAAGCCCCTTCCATGTTACCACGGCCAAGCCACTCGCCGTTCAGAGAGAGGTAAACAAACTACATGCATGCAGCGCGGGCTTCGGCCAACCGGAGAGCGATGACGTCATCACACCGAAATATCCTCAAGGTAAAATGGTTGGCCAACCAAGTTCTATCCCAGAGTTACAAAAAGACATTACAGCTAAGATAGAAGATGAATTCATGCAGAGAATGAGCATTGCAATGGAGCGTGCCTTTGGACATTTCCTTGATGGCTCTAAAGGCAGCATAATGTCCATGATGGGAGAATCACAAGGCTGTGTTATTAAACCACCTGAAGCCGGGAGCAATGCTGGTGATAGTAAAGCCAACACTGACTATGCAAACATGGGCAACAACTATACTGGCACCTACACAGCCATAGCTAACGGTGCTTATGCAACAGTTGCTAATGACAGTAATGCTAACGTTCCCGCCGACGCACCGTATTCGAAGTCTAGCTCCATGGCTACCGCTGCTAACCAACAAAGTGACCTGGTTCCGGCTCTGACTACCGCACTTACTGCTGCCTTGGTTACTCTCCAAAAACCTGCCCCGGACCCCACCCCCAGGGGCAGCCGCATAAAATTGGGACGTTATGATGGCCTCACATCTTGGGAAACCTATTACGCCCAGTTTGAGCTGCTAGCGGCCGCCAATAACTGGTCCCCGGCTGAAAGGGCTGTTCAGTTAGTCTCAGCATTGGAAGGGGAAGCAAGAAGAGTACTGTTGGACGTGACCGCAGCCGACCTAGGGAATCCACAGGCTATATTCAGGGCCTTGAAGAGGCGTTTTGGAAGCACCACCCCGGCAGTTGTGATGCGACAGAGGTTCAACGATCGAGTGCGGGAATCCGGAGAAAAGTTAGGGGTGTTCGCGGCTGAGCTGCGGTACCTCGCACAAAGAGGATTTCCCGATTTTGATGATGCGACACGCTTGGTGTTAACTAAGGAAGCCTTCATTCGTGGCCTCTTACCCCTTCCATTGCGCCAGCAAGTCCGACTCGCTGACCCACAGACATTGGAGGCAGCACTAGATAAAGCATTGGCAGTGGAAGACATACTCACAGAAGGCTTGGACTACCAAACCAGACAGGTCTCTGTACGGCCTAAGCCCCAAGCCGTTCAGTCTCCGGGACCTACCTCATATCCAACGGGCTCCGAACGTAAAGCGATGTCACCGGACGACCGACAGAGTCAAGTCTGCTGGAAATGCCACCAAAGGGGTCACATATGGCGCCTTTGCACAGTGCCTGATTCTGCTCTGCAGGCGCCGGGAAACGCTCAGGGCTCGGTGTAAAAGGGAGCGACCCGAGCCACCCTTCGCTCCCAAAAGACAATATCACACAACCTGTTACAAAAGCGCTTCACCACCCTGTCACCCATGCTCTTCTACCCCGTAACGCACCCACCGCCGACTGCTGTAGAGTGCCTGTGTTGGTTAATGGCCGATGGACCCAAGCCCTGCTGGATACAGGCTCAACTGCGTCGCTCCTACATCCAGACCTCCTGCCTGACGGAACCCAAACACTAACAACAGATGTTCAACTCACCACAGTTACCGGGGAAAAGGCCCCCATGCTGGGGAGGTGGGAGGCTCTGATCGAAATAGAGACCTACTCAGCCTGCCAACCAGTCTGGGTCGCTGAAATAAAAGAGGACTGTTTATTGGGAATGGACTTTCTGTGTGCGGCAGGAATTTCACTAGACTTCAGAGCACGTACAGTAACGTTCAAAGACGGGACAACCGTCCCCTTCCTGAATGATCCCCAACCCCCTGAAATGGCCAACGAGGTTGGTGAGAGCAGGGATGCGGAGGGGGACCCACCATGTCCTACTGGTCCTCCACACTGGGAGGCCCCTTTTGCAGAAAGCCCTCTTCCACCCCCAGAACCAGACACACATGACCAGTTACACCCCCATGCTGTCGTACGAACCGCAAGTGTGATCCCCAGCTCTGGGGAAGAGTCAGCAGCCGATGAAACTGTCCGGGGCATCTGGGAGAAGAATCGGGAAGGCCTAAACTCTGAGCAACAGGATAGGTTATGGAATCTCCTGTATGAGTATCGACACACTTTTGCCACTGGCCCCAACGACGTTGGCCAAACACACTTGGTCCAGCACTTTATCAAAACAGGGGATGCCCAGCCAATCCGCCAGCGGCCTAGACGATTGCCCAAAGCCCGCCAAGCTGCTGCTGACCAGATGATACAAGAGATGAGGGATGCTGGCATTATCGAGCCATCAGAGAGCCCTTGGGTGTCACCGGTCGTAATGGCTCCTAAGAAGGACGGAAGCTCAAGGTTTTGTGTCGACTACCGGCCATTGAATGACAGAACTGTGAAGGACTCTTACCCACTGCCGCGGATAGATGAGTCCCTCGATTACGTGGCTGGTTCGGCATGGTTCTCCTCATTGGACCTCCAGAGTGGGTACTGGCAGGTGGCCATGGCCCCAGAAGACAGAGCCAAGACCGCCTTCACCACGGGACGTGGCTTGTGGCAGTTCACCACCATGCCATTCGGGCTATGCAATGCCCCGGCCACATTTGAAAGGCTGATGGAAAGGGTCCTTGTGGATATGCCCCCTGAACGCTGCCTCGTCTACCTGGATGATCTCCTTGCCCATGGACCATGTTTTGACTCAGCATTTGAGAGCCTGATGGAGGTACTGGAGCGGATCAAGCGCGCAGGCCTGAAGCTTCACCCGGGGAAGTGCCGTTTTCTTCGGCAAGAGGTCTCCTTCTTGGGTCACAGGATCAGTGGAGCTGGCATCATGACGGAGCCAGATAAAGTAGCAGCCGTCAGGGATTGGCCTACCCCCACTGACATCCACCAACTGAGATCCTTCTTAGGACTTGCATCCTATTACAGGCGTTTTGTGGCTGGGTTCTCTACTGTAGCTGCCCCCATGTTCGTCTTAATGCGCAAAGACACACCTTTCGAATGGGGACCACAACAGAATGCAGCCTTTAACGAGCTGAAACAAGCCTTATGTAAGGACCCAGTGCTGGTTGCACCTAACACAGAGTTGCCATTTATCCTTGACACGGACGCTAGCAACACAGGCCTTGGCGCTGTACTCTCGCAGCTGACCCCTGACGGAGAGCGGGTTGTTGCTTACCACAGTCGTACCTTGGATAAGCCGGAGAGGAACTATTGTGTCACACGGAAAGAACTGTTGGCGGTGATTGACGCAGTAAACCATTTCAAGCACATCCTCTGTGGCCTTCCATTCACCATTCGAACTGATCATGCTGCCTTGAAGTGGCTCATGTCCTTTAAGGAGCCTGAAGGACAAGTCGCCAGATGGATTGAACAACTCCAGGCCTTTCAGTTCACCATTCAACACAGAGCCGGTGAGAGTCACACAAATGCAGACAGCCTCTCCCGCCGACCGTGTGCCCCAGACTGTCACCACTGCAACCGCGAGGAGGAACGGGAGGCAGCTAACCTACAGACGGGGGAGGTGATCTGTCGAGCCCTATTACCCAATGATGTTAAGGGTTGGGCTGAACTGCAAACGGAGGATCCTGACCTTAAAACGGTCATGGGGTGGCTGGAAACAGGCAACCGGCCGCCCTGGGAAGATGTGGTGGCCCAGTCAGCCACAGTCCGAGGCCTGTGGTCCCAATGGCCTGGGGTGGAGCTGCAGGAAGGAGTCCTGAAGAGATGCTGGCGTGAACCAGCCACTGGGGAGCCACGCTGGCAGGTGGTCGTGCCAAAGGACCTCCGGGACAAAGTGCTGGAGGCACATCACGGATCCCCCGGAGTAGGCCACTTTGGGGTGACAAAGACGTTGAGACGGCTAAGGCAGGCATTCTATTGGGGCCAGAGCAGGAGGGATGTTGAGGACTACTGTCGCCGCTGCGACTCCTGTACCGCTCGTAAAGGCCCCCAAGGTCAGTCCCGTGCACCTCTACAGCAGCAACGTGTCGGGGCACCGATGGATAGGGTGGCAGTCGATGTGTTGGGCCCACTTCCCCGTACCAGTAGAGGGAACAAGTATGTGTTGGTCGCCATCGATTACTTTACGAAGTGGGTGGAAGCATACCCCTACCCGACCAAGAAGCCACAACCGTGGCCGAAGCCTTGGTGCAAGGAATGTTCAGCCGCTTTGGAACCCCCTCGGAGCTCCACTCCGATCAAGGGCGGAATTTTGAATCGCAAGTATTCACTACAATGTGTCACCAACTGGGCATCCGGAAGACAAGAACCACCCCACTTCACCCTCAGAGCGACGGGTTGGTGGAGCGCTTCATGCGGACCCTAGGCGCCCAATTAGCCCTCACCACCGCTCCAGATCAGAGTGATTGGGACCTGCAACTACCCCTCATCCTCATGGCATGCCGCAGTGCGGTCCAAGAATCCACTGGCTGTACTCCTGCATTGTTGATGTTGGGCAGGGAGCTTAGAACGCCGCCAGAGCTAGCTTACGGACGACCGCCCGATGCACCAGATGCCATGGCTGGCCCGGAGTATGCCAGGCAGTTACAGGACCGCCTGGAAACGGCCCACAGTTTCGCCAGACACCAAGCCCAGCAGGCAGGGGTTCGTCAAAAGCGATGCTACGACATGCACGCTAAGGGGCAGGACTTCCAGGCTGGGGACCTCGCCTGGGTGTATACACCTAAGAGGATAAAAGGTCGTTGCCCCAAGCTGGACAGCAACTGGGTTGGCCCCTGTTATGTGGTCGAGAGAGTTGGCGAGGTTGTGTATAGGGTCAAACTGGCTCCCAGGGGACGCACAGTCGTGCTGCACAGGGATAGGATGGCACCATATCGGGGGAATCAGCAGCCCGCCTTCCCCATGACACCCCCCAGGGTGCGGGCCAGGTCACCTCGCCGTAGGAGGACCCCACCGAGACAGCAACAGAATGTGCCTCCAGGAGAGGAGGTGACGCCGCTTGGAGCTGTGGTGCCGAGGAACACGGCTGCAACAACAGGAGCTCCTCTGTTGGATGGTGGAGTAAGGAGGCCACAGAGAGAACGTCGACTCCCGGGTCGCTTTCAGGACTATGCTCTTCCTCAGGGACGAGGAATTAGAGGGGGGGGCCGTGTAGCGACCCAGCAGAACTATGGGGGGGGATTGATGGGGAGTTGTGGGGGGAAGGAGTTGCCCTAGTTCAGCCTGATAGGCCAGTTTGGGTTATGGGGCGGGGACAGCGTGAGAAGTGGGAAGTTGAGCCAAGTAGGCGCCAGTTCGGGAAATAAGGCAGAGAAGAAGACACGCTCCTACAATCGACAGCTAGCTAATAAGCCACGCCGCAGTTAGCTATAACCCCTTTTGTTATTTTGGGCACTCCTCCAACCCCGGGTTAGCCTGTACACTAGGCACAATAAAGCCCGGTTCTCCGGTTAAACGTCAGCTATTCTGTGTCCTCGTCATTCCGCTAGCTAGCCCCCGCGGTGTCGGGCCGTAAACGCTACAATATCAAACAGAAGCAAAGCCATAACTTGTATGTAACTGTCAAGTTGTTGCTGGTGGGCCCTGAAGAAGACCACCTGTCCCATCCAGTGAACACAGTCTCCTCTGATGGAACAGATAGTGTGGTCCGTCAGGTCACTCATATCTGTAAAACATGACACATTCAATGTTATATCATGTAGCCTAGCTGAAATATACATCATACATCTGTAGTTATGGCAAAGCTACAAACTAATGAAAATATATTGTTTCTTCAATTATTAAATAAGATAGGCTACTAATAAGTTCAGTATAGCCCTTGTTCAAGAAGCAACGAGTTCTGAGTGATACTGTGTGCTTTTTGAAATATAATGGACTGGAAACAAACAGCAGCAGAGGCAACTTACAGTAGGCTATTCCTGTCTATTATAGTGTAGCCTACATAAACACTGGAGATGTAATAGGCCTACTGCTGCATGTACCACGACTGCTTGCATAACTACACACTGTATACAACAAACAAATACTATTCAGTTTCCAACACACCATACATTTTCCCCGTCTGTTTTTCACACAGGGGCTGTCACGGACCGACTCACAGATCTAAACGTTAGCATAAAGCTAACGGTTAAGCTAGCGGACGCTAACGCTAACTACTTAACCCAGCGGCATTATTTCGTTTCAGTCGGCGTTGGTTATTATAGGAGGGATAAATCAAAGCACATTACACACATTGAACTCATAAACGGACAGATTTGTTTTTTTTAAATAGGACTACTTACATTTCCAGAGGAGAGATGGTGTCTCTCAGTCTTCCAGGCACAATCTCCTCCACACTCCAGTATAACAGCAATCACACTAGATTGCCAACCTTTGCTGGGCATAGCCTAACAAAAAATGAAGTAAATCCATTCAGCCCCGGTCTGCTTCGAGGCTGGGGTGTGACTGTAGCTTGAGGATGAGCTAACACTGCAGCTTGCTTCTGCTCTGTTGTTGCATTAGCAGGTGCAGTTCCAGGTGTGTGTGGTTACCAACGGGGCGTCTTGATTTGCCAATCAACTGCTGAGTTTCTGGTGAGCTTTCCCGTGGGAGTATTTATGTTAATGAAAACCGACCAATTTCGTCATCAGTCCGTGTTTTTTGGAACAGACCTTCAAATCCCCCCCTTTTCGAAATAAGCATCCCAGAAGAAACTGACATATTTGTCTTTTTGAAGCTTGTGTGTGCTGGTAGGGACCCCAATAACCTAAAAAGTGTGCCCAAACACCGGCACTGTTTGTTATTTCATAATATGTCCCCTTAAATAGACCTATTAGGCAACTCCATTGCTTTAAGTGCAGGTCATAGGCCACTTTTCAAAAAGGTATTCACAGCAGCAGAGCACGTTTGTTCATGGCATGATTTTTCATTAAGATGGCTGTAAGGTGTTAATACATTTGTCTCACAGTAAGCCGCCATAAATTGAAGTTGTGTAGGCAATGAAATGCTATGTTGGCTGTCTAATTTAAAGTAAGCTGCACTTTTAAAATACAGGCTATGTTTGTATATTGTTTTAAAGTATACATCACATAAATTAAATCATAATTTGCATCTCTACATACAATGTGTGACACAGCAGTTGATGTGAATCTGCATTTGCAGGTTCAGTAAGCGGAATGGTCAGTTTAGCTAACGTCCTGTCAGTGACTGCAGTTAGCGGTCCCCTCCCTCGTCACCACATTAATGCAAGCAGCGAGTTATCTAGCATCATCTCAGATCTGTAAGTGTGATAAAACATGATAAAAACCATCAAAACAGACGGATTTTTACCTGCTCTGCCATTGTAGGTGCATAAACATTCAACCCTCTGTTGCTCTGCACGTGTACCGACAGTGAGACGGGTGCCGGTTTGCAGCATTCTCTCTTCTGATTGGTTATCAGTTGTGGGATCCCCAAAAAGTGTATTTGCCGATTACATGCAGAGCGTGTGACAGAGATCGACTTTATGAAACACTTACACTATATAAGTGATCACTGTATGAATAAAGACACTTATATCAACATAAATAAATCACTTACTTCACCCTTAAATTCCAGTTGTATGTAGACATTTGCTCAGATTCTCCTTCCATTCAACATTCAGCTGGGTGGCTTACATTAAAAGGACAGACTACATATTATTGCAAACACACATAGCTGTTTCTGGTACTGTATGGGTAGGTGCTCCATCGTTTGTCAGTTCCTGATGAAGCCCTTACAAATCCCCCTTGACATAAATGAATCATCCGAGTGTCTTCTGATTTACCTTTGCAACGGTGCAGGCGTCTGCCTCTTGTGTGTGTGTGTAGTCTCTCCTCCTTCCAGGTGTTCCTGGTGGCGAGGAAGTTGTTTGGCCCAAATCCAACCTGTTTTGGCTGCACCTCAAAGTAGCTCCAGATGTCCCCAGATGTTTGATGAAGTCAGTTTTATAAATTTTTTCACAAAAAGTGGCTTCAGTTGGCCTTAGCAATCGGTACAACAGCATACAATAGTCTATCCTTGAACCTTTGGTTGAGAGAAAAAACACTTCCCAATAACCCATTTGATGGTGGGGGTGGCAGGGAGGGAAGACACTTCAAGTAGAGCAACAGAGGATGGATCTCCCTCCCATAGACAGACAGAAGTGCAATAGCTGCACAGAATAACCGTGGCCCCAGGGGGATCAAACTATGGCGTTTCAGAAAACATGACATTTCAAGAGTGTGTTTAACCACTTCACAACCATACGCCTACAGTGTTTTGTGTTTCTCTATGCCAACGTCAAGCTACTTCATGCTGTCATAATTCAAATGACCCGTACTCCTCCATGTCAGGTAAATGTCAACATAAGCTATATTTTTTGCCATTTGAACAAAAAGCTCATGTGATCTTCTCATTCCTATAGTCCCTTGTTTATGTATATTCATCGTTTAAGGTTTTTTCTACTCTAGTTTGTCATCTCTGCACTCAATAAAATCAGGCAGAGAAACTGAAAAACTGTTTTCTGGTCTGTTTGCCAGTTACACATTTAGGAGAGCTTGTTATATTTGGTTGGCAATTTGTCTTTACTGTTTTTTTGTTAAGTAAAACCCTCAGAGCCTTTTATTATTACTATACTTTAGCAGTCTCATTTAGGAATTTGGATTAAAAGCTTTAGTTGAAGCTAACAGCGGGCAATCAATTGTTGCAAGCTTTTTTCTTCTTTGAGACAGTTTTATTTGTGGGAATAAGTTCTAACAGATGCATTGTTAAAGCAGTAGAATAACATTTAAATGAATTAAACCAATGCCCCAGCAGTATATTGATGAGGAAAAAATAGTATTCATTAAATAAAGTTTACTTTAATGGAAGATGTGAGAGTTTGTTCAGAGGTGGACACAAGCCGGGTACTGTAGAGAATGGCTATAGGCGTTGTATCAAGCAAAGGCAGCAGGATAGTGTTGTTTGGTTTAGTAGCCATGACGTAAGTTTACCAAATAAGCCAGGCTTATCTTGGTTGGCCTGGCTCATTTTCAGGTAATTCGGTTCCACTGAGCAAGCCCAACATAGTTCAAGCTCAGTTACTATGGAAACTAAAGGTACGAACAAACTGCACTCCGCGGCGCGGCGGTTGGCCACGCTAATCTCAGGTTCCGCGCCGCGTAATCATATTGGGTCATATTGTGTCCGCCGCCCGGGGATATGCTGGCGCTGGTGCTAACCGGTGCTGAGAGCACCAGTCTGCTGTGCTGATGGTGCTTTACCCAAGCTAACCGGTGTTAACTTGGTTCATAAAGCAAAACTGATAGCTGTACACAGCAGGCAACAAGACACATATGCTATTCACAGAACTTATGGGAGCAAACTGTGACTATTATGTTTTCATCCATCTTAATTTCCTCTGTCCGTCATCCCGAAGTGAGTGACGTCGGGAGGAGCTCAACGCTGAAAGGCTATTGCGGCGCGGCCGGCGGCAAAAAGTTCAATATTTTCAACTCCTGCGGCGGCCGCGCCGCCCTGGTCGCGCCGCGTGCACCGCCGGCCGCCCAAACTGCCGCGCGAAATACATTGACTTTCTATGTAAACTCGCCGCGCGGCGGTGTGCAGTGTGTTTGCACCTTAATGCTGGCAAACTAGCCTGGTCCGGGGCAGGTGTTTACTCCTCTTGGTTTTGTGTTGTGTTCTGTTTCTAATTGGCTGTAGTAAGCCTATGTGTAACCCCTCTACGAATATCTGTATGTTTCTAATAGGCCTTCAAAATAATACTAAGCGAACTTCTTCCACAATAAAGATACTACTTCCGACTGCCCATGCAAGTCAAGCCAACTCGGAGCTGTCCGGCTACAGTCAGCCTTTTTCGTCACTCCCCCTACAGCACTCGGCTACTCTCATCTACTTTCCTGACGACCCGCAACTGGCCTCGAACGAGCCTAATGTGATCAATGTTCAACTTTTTGGGCGAGCTTCAGTTGGCCTTCAGAAGGATTTAGCCTCTACTGATTCATTCAAGTCAGATGGTTGACTTTTAGGGCTGCAACTAACGATTATTTTGATAATCGATTAATCTGTCGATTATTTTCTCGATTAATCGATTATTAATCGGTTAGTGTTTTAGTCCGTAAAAATGTCAGAAAATGGTGAAAAATGTTGATACATTTTCCAAAGCCCAGGTTGACGTCCTCAAATGTATTGATATGTCCAAAACACACAGATATTTCAGTTTACTGTCATAAGAAGATTAAAGAAACCAGAAAATATTCACATTTGAGAAGCTGAAATCAGGCAATTTGGAAAAAATTTTATTAAAAAATTACTCAAAACGATTATCAAAATAGTTGGCGATTATTTTAGTAATCGATTAATAATCGATTCGTCGATTAATCGTTGCAGCTCTATTGACTTTAAGCCTCGCTTCATGGAACAGCCCTCAGGCAGGAAGGAATCCTGAGTCAAGGGAATAAACAAACATATAATCAAGCACAGGACACGATTCACTGAGGTTTTAGAGAGTCCGACTCTAGCTACCACGGTGGCATATACAAGCATTTTGCGATATGTAAAAAGAAGGCCCAAGTATATTAGCACGTGTGATAATGAGCTGATTGAAGACAGGTGTGCAGGTAGCTCTAAGTAAGCAGCAAAGTGTGAATAGCACACACACAGACTGGCAAACAGGAGGCATGGAGGTATACCCACTTCTGTTAAGTACTCTTGATTTACAAGGAGCATGTTTTGAGTGTAATTATCACAAACACAAGGCTGGAGAATTCAACTAACTGCAACTTCAGTTTTTCTATGAGGCTTCAACAAAATACAACTTTAATTATATTTACATGAAAAAAAACTTGGGCCTTAAAACAAATAAAAAATGTCCTTAGACATGTCGATTGTCCTATTGTTGTGTTTGACCATATATGAAAAAGGTGTTCGGATCGGGTAGAGGTCTTATCTGTAAGATTCTGGGCCACAGTACATTCCAAATTCTCAAATTACATTAGATATAATTCTTGTATAAGAGTTCTAATTTTCAGCTTAATCAATATTTGAGTTAGAAATACAACGTATTATTATATATATATATATATATATATTACATAGAACATTCAACCGTCAAACAGTGATAGCTATTTGTTCTGTAGAAACACGGTACTTGTTTCAATTGTTGAATAAGCGCAATCACAAATGCTCTTGACAGTGAGTAACTGCATTTCTTAGTTCAATAATTCCTAAAAATACTGCTTGACAAATCCATCAGTCATCTGTATCAGCATAAAGGATTAAATGTAGGTTCAGTATTTTTGTCTTGAGGTTGTATGAGGTAGGCTACTTGTGCATAGTTAGTCTGTTACCATATGGAGATGGCAATCCGTGCAGTCACTACAAGGATTTTGGGGGAGATGTCAGCATTGTACTGTTGAGGGGGCCACATTTTCGCAACATAAATGCTTACCTTAAAAAATAAATATTTGTTCAATGGTCGATGAATTTAGGATATTTCACCGCCATACAACCGTTTACTTTTGCTTTTTTAAAAGTGGACCTGTATTACTTTGCCTACTCACTCACCCAGTGGAGAGCAGCGTATCACCCCGCCACAGCTTATTTACAGGGCACAAGAAACAAAAAGGAGCCCGGCCCCATCAGTTATTGAAAGGCAGCCCCGATTGGTTCATGTAGTTGTGAGCCGCTGCCCGTTCACGAGCACTCACGGGCGGTTAGTCTCTCAGTAGCCTCCCGCAGCAGTCTCAGCCTGCAGTCAGAGCAGAGAGGAGACACACCCACAACTCCGCGTTCAGGCTGCACAGCACATTAATCGCAGGTAGCACTCTGTCTGCTTCTCGCAGACAGAGTGGACGCTTTCACACAAAAACTTGACCTCTGGCATGGCCGCATCAGTCGAGGGAACTGCAACATGTTCCCCAGCCTTGAAGACTTTATCGCTGATGCAGGCACGTCACATGATTTCTCCTCTTTATTTCAATCAGCATCTGAGCACTTGTCAGAAATGAGAAAACAATTTGCAGCTTATTTCAAAGAGGATTATCGCTCTTTTGCATGGGTTCGAGATCCCTTTGTGTGAACATCAAATGAGCTGTCGATTGATATGCAGGAGCAGCTTATTGAGCTGAAGAGTGACAGTAGGCTGAAGGAACTTTTTACCTCCTGCCCTCTCTCGTCATTCTGGGCAGCATTGATGCAGGAATACCCTCAACTTGGTGACATAGCCTTGAAGATTCTCCTCCCTTTCGCGTCGACATATCTGTGTGAGGCAGGATTCTCAAAAATGACTGCACTCAAAACAAAATACCGCAATCGTGCACAAAGGATGATTTGAGGCTATGTTTATCAAACATTGCGCCAAGAATTGAGGATCTTTGCAAGGCAAAGCAGGCTCAGATCTCACATTAAAATCACCTACCTGCAAGCTTCTGTCCAAAATGCAGATGATTACTATTCCAGGGGTTGAAGTGTGACGGCTCCTCAGATAAATTAATAAATAAATAGTAGTGCTTTCAAACGATTAAAATATTTAATCACATAAATGTCAGAGTTAAGTCGCAATTAATCACACATTTATATCTATTCTAAATGTTTCTATTTAGGCTACTATTTTTTTCTCTTCTGATTAAAAAAAAAACATTTCCTCAGTGTCTCATTGATACAATCTCATAATTAGCTTTTAAAGTGCACCCAACTGCAATGACCCAGCTTTGGGGGGCCCAGCTTGCAGAAGGTTGAGAACCCCTGCAATAGTGGAAGGCAGCCTCTGGTTAGCTTGTGAGATTAGGCTTGTTCGACCTGGAGCCGTCTGGCTCAGACCTGCGCAATTATGACGCTCGTCTTGCTGTGCGCACTGCATTATGGTTAGACTTTTTGTCCGACTTGCACCTGTGGCTGGCTGCGGCTCGGCTGCTTGAGAATTTGAAGTCCCGCGGGATCAAGACGGACACAGACACTGGAGCAAGTCGCTGCAGTTGCTCCCCACGGGCTGCGGGAGCGAATTGTTTGATGGGAAACATCTTGCTGACAGGTGGAGCTGAGCGCTAATTGGGAGTTTAAACCCTGTGCCTTTGATGCGTTTCCCCGATTGGTTACGCAAAAGTCTGACATCACCGCTCAAAATTAAATTACGATCCATTCTTTTTGATTTTAATTTATGTTCAATCATTAGGCCGCCACAGTATATGCATTTAAGCAGAAATATACTTAATCAGAGTTAAACCTTCACTGGTCTGAACCCCTGACAGAGAAATAATTTGGATGCATGTTTAACTCTCCTGTATAGATTTATTTAAAAAAGTGAACACAAACTTGAGTCACAAGATCTTGGTGAAGTGATATCTTTAAGATTAAATCATAGGCTTATTTCCAGTGATCTAAATGGTCTGGGAATTGTATTTTACATGTAGTTTCGCAAAGCCAGACCAAAACTACAACAAGTAGTATGATGTTACACATCATAATAAAGTTCATCATAGCCCTCTCTACAATAATAATAAGGGATCTTTTATTAGACCTTCTTTAACTTTATTTAGGCCGATCATATTCGTTATGTGAAGGGAGAAATACTAAACCTCCTTTATTTGGATTTGTAAATTATTTATCACTTAAAAGTCGGTTTTCTAGTAAGATAACAAGAAATATAAAGATGTGTGGGGAATGGGGAAATATCTCTTTTCTTGTTATGAAAATGCCCCTCGCTTTTAAAGTGTTAAGTCGTCTTTGTCGGTTGTAGCATGTGTAGCTCTTCTACGAATATGTTTCTAATAGGCCTTCAAAATAAAACTAGAAGACGAACTGCATCCGCAACAAAGACGCTACTTCCTACGTCACATGAAAGTCGAGCCAACTCGGAGCTGTCCGGCTGCAGTCAGGCTTTTTCGCCACTCCCCCGACTGCACTCGGCTACTCTCGTCTACTTTCCAGACGAGCCGAAACTGGGGTCGAACGAGCCTACTATGATCTCACAAGGCTAGACTGAGGACTACATGAACCACTCAGAAGCTGCCTTTCAACGGGACAAAGGTTAGACCTGAATGTGGGTTCCTGATTGGCACAGTGATTTTCTCCCCACAGAGATTTGAGAAAGTTTAGACTGATCTGCAGGATAGAAAACGATGTTAAGCTCATGAAATCAGGCTGGTCTCACCAGGCAAGGAGAGGGGAAACATATATGAAAAAGAAAAAGGAAAGGCAGGAACATGGCTGTGGCCATGGTAGAAGTGTGATGACATTTTTTTTCTAGGTCAAATGAAAAGTAAAAGTAGCTGTATACATGTTTTCAGTTTACTCAGAATTTCATTATTCACAAATTCTAATCAATAATTGACAAACCATGACTAATGTATGTGCAGTACTCACAATGGAAATGCTACTGAGATTTACTATTGGAAATTGTCACTGATGTCTTCTGCTTCAGTCAAACTGTGAAACAAATGCACACAGTAAAGCTGACTATGGAGCCAAAAGTGGTGTCTTGACAATAAAAAAATATTTTAACATCGATGTACCACCTCGGTTTTGGTTCTAATCCACAACAATCAAACTGAAATATAAATTAAAAAGAAAACAGCTACTGTGCATATTTTCCCATTTTTTCACTAGAAGATAAAATAGTTTTTGGACAGATTAATTGTAACAGAATACAGGCTTCAAACCTCTTGGTGGCAGCAGTTGAGTGGCAAGAGCGACATTGCTAGGAGACACACTGTCAACTAGTGTGGTGAACTGCCGACTGGAGAATGTCATAACAGTGTAGGTTCCAGGGGCCTCAATCATCAAACTGTGCGTAAGATTTTAGTTGGAAAGCTGGGGTACAAAAGAAACTCAGGAAGAGCATGCAAAACAAATATATTCGGATTTATAAAACAGTGCGCACTCACGTCCTACTCCACTTTCCCTTTATAAATCACCATCAACTCTCAATGTGGCGCAGCTTTGTGGCACGCCCATAGTTGCCTATAAAGTAAATGAAACGCCCCCAATGTATTCATTGCAAACACTGAAAGAAATTTCACTCAAATGCGAGTTATGCTGGGCTTACACTACACGACTTTTCACGCGATTTGACAGTCGCAGACAATCTTCCAATGTCGGACTGAAATCACGGGAGTCGTGCTGGAGTTGTGGCGCGCGCACGTAATCTCAGTCGTTTGGTGTATGGTGGTCGGTAACACTTTACAAAAAGGTACACAAAATTGTAGTAGCTACTACATAGGGTTTTCTTTTGTGCTACCTAACACATGTTTTTTTTTTGTGTTACCTACTACATTGGTTTTTTTTTGTGCTACCTAACACATAGGGTTTTCTTTTTTTGTGCTACCTAACATATAGGTAGCACAAAAAAAAAAACTATGTGTTAGGTAACACAAAAAAAAACCCTATGGTTGCGTTCCGAGTCGCACACTCTTTCTTTTTTCTATTCTACATACTACATCCGACGATAAAAATAATCTAGTTAGGATGCAGTAGGCATACTATTGGGACATACTTTACTCTCTTATTTCATCATAACATTGCGCCTTGATCTTGCCTCTTGCTTTTATATCCGTCCATGGACATATAAAGAAATGGACACCGTATTGAAAAATGGCGCTCATTCATTCCTATGAAAGCTTCTCATTGGCGCAGAGAAGCAACAAGGAAGCTGCCATATTGCTTTCATGAGAGCCCTGGCACGCCCGAGTGTATGACGTAGTGGCGCCATCGACCTATCAAGAAAGAGGGGGCGGCAACGGGCGGCAAGCGTAGCGGACTGGTAGCGGATGTAGAATGCTCCCTCCTCCTCCCTCGAAAACAAACTGAAAGCCGTTAAAAGCCGTTGGGCTAATAAAACGCTTGATGTGGCGTTTTGAAATGAAAACACTTCAGGTTTAATAGTATATGGTCTAAAGATAAGTTTGAGCCTATGATTGATATCCAGAAAAATTTTGCGGCGACACAATCTTGTTCGCCGCTTGTATTGGTGTGGACGGGAAAATCTGCCTTAGGGCTTTCATGGAAAATAAGCTCCCATTCACAGCATGCAGTACTAATGGGTTGGCCACTAGTCCATGCTCGCAGCTCGGAGAAGGCAGTGTCCTGGGGCCCTGTATCCGTCGCATCCCCGTTTGTTTTCATATGAAGGCTTCGTCGATGTGATGTCACTTCACGTGCGCACTGGATTGTGGGTCAGAATTGCCCAAATAGGATGCACTTTTCAACACTAACAATCTTTGCCGCATGAAGTAGGACATCCGGGTACTTCTAACCATCCTAAATCTGGCCACAAGAATCGGGACATACTATATAGTAGAAAGAATGCGATTCGGAACGCAACCTATGTGTTAGGTAGCACAAAAAAAAACCCTATGTAGTAGGTAACACACAAAAAAACCTATGTGTTAGGATTTTTTTTTTTGTGCTACCTATCTGTTAGGTAGCACAAAAAAACCCTATGTAGTAGGTAACACAATATGCATTGCACTTGCAATATGAGACCCCTGTCTTTTCAAAATCTCACTCTGTGACTGAAAACTAATGACTAGTTGTCTTCAGGTGTGAGTTGATTGTCTTTAGATGTAAGAGGGTTTCAGTCTTTTCAAAGTATTTTAAAAGTCCTCTAGTGTAAGCCCAGCATTAGACGTTTTGGTTGGAAAGGTGGAAAAGAGACAAAAGATTTTATTTGGAGGGCACAGTCTGGGGATCACAAATGCCAAAAAAGCAAGGTAGGTAGTGGCAAAAGAAGGTCGGACCGTGGCCTAGCTAAAGAAGAAATGACCTGACATAAGAGCTTGAGGCCAAAATGTGCCTAGCGCACAATCGTCAGAGCATTTGTCACAGGGAGGGTAAAGGGGACACAGGAGCTGAACCCCCAGATGAAACAGGTATGTTTGTTGTAGTTGGTGACTTGTAGTTCTGTGTTTTGACCACTGGGTGGAGCTTTAGGCTCTTGAGAAGGCATAAAGGTAATCACCGGGCACGGCTAGGTGTTTGTAATTGTGAAGAGCATACAGTTTTGTACTAGCCTGGTCCAACCAGACCATCGTACTTCATTTCATTTGTACAGAAGGTCTGGAAGTGCTGTAATTGGCAAACGTTCATTCACTTGGAGGCGGGTGTCTGTCGAAGTTTAAAACTATTGGATCTGCCCAGTGCCACTCTGGATTAGCCAACCAATCGCATCACGTTTGGTCGTCACGTGTGTCATGAGCCGGCTTCTGGCGGTGCATTCCAGTTGGACAGGGAACTCGGAAATTTCCGACTTCACTACATATTGTAGTCTATGAATCTACCGGTACCTGGCAACAGTAACTTGTTAGAGCCTAACGTTTAGTTATTTGGACGAGAAAGGTTTTAGGCGTCCATACTTTCGCGAGCAGATGCACTGGAACACAGACAGGTCGGAACTCGGATCTACCAAGTCGGAAATCTCCTTCTTCCGAGTATAAAGGAACGCAGCATTCAACTGGAGCGCGACTTCGACGTCATCGTTCTCACCCACTCGCTCTGTTCGCTGATTGGACGATTGTAGATTCTCCGGTAAAACTGGGAAATGCACTGTACACCCAGACTGACTACTGAAGGGAAAATGAAATTTGGCCGGTGTAGGTACCAGATGTGTTCGGCTGCCAGATCCGCTCGGGTTGCACAATGATGACGCACTTCCTGTACTACGCGAGATCCACTTCTTTCTTACGAATCTATTGCAAACTGCAATCTATTATAATATTATCATTCACAATATAAACATTACAATAAAGATACATGTAGAAAGAAAGTACGTGTAGTTTTCGGAAAAAATAGATAAGCTATCGTTCGGAATAGCAAGGGATTGTGGAATACGTAATTATTGTCCCCAAGATCACGCGGCGTTACAAGAGATCTCGCGAGAGCGTTCAATACAGCCCGAACATGAAACTTTTTTCTCTGTTTTATTTAATAAAAGGCGAATGCCAAACTTGTAAGCTTAATGTTGGTTTTAATACAGTAAATACATTTTCGCTTCAGGAAAAGGTAGGGAAAACTGTTTTTTTAAAGTGTATTTGAATATAATTTACAGGAAGTGCGTCATCATTGTGCAACCCGAGCGGATCTGGCAGCCGAACACATCTGGTACCTACACCGGAAGTAGGCGGGCAGGCGGAGCCAGGCTAGTTTTGTACTGTGGCAGCGTGTCACCATATTTGTTTGCTCTGTACCAATTGATGGAAATCAATGAACTATACCTTACATGAACGAATGGAAATGGAATATTTCCTATGGTGAGAATGCACCTGTACAAATAAATGAGTCACCGCACTCAAAGAGACAAATGTATTGGACATTTATTACTGACACAACAGAACACGCATACGACCGAGTTCTCACAAACCACACCAAACAAGGCTAATGTAGAGCCGGTTAAAAAGGCTTTACAAGGTATATAGGCTTATTTGTATTTTCTTATGAAATTTGTTAAATAAATTCATTCAAGTCACATGTATGTACAATACACTTTATTAACACAAATCCATGTTTTTAGCCTCAGCATGTTCCAGTGGAGACGGTGTTGTAGCTGCGTGAATCCAGGGCAACCGAACATCCACACGCGTCTCAACCTTTCAGCAGCAGGCGTGTCCTCAACGACACAGTCCTTGAAAGGCAAAGGGACACAATTCAGTGCATCATAGAGGTGGCAGGCGAATTGAAGGACATCAAAGCCGTGTTGTCGGACATTAACACAACACATGTTTCCATGCCTTGTTGGGTGTTTTTACAAGTGACGCATCACAGCCAAACGCTGGCTCACAGACACAGCGTTTGGCTCAAAAGCCTGGGGATGGGGGCCAAAACAGCCATCGGCTTCAGGGGGTAAAGGCATTCTTCAGCTCTGCCATATTGTTTAGCACAGCACACACACTCTTGCAATTTGGCACACCTTGTCCGGCTGGTAAAGTAGCCTCCCTCCCATGCAGTGTAGGCAACGCCATCTGCCCTTCCACAGCCCGATGGTGGAGTACACAATAGCACGTGCCTGGCTATGGCGCACGTTACGGCCTCCACACACATCCTACCTCTACTGCGCGTCTACCTCGCGTCTCACTTTTTGTCACTGACCGTGTAATCAACCTAGAGCGGGCACACATCCAACCTCAGACGCACTGCTGATGCGCGTCGGAGGCGACGCTCCCCTTTACCTCAGGAGGCTCGCCTATTTTTTTCTGAGAGCCGCGCGTCTCTCTCGGGTCTCTCTGCTTTAACTGAGAGAGAAATACTCTGCTGAGAGTCATATTGACTTCCTACCGGCAGCTTTCGCTGTAGTTTCACCATTTCCTGGTGTGTCCCTTTCAAAATAAGACTTCCAACAAGTGAAAATTAAAAAAAAGAAAAAGAAAAAGGCAATGGGGTGCACGGATTACTGTCCAGACTCAATATAAATCATATGCATCATAAATGACAGGAAAGAACTTCATTTTTAATGGGAATTATCTATGAAAACTCTATGTAGAAAGATAGGGCTTTTAGAAGCAGCGCTGCAGCAGCAGCTGCTGCTGAGACGTTCCATGTGTGTCCGAGAAAAGTCCGAGAGACGCAGCAGTAAGGTAAGGCGACGCGCTCCAGAGGTAGACGCAGGATGTGTGCAGAGGCCGTTATAGTGCCTTTCCTCTGCTCTCTGTGGGTTTTCGACAGGCTTAAGCAGCCACTACTTAAGGGGATATCCACTGTACCCTGCAAGGATAGTAAAAGGTTTAGATACTGAAGTACAGAGAAAATATAATTTAAGATGTTTACGTCGATCAAATTTACCTAGAAGCCAGGCATCACGTTCAGCCCCAGTCTCAAGTCTGCGACCAACACTGCCAGTCTCACAATGAATGAGTCATGGGTTGACCTAGGCCACTGAGCAACAACATTTGTGAGTCACATGTCCGCATCGCAGATGATTTGGACATTGATTGAATGAAAATGATTTTGATTAATGAAAGCATTTTCTGAAATATCCCAGGCCTGTCAGCCAATTCCAGCTGAAAAGTCCCGGTTTCCAGAAATCCCAGTGTTGTCAGGACTTGAAGTGGAACTGGCAGGAATTCTGTAGCACTGGGCCCAAAACAGCACAGAGATCAAGCAGAACGGTACGCGGAAGACGGAACCGGCTCATACGCCACTCGTCCTCATTCACCAACAAGTCTTCTTGATCTCGGACGGTTCTCTCAGAAGAGCACCTCTCCATGCAGAACTCCTCTGCCAGCTTCCTTTAGGTGGCATTTTGAACTCCTGGATGTCATTGTGGAGCCGTCTGTGCTCCATCTCGATTGCATAAGGCTGTCCTTTTGCTGGGCCACAGTCTCTTTGAGAGAGCACACCATTTCCTCTAATTGTAAATTAAGTCATTGAGAAATGGTTTTGCGCAATGAGCATGTATAATCACAAATAAACTCGCTATGGTTGGAACATGATTTAGGCTACAAAAAACACATTTAAAACAAATTAACCAAACTTAAGCCATAACAATTAACCCTGTATAGAAGGATAACCATATCAAGCAATGTGCCATCTACCAGACTGAGGCATCGAAAAAAGCATCAGTGCTAACATTTCCTTTTCGCCGTATTATTTGAGAATTCCAAAACATGCAAATACTTTTTATTGCAGACCATGTTTTTCTTTTTGCAAAGATATTATTTTTTTAAATTCACAATACATTTATTTATTTTTTAAATCACACTGCAGAGATAATCTATTAAATAGGTGTTTGTGTATTAATTGGAAGAATGGCTTTTGAGAATTCTTAATGACCAGGGGCAATATTTTGATTGATTTTACACAATGGTCTCGGATTCATTCTTCTACCATCAGCGTCGCCGTTTCTGTGCGTACAACTGGGTCAAAGTGTCCAGAGGGCCGCACATTCTTTTATCAAGTTTTTTATAAATCCCAATGTTTGCGTAGAAAGTGGGGGTCTTCTGTGCATAAGCCACGTTTATATATGAGGCCCCTGGTGTTGATACAAGGCTCCATCCCTCACCCCAACATGTTCAAATACTGTAGTGTTAATGGTTAGCTATGAGCAGTTGAAGCAGTTGAAGCAGTTTTACACTATAGCAAACATTCCATAACGCTTGTACTGCTCGCAATAACTGAAACTTAAATATCTTGTTGGAAAAGGTGGTTCTGGGACCTCAGACACCTGACAGTGGGGGTTGCTGCAGTATCCTTAGCACCTCTACTTCCCACGGCTAAAGCAGAGGCAACACGTCTGAACCAGTTGTGTGTCTTATGTGCATTTCACCATGACCTTTAACAGATTGCAGTTGCGTTGTACCACCTATGACACCCTTCAGTCTCTTTTTTCTAAGTGATATGAATGTGTGAAGTTTAGGGCATTGCTGATGGGAGACAGGAAGCATTATGTATCGCAGGGTAAAGTAGGGAGTGTTGAGTTCACAGATTGGGCAAGGTGACAGCTGATTTCCTTGCTCAAAGCTGGCTCGTTTCCTTAAAAACTATGGCTGGGTTCCAAATCGCATACTTTTTTTTATTTTTATTCTACATACTTCAGCTGACCCGGGATGTGATCTAGTTAGCATTCAGTAGGCATACAATTGGGACACACATCAAAACATTGTGACTTGAAGTTGCCTCTTGCCACTCGGAGGCTCCGTCAATATGAAAAATGAATAGTGGCTGAGTAATGAGGATCAGGTGTGTGCAGGTAAGAGCACAGGTGCCTTTGATTGTCCTGATTGCAGGGCTTAAATGTAAACGGTACATTTGACTTTTTCCTAACAAAAATAATGCATTTTTTTATAAACATTATATCCCAATAATTACAATGAATGTTTCAATAGGTCATTAGGTCGGAATGGAACTGAGGAAGAAATACAGTCCTTTTATATGCAGTTTATGACTCATAAACATTAAAAACCAATACATTTGAAAAGGGTAACTACCCGGAGGCGAGATGGACTGAGATCACGCGAGACCTGAGGCGAGATCCAACATGGCGGCCGCCTATTGACTAACGAAAACACAGCAAGAGCCTAAACTTAAAGTTAACTTTAACAAATAACTAAAACTTTTCAAGCAAATCGAAACATATACTGCATCTGCCATATATAACCCGGAACACAATATTCTAACAGTGGAGAATTTAACAGACTTAGAAGCATTCATCGACCACTACTACCAGCTACAAGCCAACATGGACCCGGACTTGGAAAACCCCAACAAACGAAAAAAGAAAGATTCCTCAACAGATACAGAGGATCTACCAACGATCGACATCGAGGTAAGCGTTCTGGCCAGTATCAACAAAAAACTGGACCTTTTGGTTACACTACACCAAGAAATAAAAGACATACGCGAGAGCCTGGACTTTGCGCACCATCACATCGTAACACTGCAGCAATCCAATCAGGAATTACAAACCACCGTTGACTCACTAAGCATACAAATGCAAACTATCACCAAAGAAAATAAACTGATGAAAGACAATATCCTGGACTTACAAGCCCGTTCCATGCGCGACAACCTGATATTCTCCGGCATCCCCGAGCAAACACCCGACAGTCCGAAATGCCTCATCAAACAATTCATGGAAACTCACCTGAAAATACCCGCCGACACCGTTCAAAACATCACCTTCCACAGAGTTCACCGTTTAGGCAAACACTCAGACAGAGGACCTAGACCCATCATCGCAAAATTTGAACATTTTGAACAAAAAGAGCTTGTTAAAAGCAAGGGAAGGGAACTTAAAGGCAAACCATTTGGCCTCAATGACCAGTTCCCACGAGAAATAAACGAACGCCGCAAAATACTTTACCCGATCCTAAAAGAAAACAGAAACAACAATAAACGGACATCTCTTGTAGTTGACAAGCTGTACATAGATGGGCAGCTATTTCGCAACACCAAAATCACACCATGGCTCTTCTGAATTGAGAAAATCACACACATAAACAAACTGAAATAAATACATTGAATATTTGACCGCCTCTCACCCTACATCGCTCCTGGTGAAAATTAACTCTCTGTTTGCCACACAGAAGAGTTAACGATGACCCTCCATGTTAATTACTGTCTTGTCATGTTTCTTATTGTATTTTTGTTTGCTGTTGTCATTGCTGTTGTTTATGTTGATGTTTTGTTTTTTTATTTTTATTTTTTGTCCGCTCTTATCACTGTTGTTGTTCATGCTCCCTGCCCTCACCATTCACGCATAGCCTATGTCTATCCCCTTCACTTTGCTCTTCATGGTACAGGCTTTTCATTCAAAACAAGATAATCTTTCTACCCGTTTATGCACCCACTTAACATTGTAACATGGAATGTACGTGGCTTTCGCACACAATCTAAAAGAATCCAAGTCATAAATCATCTCATTAAATTAAAGGCTGATATATGCTTATTACAAGAAACCCACCTCACACAATCCGACCTCGAAAATCTAAAATTTAAACAATTCGACCAAATATTTTTTTCTACATTTAACAGCAAACAAAGAGGCGTCGCAATTTTAGTAAATAAAAACATCCCATTTATTCATAACTCATCTATCATAGACCCAGATGGCAGATATATAATCATCAATGCAACTATTAACCAAACAGATTACAGCTTCGCAAACATTTACGGTCCTAACAATGACGAACCAGATTTTTTCCACAATTTATTCTCTTTACTCTATAACTCAACAAACATTATAATAGCTGGAGATTTCAATACCGTTATTAACCCTACAATCGACCGGTCAAGCACATCTGGTAACCTAAGAAACTGGCACTCCACTGACGTAATAAAACAATACATGATTGATTGTGGACTTGGCGATAGTTGGAGAATGAAAAACCCATTATCCAGAGAATATTCATACTGCTCCCCTGTCCATCAATCCTCCTCCAGAATTGACTTTTTTCTTATAAGCAACTCACTCTCCCAATACGTCAAAGACAACACAATTCACCCAATCACAATAAGTGACCATGCTCCCGTTTCCCTCTCATTAACCATCCAATTGCATGTTAGATCTCCGACAAGATGGCGCTTTAATACATCCCTATTAGAAGATCAAGACTTTATTTCAATGATAAAAAAAGAGTGGGCACTCTTCCTTGAAATGAACGACTCTCCAGAAATCTCGCCATCACTTTTATGGGAAACAGGTAAAGCAGTTATAAGAGGAACAATAATATCATATTCATCATACAAGAAAAAGCAGCAACAAAAAGAAGAAATTACTTTAGAAGAGAAAATCAAACACTTAACATCTCAGTACTCCAACAACCCAAATGAACAAACACAAAATGAACTTCGACTACTTAAAACCCATTTAGAAACAATTATACACAAAAAAACACAGTTTATTATACAGCAGCTTAAATATGAGAATTTCCAGTACAGCAATAAATCAAGTAAATATCTGGCAAATCTACTACAATTTAAAAAAGAAAAAGCAATAATCCCATCCATACTCGATACTACATCAGGCTTAATAACAAATAACTCACAGGACATAAATAATGTATTCCATAATTTTTACAACAATCTTTACTCATCAGATCACAATCCCACCCAATCAGAAACAGACCTCTTCCTTAACAACCTCCACCTGCCAACTCTATCTATAGAACAAGCCAACTTTTTAGATGCACACCTCACCTCAGAAGAACTACATAAAGCACTGAACACAATGCCAAACCAAAAATCACCCGGACCTGATGGACTACCTGCTGAATTTTACAAACACTTCTGGAAAACATTATCACCACTCTTTTACAGAGTAACCACGGAAATAAAGACCACCTCCACTATACCCACACATATGAACACTGCCATAATCACTCTAATATTAAAACCCAATAAAGACCCTACCCACCCTTCAAGCTATCGACCCCTCTCACTAATTAACACAGACCTTAAAATCATTACTAAAGCAATAGCAACAAGAATAGAAACGGTCACCCCACTGCTAATCCACTCCGACCAGACAGGCTTTATAAAAAATAGACACGCTTCCGATAACATCCGCAAACTCTTCAACTTAATTAATATATCACAAAAAAAACAAGACAAGACCATAATTTTATCACTAGACGCAGAAAAAGCATTTGACAAAGTAAACTGGACCTTTCTATTTAACACCCTGCACAAATTTGGTTTTGGAGAGTCGTTCATCCACTGGATAAAAACATTGTACACCTCACCTAGAGCTACAATAGTCACAAATGGGATCACCTCTCCAAGTTTTACACTTCAACAAGGAACCAGACAAGGGTGCCCACTCTCCCCATCTTTATTCGCTATCTTTATTGAACCACTGGCTGCAGCAATACGACAAAACAATAAAATTGAAGGCATTATGAATGATAACTCAGAACACAAACTTAGTCTTTATGCAGATGATTTATTATTATACTTACGAAACCCCTCCACGTCACTTAAAGAAACTTTCAAAACTATAAACAAATTCTCCTCAATCTCTCACTATACAATAAATTGGAAAAAATCAACCATCTTGTCCTTATCTGAAGACCGATGGGATGCTGCAGCTCAAAATATCTCTCCACCACTTAGCAATGGCAATATAAAATATCTAGGTATCACCATCTCCCCCAGGCTGTCAGAGTTATTTTCCCTCAATTACTCCCCTCTACTAAAAAACATAGAAGATGATTTCAAACGTTGGACCAAATTACCCCTCACTCTTATTGGACGTATTGCCACAGTTAAAATGAAAACTTTACCCCAGATAAATTATTTATTTTCACTACTCCCCATCACCTCCACTAACAAATGGTTTCAAACACTGGACACACTAACAACTCAATTTTATTGGAAAAACAAAAAACCCAGGATCTCACATTCAACATTACAAAAAGGAAAATCACAAGGCGGCCTCGAAGCACCAAACTTTCTTCATTATTTCCTGTCAAATCAACTGCAATACCTATATAAATGGATTCAAAAGGACAATTACAATAACTCATGGATAGAATTAGAACAGCAATTATGTAAAACTATATCTCTTGCAGACCTTCCGTTCATACCTCAATCAATCAAAAAACTGGATTTATACAAGAATATCACAATCTCCTCAACTCTGACAGCCTGGTGGAAAACACATAAAATTATGAAATTACAACTAGCACCATGCAGATACACCCCAATCTGGCACAATCCGGACCTCCTGCAGCACAACACCACTATATACTTTCCATCATGGCAAAACAAGGGAATCACCCACCTCCATCATTTATTTCAAAATAACCAATTCATATCATTTAACTCACTTATCCAGACGTACGGGGTTGGGAAGGACCAATTCCTTCACTATCAACAAATAAAATCCATAATCAAATCCAAAATCAATATAACCAACAATACACTCTTGCCGTCAGAATTAAGTGATGAAATTCTTAAAATTACCAACTCAAAAAAAATTATCTCAAAACTTTATAAACTCATATCCATATCAGATACTTCTATAACACTTCCAAACATAAAATGGGAAAGAGACTTAGACCTTCCAAACAACCCCGACTTCTGGACACAGATTAATAAAAACATCTTCTCAATGACCACTAACACAAACTTGCAGCTTTTACAATATAAAACCATACACAGAACGCACTACACCCAAGGGAGAATGCACAAAATGGGATTAGTCAATACAGATATTTGTTCACAATGCACTCTTGACAACACGGATGACTATTTACATGCCACCTGGGACTGCGAACCAGTATATTCACTTTGGAAGGCAGTCATGGAAAAACTTTCATCTATCTTGGGCTGTAGCATCCCACTTTCCCCAAAGCTATGCTTGCTCGGAGATCTATCTCAAGTAACCATTCCAACCAAATATAACAACCCATTACTCATATCTCTAGCTATCGCCAAGAAAATAATCTTTCTTAACTGGAAATCCAAAAAAAACTGCCATATTATCCACTGGATCAACTTAATCATAGAATACATCTCAATAGAAAGAATTACTGCCGACAGGAAAAACAATATATCAGCCTTTAATGAAACTTGGAATATATTTACAACCCATTTACACCCCATACAAAATCAAACTTAAGCTAAAGCCACGTACACGATTACATAACTACACACCCGACTACGAATAATGTCTACAATACATATCAAACCAGTAATATTTTCCTTATCTCTCTCCTTTTCCCCTAAACACAATAACAACATAAGATAACCTTGCTCTCATCTATCTATGATTATGACTTTTATTTTTATCATTTTTATTTTTATCATTTGTTTATCAGTATTGTCTATGGATAACGATAACTATATTTCAACACCGTCTCCCTTGTTGTATATAATTGTTCATCATTAGCTATGCTTGTTTTTGCAAAACATTTATTTTATTATTATTATTATTATTATTATTATTATTATTATTATTATTATTATTATTATTATTTTATTTTATTTTTTACCTCTCTTTCTCAGGATCAAAAGTCTAAAATACCATAATGTAAATTAATACTATTCAAACAACCCAAAATGCCTTTTTTTATCATTACTGTTATTATTATGAATATTCACTTTTTTCTTTTTCTTTTTTTTGTAACATATGTTAGTATATGTGTGTACATGAACGTGTGTATGTTCCTGTATAAGTAGTAGATATCTTTGGGAGACCAAATAAGCTTTTTTTTTTTTTTTACTTTTCTTTCTTCTTTCTTTATTCTCTTTCTGATAACGAGTAACACCAATTCTATGGTTTTACTTAAATATATTCACAATAGCGTAGCAATTTTTTATAAACTTATCAACACTAACACAGAAACAAACAATACTTTCTGTCATTATCTCTCTGTAGCAACTACTACAGGATTTCTAGTTGCTTAAACCAAACTCACCAAGTACCACCATCCAACCCTAACACACACACACGCACACACACACACACACACATTTTTACTTTTATTTATTTTATCAGCCGTGTTTCCATTTGTTTAGTTATATCTGAAGTTATTTTCTTCTTCATTCTCCTGTTAAAAATAATACATTACTACCGTTTATTTATCTTTATCGATCTCTTGCTTTCAATACTTTTAAATCTCCAGATAAGATGGGGAGAGAGTGGGGAGAGGGGGCAAATAACCTCAATTTCACAATTTCACCAAAATTAAATACAAGCTGTATCCTCCTCCCATATGGACAGGCCTCCTCCTAAAGGGTCTGGGGGCTGTTCTGATTGGTGACTGGGTAGTGCAACCTGGAGCAGCAAGTCTTCTCCCAATGGTTTGAAGGCGGCTAGGACAGGAACCTCCCTGAGCTCATACAGCTTGCCAGAATTGATTAAAATATATATATATATTAAGAAAAAAAAAAAAAAAGTTAAAAGGAAAAAAAATATATAAATAATAATAATTGAGTGAAAATAATAATGGTAATAATAACAATTCTTGAATAAAATAAATAATTGTTGTTTGTGCTCTATCTCCTCGTCCTCCTCATCTTCTGCAGGACTGAATTGAAGGCTAGAGAGTCGACTATTTACTCTATATTTATTTATGTTTGTATCAAGTAATATTTCTACTATTATTAATTATTTAATATATATATATATATGTTTTTTTATTGATGTGTATGTATATATATATGTATGTATGTATGTATGTATGTATATATATATATATATATATATACAGTGGAGGAAATAAGTATTTGATCCCCCACTGATTTTGTAAGTTTGCCCACTTACAATGAAATGAGCGGTCTATAATTTTAATGATAGGTTTATTTTAACATTGCAAGACAGAATATCAAAAAGAATATCCAGAAAATCACGCTAAATAAAATATATTAATTTTTTTCCGTTTCATTGAGGGAAATAAGTATTTGATCCCCTATCAAAACATTGCTTAGTACTTGGTGGAGAAACCCTTGTTGGCAAGTACAGAGGTCAGATGTTTCTTGTAGTTGATGACCAGGTTTGCACACATCTCAGGAGGATATTTGGACCACTCCTCTTTGCAGATCCTCTCCAAATCTTTTAGGTTTTGAGTCTGTCGCTTGGCAACTCGAAGCTTCAGTTCCCTCCACAGATTTTCGATGGGATTTAGGTCTGGAGACTGGCTAGGCCACTCCATGACCTTAATGTGCTTCTTCTTGAGCCACTCCTTTGTTGCCTTTGCTGTATGTTTTGGGTCATTGTCATGCTGGAAGATCCATCCACGACCCATTTTTCGTGACCTGGCTGAGGGAAGGAGGTTGTTTCACGGTACATGGCCCCATCCATCTTTCCCTCGATGCGGTGAAGTCAACCTGTCCCCTTAGCACAGAAACACCCCCAAAGCATAATGCTTCCTCCTCCATGCTTGACAGTGGGGATGGTGTTCTTGGGGTTATACTCAGCATTCCTCTTCCTCCAAACACAGCGTGTTGAATTAATACCAAATAGCTCAATCTTTGTTTCATCTGACCACATCACCTTCTCCCAAGCATTCTCTGAGTCGTTCAGGTGTTCATTGGCAAACTTCAGACGGGCCTGGACATGTGCCTTCTTGAGCAGGGGGACCTTACGGGCGCTGCAGGATCTTAAGCCATTACGGCATAGTGTGTTACCAATGGTTTTCTTGGTGACTGTGGTCCCAGCTGCCTTGAGATCATTAACAAGCTCCTCCTGTGTAGTTCTGGGCTGATCCCTCACCTTTCTCATGATCATTGAGACCCCACGAGGTGAGATCTTGCATGGAACCCCAGACCGAGGGACATTGATGGTCATTTTGTGCTTCTTCCATTTTCTAATAATCGCACCAACAGTTGTCTCCTTCTCACCCAGCTTCTCGCCAATGGTCTTGTAGCCCATTCCGGCCTTGTGCAGGTCTACAATCTTGTCCCTGATGTCCGTAGACAGCTCTTTGGTCTTGCCCATGATTGAGAGGTTGTAGTCTGATTTATTCTGTGGACAGGTGTCTTTTATAGAGTTAACGACAGGTGTCTTTTATACAGGTAAAGAGTTGAGATTAGGAGAACTTTCTTAAAGTGAAAGGACTGTTCTGTGGGAGCCAGCATCCTTTATTGTTGGTAGGGGATCAAATACTTATTTCCCTCAATGAAATGCAAAATAATTTATATATTTTTTTTATGTGATTTTCTGGATTTTCTTTTTGATATTCTGTCTATCACTGTTAAAATAAACCTACCATTAAAGTTATAGACCGCTCATTTCATTGTAAGTGGGCACACTTACAAAATCAGTGGGGGATCAAATACTTATTTCCTCCACTGTATATATATATATATATATATATATATATATATATATATAAGGTTTAGATATTTTCTCTTCTGTCTTCACTAACCACACGCCCGACCACGAATAACATCTTCAATACAAAATACATATCAACCCAGTAACATTCCCTTTCTCTCTACCTTTCCCCTTTCCACAATAACAACACAAGATAACTTTCAGTTTTTTTTTTTTTTTTTTTTTTTCTCTGCTCTTATTTATCTATGACTATGACTCTTATTTCTATTATTTTTGTTTATCAGTATTGTCAATATGGATAACGATAGCCATTTTTCAACACGGTCTCCCTTATAACTGCTTACATCATTTACTATGCTTGTTTTTGCAAAATTTATTTTTTATTTTATTTGTATTTATTTTTTTATTATTGATTTTTCAAAACTGTGGATCAAAAGTCTAAAATACCATAATGGAAATTAATACTATTTAAACAACCGAAAATGCCATTCTTATCATTACATTCTTATGATGATTATTCATTTCTTAGTACTGATTTATCATTTATTTTTCATTTTTTATTTATTTTTTTATTTTTGTTGTTGTTTATATGTATGTATGTACGTACACACACACACACACACACACACACACACACACACAGCCTGTCAACAACAATGTAAAAATATGCAATGACCTCCTGCTTGTTTTTGTCTCGTCCGTTCTGTCTTAAATGTGAACACTTAAATTGTCATGTACCTCACCTAATGTTATGTCTTTCACCTGTCTTGTCCTGCATCACGTAAATAAAAATTAAAAAAAAAAAAAAAAAAAAAAAAAAACCAATACATTAATGTGCAACAACTCGTACAAAATAAACATCATGTTTGGCTTGTCCGCTGCCTTATGCACCAATGTGTCTCATTGTCTCCGAATTCAGAAAATGTGTACATTTGATTTAGCATAGCTAATTATATCATACGCAAAACAATTATACTGTACTCTGCACTGCTGAGCACATGACGATAAAGTCAGAAACATGTGTACATGCACAGCACAACAAATTCATGCATGTTCACAATTTACTATGAAAACTATTTACCTGGAGAAATTACAGATGAGTTTGAATCTTTCTTCTCACCAGCACTGCTGCTGTCAGAATTCCAATAAGGCCATTACCGTCTTCACCCATCCTGTTTTATATCCTAATTTGCATATGATTTCCTCTCCCATATGCCGTCCCTTTCATTTCCCTAATGTCTTGTCCTAGTGTCTCCACACTGTTTTTTATTATCTCATTCCCCCCCCTCCACTGTATTCCATGTTCTTCAAATTCACATCTTGTCCTTATACCTCTCCACTATTCCCTTCATCTCACCTTTCACCGAGTCTCTTTACAACCCTCTGATGTCTATCAAAGTCTGGACAATAAGAGGTGCTGTTTCCGTTGCACCCATTCACTATACATCACCCTGTCGTGCCCTGTATTCCCATGGTTTCTATGGCAGTGGCTCACCACGTCGGCTTTGAAGGTTTTTTCTTAAAACGTCCTGCTACGAAAACAGGTTGCTAAAAAGACGTCAATTGGATGGGTGTTGCGTAGTTTGTTAAAAATACCCATCATCCTCGAGGTGAAAGTGTGTGTGATTCTCTAGAGCATTACATTTAAAATTGCTATTCCTATTGTAGCCAGTGGAATTAGATGCCACAGGACACAATGACTTTCAGGGTTTTTGTAACATTAATTTATTTTAGAACACAATTATTCTTGTGACAGTGTTATATATTCTTTTACAAACGTTCTGTATTCTTAAAGTGCTCAACAGTTGCACTTAAATTAACAGACTAGTATCCTTTCAGTGCTCAACAGTTGCACTTCAATTTAACTCAGCTTGAATTATAAAATAAATTAATAAAGTAAATACTAACACCCGGTTACACTAGTAGAAACAACAGTGCTTGTAAACATGATTGGGCAAAATTGCTAGGATCTGCAGAGCATCTATCTGATGTCTCAGACACTTACATTGTACTTTCCTTTTTTAACGTTCTCGGCACCTACAGTGTTTTCCACTCCTCCCTCTCCATTTCCTCCACTCTCCATCTCAATCACTTGTCTTCCTGCTGTCCACCTCATTGAAACAAGTTCATAGATGAATTTCCGGACGAGTTGTGCGTGGCACCTTGGTGTGGAGACGAGGCTAATGAGAGCCACTTACCAAGACACAGAACTGCCTGATGGACTTTTACCATTGTTTGTCTCCAGCTGATCTCGAGGTGTGTTCCTCAAGTTGCTTTCTAAAAAGTCCTGCATTTGAACAAATAGAGAAAGCTATGCGTCAATCTACGGTTGAACACAATTTGATGTGTTCAGCTATGCCAACGATATTGCCCCAATAAATTACAAAGTAATCTCTAACAAATCATACAAAACCGGAGGATGGAGCCAAGGCATTACATCATTAAAAGCAATAGTGATTAACAGCAATAGCTTAAAATGTATGACTCAAGCCTGTGGTATTTAATAACCTTCTAATGCCCAGTGAACAGCAGTTAGCAACAGCAATAATGGTTCGGATGACCTCTGAAATTGCAAGCCTATATTGGCACAGAATGACTTGGAAAACATTAATGAAATAGATCTATTTAAATGGTATAGCATTGGAAGAATTATTTGTAAAAAACTCAGATATCACATACACTGTCTCAGTAGGCATTCTAGACCTACACTACCAATGGTTTCTAACTCAGCCCAAATTCAATAAAAAGAATGATAGAAAATATAACTCCCTTTTAACTCACAACAAGAAAATTGCATGGAAGAGTGAACTCAAAGACTGAATCCCCCGGAGAGTGCAGTGGAAAGTCAGAAAAGAAAGTTGAAACAATTGACGCTTATACATACCCTGTAGTATGTAAAAAAGAAACATGTAGTAAGACTGATATATTAAAGCTGGGGTGGAGGATTTGGGGAGTAAATGGCAGTTGGGAAAGAGATTTGAATCCAAATACCTCAACCACTCCACTTGTTCTCTTTGGTCCCTCCCCTATGGTCCCTCCCTGACACGCTCTACACCAACAAAGTCGGGCCAAAGTGAATGGACAGTCCCAACAGCCAATAAGAACAGAGAATCGGAGCCTCGCTCTGATTGGTCAAAGTGTCAGCTCATGTTAACTTTGACCAATCAGAAATCATATACCCCAGCTTTAAGTCAGATTCCAATTTAAAATGTGTAGAATCTTGTACTGAATTAATTGATGTAAAGGATGTGTAAGAATATGTGCAAGGATAAATGGATAGTATCTCTATTCCCTCTCATTATAAGATAACGATGGCTAGTGCTCAAGCTCTACAAAGAATGTCAAACAACAATAATAAGATTTGAAAGCCAGCTTCTTTAATGACAATTAGGTACTTATGGATAGTCCTGTTGTTGTTGGCAAATTGTACAGTACCTATCAATGAGAACACCAGAGGTGGAAAGAGTACACAAATATTCTACTCAAGTAAAAGTATGATTACTTGGATGAAATTTTACTTAAGTAAAAGTAAAAGTACTGGTCTAAAAATCTACTGAAGTAAAAGTGAAAAAGTAGCTGATTTAAAATGTACTTAAAGTACAAGTTACTAGTTACTTTTTAACAGCGGGAGGGGGCGGGGGTCTCTTCAGTGTAGGGCATTCTATATATAGACAAGGGGATATAAATCTCAAATGAGTTTTGTTTAATTAATACAACACTTACAAATGAAAGTGCACAAATTAAATAAATCATGTCACCACACATGTATGGATGTATACTGTGTCATTATACTTTAGATAAAGCAAATATGGAGCAAATAGTCTGTTAATGGGGGAATGGGAATGTAACCGGTCTACAGACCTAAACAGACTGCAGCTGCAGTTCTAATAATGTAATTGTGTACAATTGATCTAAACCATGGAAATTGCAAGGTTAGGCTGCTCGATTTTGACAAAAATCATAATCATGATTATTTTGATTGACATTGTGTAATCACAATTATTAGACAATTATTCATTGATTTAAGAACTGCAACATGCACTTATTTAACATTTGAAACCATGACTTTAAACATAGCCTATCCTAATTGAACTGAAAACAAGGAAAATGCAAATAGCGTAAGTAAAACATATTTGTTATAATTAAATTAAATAAGTGTCAAAATCAAAATAAACTGTTGCAAATGTTGTCGATAGGGCACGTCTTTTGCTAGCAGGAATGTGAGGGCATATTTTAATGTATATCTAATGGAGCTGGCTGGATAAGCAAGTTGCATTGTAGGCTACAGTGTTCTTAATTGATGCCTGTTGTGGTGGCAAGAGCCAAGGAGCTTTAAACTTCCTGTGTTTTTATTCCTTTATTGCTTGGTCATAGACCACTATGATTCGACTTAACGTGAGTAAACTAATTGGTCGTGATGCTTTGAGGTGCAGCTCGGTCGCATATGACTTTTTTTCTCTCTCTATCACGGTCGCGCATGTCATCTGACTCGCGTGTCCGCCCATAACATATCTTGCACATTGTTTTAGTCTATTACTTTTACCTTTCTTCTCGACCAAAGGATGACTTTCTGCCGTCTTCTGGAAGTTTTTCAAAGCTCCCGGCAACACGCACCGTCTCCATCCTACTCTGCAGTTAAACTGAAAGCTAGGTGAGGGAGGGGCCGATCGCACGGCTGCATGAAAGGTTTGCTGCATTTAAAAGCCTTCACGTCTTCACGTGCGGTACAATGACAGTTTAACTAGGATTATTTTGTTTTAATGATAGAGGGAAGCAATGTTTGTTATCATTTAGTCGCAATGATCCTGTCGATCATTCTCTGTGTTAGTTTCCGGTATTGTGCCGTAAAAATAAAACCCCCCCGCGATATTTCTTTTCTTTTCTCTCCTTTCCCTATCTATTTTTTTACTCAGTAACGCAGGTGATATAAAATGTAGCGAAGTACAATACTTCAAAATAAACATACTCAAAAAGTAAAAGTATAGGTTTTAAAAATCACTTAAAAAATTACAAGTACACGAAAAAACTACTCAATTACAGGAACGCGAGTAAATGTAATTCGCTACTTTACACCCCTGGAGAACACTGACTGCCGTGTTTATTGTATACCTATTTTATAGTTTACATATATTTCCAGTGCCCTTTATTTTGTTTTATACCACACAGTATGGTTGAGGGGCTGGTTATCAAATGACACACACACACACACACACCACACACACACACACACACACACACACACACACACACAACACACCACAGTTAAGAGGGCCACATTGACTTCCATCACTCTCTGTCGAGCATATTGACAGCAAACTTCTCGGAGGGATCTCCATGAAAAATGGATGACTGTGTTGTTCTGCTCAGCCTGTCCTGGCATTGTTATATTAGGTAGATTAAGTGAGTCAACAGGCAGTGGAAACTCACTCATGCACAAACTGTTTCTAACGGCAAACCTTGATCCTTTGAGGAAAATGTATCAGGAGAAGAATGATGTTGAACATTGATCCTGTGCTGTGCCTCCAGTGTGGCCTCTCTTTGTGACAAGATACTCCAACATAATGTAGGAGCACGGCCCATGACAGAACAGGGAGCTCGTATCATAAATCAAGTTCAAGTAGAGGTTGAGGGCTTTCGTTGAAGTCACAGGATTAGAGGGAGCTGGATGAAATAGGCTACTTCGATAACATCTTTTTTTAATGATTAAATGGGACAATTTTTAGGTATTTGGTATCCCTACCAGCCCACAAAAGCTGACAAATGACATCTCAGTCAGTTTCTTCAGGGCTGCTTATGTCCGAAAATCTGTAAATTAAATATTACACTCCCATGCAAATGCTCCAAATCAGATGCCAGAGACTCCGCAGTTCATTGGCATATCGACACACAAACCCCCATAGGTATCCACACCTGAGGCTCCACTTGCTTATGCAAGCTATGGAGAGTGGAAGCAAGCTGCTGTTAGCTCACCCGCACGTCAACCATCACCTCCAGCATTGACGCACACCTGAAGTGAATTCATTAATCAGTGCCGGCCGGTGCCGACACCCATGTAGGCAGGTACAGTTAATTAGCCGGGTGGTGCATGCAGGCCCATGTAAACCTGACCAATCAGAGTAGACTGGGATTTTTGGAAGGGGGGCAGGTGCCAAAACTGAGTTTTTGGGAGAGAGGAAAAAAGCGTCAGGAAGTCGGTATTCAAGCATGGGCAGTGTTACAAATCTAATGCTTTTTTTGAACCATAAACAGTTTCACGCACGAATCCCAGATTTATCAATATTTTTGTATGTACCTGAATTTCTTCATATTCTGAGAACAAATTTAGAACTTCCTCAGACCATGAGGACGCACATATCAAATGTTTGAGAAAAGTAAACACAAAACATTTAACTAAATACGTAACATGTTAAAACCACATTGAATTTAAAAAAGGCGTATAGAATGTGTAGTGAATATGTACATGGGTTCATTCATTCATTAAGACTTTTGACTCTAAAGTGAATTAAGACTTGGTTTCTGACTCTACAACAAAGTGTTGGTGTGGCCCCCTCCCCCAACATTCCTCTGCTTGAGATAAGACTTGTATCTGGGTTTGTCTGGTTGCATCCCCCACAAGATGTGTCCCCCCTGTCCCCCTGTCTCTTCTGCCATTGGTCAGAAGTCTTATGCTGTTTTTGAGGGTAGCTATTGAGCCTGCTACAGCAGCCTCGCTCTTCTCCTCGCGACCTCAAGGAAGGAGGTCTGCTCTCTTCTCTTCAAGCACCATCCGAGGTGCTCCTCTCTACCCACCACCAAACGGTGTGGAGGTACAGCTCTCTTCTTCCCCAACTTCCAGACTGGGAGGGGGAATCCACCAAGTTCTCTGGAGCCGGCAATCAGCCTCTCCACAGTGAAAGACCTGGTGCTACGCTCAAACTCCTGGACCCAGGGCAAGGCCCGTTGTTCTCTGCTCTCCCTGATCCAAGCCCTACACCACGGCCTGTCCACACAGCCGTGAAGGCCCTCTCAACCAAAGAGGAACAAGGATCCAGCCGGCTGCTCCACAAGCAACCCAACGAAGGACCAGAAGAACCAGGGAACGAACCAAGCTCCCACAAAGGCCAGACCCTTTAAGAAGAAGAAGAACTACCAGAGACAACAACACAAGTTCAACCGAACTGCACCAAAGACCAGACAAAGCTGGCAAAGAGGCCCTCAAGAGGAGAACAACGCCAGTTAGCCTGCTGCTACAGAAAGGATCCAGAACCTCTCACACTGCAACAAATGCTGTGTATCAGCATCTGGTATCGTATGAACCACTGGGCAGTTAGCTTAGCTTAGCAAGAACACATGGCTTAAAGAACTGTTAACTTGGAAATGTATATTTACTGATTTTGAACTGTTCATTATTACTTTGTAATTGGGTTTACAATACTGTGATATTACATTGAACTAATTGGTTAGATATCCAAACATTTATGTTGATTTGAATTACCTTTAAAGGGACCTTTGGCCAAGGCCCATTTTGTTTCTCTTCAAGCTCTCCCCCATAGACAAAGGTTTTTCACACCTCCACACTCACACACACACACACACACACACACACACACACACACACACACACACACTCAATGTACATCCACAAACCTACACACACACACACACACACACACACACACACACACACACACACACACACACACACACTGTGTGCTTTTAGTTTAGTGGTTTTTAAATGTGTTGGATTTTGTTTACTTTGTGTTAATAAATTACATGCATTTTCTTTTGGTAACTAGAAGTTTCTGTCATTCATTTGTGTGAATATTATTGGGAAGTCTGCAACCAACAAGTAGAAGGATTCTGTAGCCTTCAGTGTTTAAGATCATATTACCAAATTTATAATAGTAATTATTTGATTACATTATTATATGGAAATGATCATTGAGACTAGGATTTATTAATGTTGATTCATTTAACTGGTAACACTTTCTAATAAGGTACACAAAAAAAGAGTAGTTACCCTTTTGAAAAGAGTTAGTTACCCTTTTCAAAAGAGTAGTTACCCTTTTGAAAAGAGTATGTTACCCTTTTGAAAGAGAGTAGTTACCCTTTTCAAAAAGAGTAGTTACCCTTTTGAAAAGGAGATTTAGTTTAAATTACCCTTTTCAAAAAGAGTAGTTACCCTTTTGAAAAGGGTAGTTACCCTTTTCAAAAGAGTAGTTACCCTTTTGAAAAGGTAGTTACCCTTTTTGAAAAGAGTAGTTACCCTTTTCAAAAAGAGTAGTTACCCTTTTGAAAAGGGTAGTTACCCTTTTCAAAAGAGTAGTTACCCTTTTGAAAAGGTAGTTACCCTTTTGAAAAGGTTAGTTACCCTTTTCAAAAAGGTTAGTTACCCTTTTCAAAAAGAGTAGTTACCCTTTTTGAAAAGAGTAGTTACCCTTTTGAAAAGAGTAGTTACCCTTTTCAAAAGAGTAGTTACCCTTTTGAAAAGAGTAGTTACCCTTTTCAAAAGAGTAGTTACCCTTTTCAAAAGAGTTAGTTACCCTTTTGAAAAGAGTAGTTACCCTTTTCAAAAAGAGTAGTTACCCTTTTTGAAAAGAGTAGTTACCCTTTTGAAAAGAGTAGTTACCCTTTTGAAAAGGTTAGTTACCCTTTTGAAAAGGTTAGTTACCCTTTTGAAAAGGTTAGTTACCCTTTTCAAAAAGGTTAGTTACCCTTTTCAAAAAGAGTAGTTACCCTTTTTGAAAAGAGTAGTTACCCTTTTGAAAAGAGTAGTTACCCTTTTGAAAAGAGTAGTTACCCTTTTGAAAAGAGTAGTTACCCTTTTGAAAAGAGTAGTTACCCTTTTTGAAAAGAGTAGTTACCCTTTTGAAAAGAGTAGTTACCCTTTTCAAAAGAGTAGTTACCCTTTTGAAAAAAGTAGTTACCCTTTTGAAAAGAGTAGTTACCCTTTTGAAAAGAGTAGTTACCCTTTTCAAAAAGAGTAGTTACCCTTTTCAAAAGGGTAGTTACCCTTTTCAAAAGAGTAGTTACCCTTTTCAAAAGAGTAGTTACCCTTTTGAAAAGGTTAGTTACCCTTTTGAAAAGGTTAGTTACCCTTTTGAAAAGGGTAACTACTCTTTTCAAAAAGGGTAACTACTCTTTTCAAAAGGGTAACTACTCTTTTTGAAAAGGGTAACTACTCTTTTCAAAAGGGTAACTACTCTTTTCAAAAGGGTAACTACTCTTTTGAAAAGGGTAACTACTCTTTTCAAAAGGGTAACTACTCTTTTCAAAAAGGGTAACTACTCTTTTTGAAAAGGGTAACTAACCTTTTTGAAAAGGGTAACTAACCTTTTCAAAAGGGTAACTAACCTTTTCAAAAGGGTAACTACTCTTTTGAAAAGGGTAACTACCCTTTTCAAAAGGGTAACTACTCTTTTTGAAAAGGGTAACTACTCTTTTGAAAAGGGTAACTACTCTTTTTGAAAAGGGTAACTACTCTTTTGAAAAGGGTAACTACTCTTTTCAAAAGGGTAACTACTCTTTTGAAAAGGGTAACTACCCTTTTCAAAAGGGTAACTACTCTTTTTGAAAAGGGTAACTACTCTTTTCAAAAGGGTAACTACTCTTTTTGAAAAGGGTAACTACTCTTTTCAAAAGGGTAACTACTCTTTTCAAAAGGGTAACTACTCTTTTCAAAAGGGTAACTACTCTTTTCAAAAGGGTAACTACTCTTTTCAAAAGGGTAACTACTCTTTTTTTGTGTACCTTATTAGAAAGTGTTACCATTTAACTGAACATTTAAGTAATCAATATTTAAGAATAAACCATTGATTAAACGAGACAATTTGCTATTATTTTTCCATTCTTAAAATGAATGGTGGTGCCCCTTTTGAACTTTAATAAACTATTAAAGTATTATTAATCATCAGATTAATTTCTAATAGCAGAATTAATCTGAACCACCTGTAACCGCTGTAAAAGATTCCAGTTTCCCTTCAAGCAGGTGTTAAGATGGCATACCTTGCATTGCTGGAAGATTTTGCAGCCCTTGCTATCAGAAGTGAATGCATATATAAGAGAATGATGAACAATATAATGAAAAATATAAGCCGTTTCAGACTGCCAAGAGCACTTTTGCTGCAGTTATGCACATCCTTAGAAGAACATATACGTCCTTCTACGCACTTCTGTAACCCAATAGCTCCTTTATATAGTTCAAGTCATAAACGATCAAATAAATACAGATCTGTTCTGCAGATGTTTTAGTGTATCATCTTGGACTTGTCTAATTCTTCTTGGATGTGTGACTTAAGCCTTTAGTTTCACAGCAATGAACTGGCAGAAACAGCAGCAAGTGTTCTCCCTGTTTACTCTGGCTGGGTATAGCAATCCTGTATCTGTGACAAGCAACTGGGAGATGTATTGTAATGATAGCATTTGAGGAAAATGTCACAAACTCACTGTTGAGTAGCTACTACAGAATACATTTTACCATATGATAAAAAAGATACAGTTCACAAGGCACAAAGAGAGTGCTGATGACATAGAAAAACATTGAGTTACAGTGCTTTAGGTGTCACGGTTTGGATTTTGAACACCGGGGGCCTCTACGAATAGTCCAATCTCCTATCCTTTAAGCCTATGCCTAAACCCCAAACGTCATCAGGGTTAAGGAGAGATGAAAAGGTGCTTCCTATCGAACATAGGAAAAGACGGCACGGTTTCAAATGAATTCGACTCCACTTTTCCTAACCGACGTCATTGCGCGACGGCGAGTATTGCTGACATGAGTCACTAGCGTGAAACTACACTATTTTCTGAAAATGGACTACAAGCACTTGTTTGATCCATGCGTTCTTTTCATATTGATTTTAATCAGGTTGTCGACAGCAGAGTGAGAATAACTTGGATCGGACTTGGCCAAGGGGAATATTTAAGGCCACTTGAAGCCCAATTCAAATGTGGAAAAAAAAGAGGCTACACTTATGTTGTTGAAATTAACTGCCCCCAGTAGTCTTCATGAAATGTGCAGTCGGCATTTTATTTTCTTATGGTGTAAATGATGTGCTACGAAAATAACTATTAAGATGTTGGTCTTTTATGAGTTCTTTATTATCTTTATGGGGTGGGGGGGGGGGTTATTTTGTTTTAGCCGAGTTAAATCTTCCTCTCTTCTCTTCTCTCTTCAGTTTGTGTAGGGTCGGTTAACTCTGTCGTTGGCTTGTTGCTTTAAATATTGCCGCCGTAAAGGCTTATGGGATACCACTATCTCCTTTCCTTTCACATAGGTTGGCCTGGTAGCCTGGCATTCCCAGACCTGCCACTAGGCGCTGGCAAATTAAATTTGCTGCGCGTGTTGGTCTGGACACGCTCCGTTGAAGCTTTATCAAGAAGACCAGAAATCTGGCTATGGTTTCAATTGGTTCTATCTAATATGGGCGCGCCAGAGCCCTTTATATGGTACTCTGGGGAGGACGTAACCAGATGACGACAGTGACGTGCATGCGACGTCGAAGCCGTGATAGTAAACATCAAAGATGGCTGCGGATATGTTACTATTGATCGTGGCCAGACCCTCTATCGTTCAAGATATCAGGGTCTGGATTTCCAGGCTATTGGTCCGGAGTAACCTATGCTAAAGGATGGTTAAAAGGATGAATCGAGGCTCCTTTCCTATGCTTTTCCTAAGCATTTTGAGAATTCGAAACCACCTATCCGCCGAGTACTTCCGGGTCATCTCGATAGGAAAGGAAATTTCCTATGCAAAATCTAGGGGCCAATCCGAATAGTCCAATCTCCTAACCTATAAACCTCCTTTCCTATACCTTAACCCCTAAACGTCATCGGGGTTAAGGAGAGATGAAAGGTGCTTCCTATCGAACATAGGAAAAGACAGCACTGTTTCAAAAGAATTCGACTGCACTTTTCCTAACCGACATTGTGCTGGTAAAGCATATCATTTTTTTAAGTTCATGTATTATTTCATGGAGTAGTGCTCCCTCTAGTGGCCACCACGTAAAAAGGTTTTGCATTAGCCTTTCAGTGTCAGTTCTGTACATGTGGAGCTAGAGAGCAGTTGATCATTTTCTCTCCGTGAAGTTTCGGAGCTCTATGTCTGTGAGTATTATGTGACTTGTTTTGTTGTTCAGTCATGTTAGTTTCATGTGAATTGCATCACTTTTAAGTTGTTTTTGTATGGTATTAAGTAACTTTGTCAAAGCTAACTTTCTGCTTGCTAACGTAATTTTTAACGTTAGCCTATTGGTTAAAAAGGGTAATTCATGTTGTGTTTGTATATGTATACTTACCTGTAGTTAATTTCTTATATGAAAAAGAGACAGCACTCACGTTAACAACTGTTTGTAATAATATTTATTCTTTTATACATTTCGTTTCAGTTTTACAATTAAAAAAGATGGAAAGATGGGAATACGGACAAAGTAAAGAACCTAAACCTACTCAAGCCTCACGTCTTTCTTTCTTGGATGTTAGCATCTGTCTAGTTTGACACGTACTCATCAAACGAGGACAGAATAGACATCATTGCGCGACGGCGAGTATTGCTGACGTGAGTCACTAGCGTGAAACTACACTATAGCCTATCCTCCGAAAATTGACTACAACAAGCGCTCGTTTGATCCATGCGTTCTTTTCATATTGATTTTAATCAGGTTGTCGCCAACAGAGTGAGAATCACTCCCATATATCCCAATTCACATGTGGAATAAAAAGAGGCTACACTTATGTTGATGTTGAAATGAACTGCCCCCAGTAACTTCATTAAATGTGAAGTTGGTATTTTATTTTATTATGGTGTAAATCATGTGCTCCGAAACTATTATGATGTTGGTCTTTTATGAGTTCTTTATTATCTTTAGCCTGTGTGTGTGGGGTGGGGGGTATTTTGTTTTAACAGAGTTAAATCTTCCTCTCTTCTCCTCTCCTCTTCTGTTTTACCTCTCGTTCGTATTCGTGTAAGGTCGGTAAACTCCGGCGGTGGCCTGTTGCTTTAAATCTTGCCGCCGTAAAGGATTATGGGATACCACTATCTCCTTTCCTTTCGCATAGGTTGGTCCGGAGTAACCTATGCTAAAGGAGGGTTAAAGGATGAATTGAGGCTCCTTTCCTATGCCTTTCCTACGCATTTTGAGAATTCTAATCACCTATCTGCCGAGTACTTCCGGGTCATCTCGATAGGAAAGGAAATTTCCTATGCAAAAAGACTATTCGGAGAGGCCCTAGGGCCAAGTCCGATCTAAGTGATTGTCACTGTTGGCGACAACCTGATTGAAATCAATATGAATAGAACGCATGGATCAAACGAGCGCTTGTTGTAGTCCATTTTCGGAGAATAGTGTATTTTCACGCTAGTGACTCACGTCAGCAATACTCGCCGTCGCGCAATGACGGCGGTTAGGAAAAGTGGAGTTGAATTAATTTGAAACAGTGCTGTCTTTTCCTATGTTCGATAGGAAGCACCTTTCATCTCTCCTTAACCACGTGACGTTAAGGGGTTAAGATATAGGAAAGGAGGCTTATAGGTTAGGAGATTGGACTATTTGGAGAGGCCCAGAGAATCTGTGGCAGTGCTTTGAGCAGTCACACCTGCTGTGCAATCAGGGCCAACTGGCTTCACCTGGGGCCTCATTTATAAAGCTTTCTACGCACAAAAACCTTACATAGACGGCAGAAGGGAAATGTGCGGTGGCCAAACGGTGGTATTTATAAAAGATTTTTTTGCGGAGAAGTGTGCGTATTCCCACCAAACTTTTGACCATGCGTAGAGCTCACGCAAGGTTTTGCTGACTCGGGGAATCAGCGACACTCAATGGCAACACCACGAAATAAAGCTCTGTCATCGGAAAAACACATGTCCTTGGCACCCAATATATTTCATCAATTATATGTGCGTACTTATTGTTGCGAATATAGGCTACTGTTGTCTATGGCATGCAGTAATGATGTAGGTTGATTTACTTATCAAGTAGGTCTATACATATTTTGGTTATATTTTTAAATTGAATCTTATAGTTCTACTCTATAATAATATCATATACATCGGGAGGTGTGTCCCTGAGTGGCCAGCGGGAGAGCAAATAGTCTATATTTTAGGCTGTGTGTAAAAAGTAGTTTTGTACAAAGTTAAGGCCAACCATATTAATTAAAACGATATATTTCGTTAGATAAAATCATGTTGTGAATTTAGCAAATTATTTTATGCATCTCTTTCCTATAACAACTAACCCTCGAAGTTTAAACTATAATCTGACGTTGTTGGAAATGTGTTGATCTCATGGAAGGGAAACAATGCTTTGGAATATACTATAGGCTAATGCATTATTTCACTTCTCACAACACATTTTATATAGGCCTACATATAGGCTAGTCCTACAGGTTCGCTAATACGTGATATTTCATACAGTACAAAGTTGGGCAAAACATCTTAACAAAGACTATAACGACTGTGCCAATCATGATATGTGATCAGCGCGCGCGTTTGCGTTTGTGAGGCAGTTACAGCGACGCATGGCACGGGCTTTCTTCCTTCCCAGTCGGTTTCTTTGTGGCCGGTTACCTCCCTTTTTTCCTCATGTCAGTCAAAATGCTGTGCTTATTAAGTGTGTTATCATATTCAGGAACTATTTAGCATTCGCCATGTATGGTAGATTGTGGGATGAAACTGGGAGGTGTAGTGGGATGACACCGGGCGGAGATTGTCCGCGCACAATTCACCGCAGGTGGGTAATTATAAAGGGAAGATTGCGTGCAACTGTGCGCAGCACAGTTTTATAAATCTCAACTTTTTTTTTGCGCAGCACATTCTTGGCTTTGTGCGAACGCAATGTTTTGGGAAGGTTTCTACGCACACCGTTATAAATGAGGCCCCTGGTGTCTAGTAGGGATGCTGCGGTGTGGACATTTTCCTACCGAGTAATACATAGGTGACAACAACCGGTAACGGTGTTACCGGTAGACAGGCTCTTTAACAAAAATTACCCTGCGTTCCAAATTGCATACTCTCTATTTTTTCTATTCTACATACTGCATCTGACAATAAAAATAATCTTGTTAGGATGCAGTAAGCATACCATTGGGTGGTTCTCTTGTGATCAGTGTTGAGCCTACAACTGTTCACATGAATCAGTACAGTTTATTAAAGTCACTAAGAACTGTTCATGCCAAGTTATAAACTCATCTTCAGTAATATGGGGTTAAGTCTGTACAGTTAGAATAACGCCCACATTTCCTTCCTTCACATATTGAAGCCTATAATAACTAACTATAATACTTAACTATGGTTATGCTAGCTACCCACGTTCTTGGAACATGTCTGCTTCAAAATATGAGTCAGCTTATTTGGCAGTTAAATGCTTTTTATGTGAATCTGCGGCACAGTGTGTGTGCATCCATCATGCACACTTCTGCAGAACTGGACCTTTAGGAAGCGGCAAACTGTCTTGGGCAGTAGAAAACGTGGCGACAGCTGTCAGTTAATTTGTACACAGTGGTATTGTCTGTCAGGATGGCTCATCTCACGGAGTTGTAATGACCGCGGATGTTGTCCGTATGCAAGTGTCAAGCTGGTTTCAGGTAACTTCTTCTGCTTACATGGCGGTTGGCATTGTTGGCATATTACAGCCTCAGCGTCTCAGTGAAATGGTGTTGTGGTCTACTAACGCCACCCCTGAGAAGTATGGTGAGTTATTAAATAGAACGTATGGCAATGTTTTAAATAATTTGTTTATTTTTATCTTCGCTGCGGCCAAAACCTGTCCGGATCCCTAGAGAATATTTTGGCAAAGTTTGGAAACATGGGATGCAGTAGTGCCTATATAGCAAGCCGTCCCACACACACAAACACACATGAAAACACACAAGCCACCAGTTATAGTAGTGGGGCTTTTAACCAGCAACTTGAAATGACTGTATTTAAACAATGCCATCATAAAGAAGGAAAAGCAAATCATGCAAGAGATAAGCCTGTGGCACTTAACTGACTGAAATAGTATGCTTCTTAGAAGCAGACAACCCCTGACTGTCAGTATTAGGGAAATGGGAGAGGAATGATGGGGTGGTGGCTGGCATGGGGGGGGGGGGGGTGTGTAATGGAAGGCTCTGCAGGCCATGTTCTAGGTCTGAGCTTTAATCTTTATGTGGGGCATCAAACAGAGCCCACGGCTTTCTACAAGAAATGTTTCTCTTTCTCTCTCTCTGTCTTTTCTGTCATTCATACCATATCTTATAACATCACTGCTGTTCCCTCATGTCACTCATTGCTTAACCATTTTCATAATTACAATGTGTGGCTGGCTTCTGATGGGGAGATGAGCTAATGACTTCACTTAACGTCACGTTAAGTAATTTTTTTTCTTAGCGTTCAAATTCCAGTGAATTCTGCCACCCACCAGCCTGTGTGCAGTCAAGAGTGAGAGTGCGCTGGTAAGTGAGCATGTGCCCCCACACATACATAAACTTACCAACCCATACATGCCTCAGTTTTAGCGCCAATATATAATTTCCTCTGTCTACCTCTCCCCATATACAGTGAGTCATGTTTTGCAAAAAGTATTCATAAAACAGTTCAGCTTCTATTAACATGCTCCAGATTTCTGTAGCATTACATTTGTACTTTGTACCGATTAACACTTACAGGTAATAATTCAAAGTGCCATTTTGGCATTAATCTAATTTCCTGCTTTTCTGTGTGTGTGACCAAATTTGATTTTTCATTAATTATGAAGGTGCAATTAATCGTTATTATAATAAAAGCTTAATCCACAATTCAATTTATACTCGTTTATCAGATCGCAAAAATCATAGCATATACATTGGGCAAAATTATCTTCAAAAGTTGTAATAAATAACAAATGAAAACTAAGTATTGTTGAAAAGATAAATAAAGTGTACGCCTCTGGCCTCTGAATACGTTGTTGCTTTTTGTTCAGAGGCTTCACAAATTGCACCCCATTGTAAATAACAATTATTCGAGCATTCAGCATTCCTATCCTGAAATATTTTCGGTTAGCTTGTGGTGCAGAACTAAATCCATCAAAGAGCTGTCACTGCTTCTGTCATTGAATAACGTGCCCTGACATGAAGACCCTGTATCCTCTCCTGAATGTGTTTAGTCACTAGGTGAAGTACCTGAAGTCATAAAAACAATAACCATCACATCCATCGGCTTGACGTAAAAAAAATATTGGCATCACATTTTGCTGAGTATAATTATAATGTTTTGGTAAAACTTTACAATGTTCGTCTATAAGTGATTCATAAAGCATAAAAAATATAAACCATTTTCGATAGGGTTTTGTCCCCTATTCTTTAACATCAAAATATGACTAAAGAATGTCTAAAAGTGACAGCAGGGAAGATACAATGCCAGTAGTGGCAGGGGGACAGACAAGCACAGTGCAGGTTGTCTGTTTAATTGAGAGTTCATGTGGTATTTGGGGTGACTAAAAGAAGACATATGGCATAGTGCTTCAAATGGAAACCAATGTCGCAAATGAGAATATTAACTCAAGCTTTTGATCAATCTCCTTAGTGTAAATAAATGATTAAGGTAGACATACATTTTAATGCCATCTCAAGAAGACACACTATAATTGGGTCTTTAATCTCCTTTGTGTGGTTTGGGAAACAATGTACCAATGTGGCAAACAAGAATGTGGATCAGTAAGCAGGATAGAAATAGCATGTGTTGATGATTAGTTGACTATAGGTAAGATTCGACCAATAATATTCTAATTTGTACATTTTCAGTTGAGATCACCCCTACTACACATGTGTGCCTGATAAATGGTTTACACTTTAGATTAGGGGGATGCAAAAAGGTTTGTAAATTACTTATTAATAATTTACCAATGATTTGTTAATGATAATTTCATTGTTTACTAAAAGCTTTATAGATGACTTACAACACATATGTGATGTGTTAACATAGCACTTATTAACCATCTACAAATATATATTAGTTTGTAAATCATTAGTTCTTCATTATCTAATGACTTATATATTACTTATAAATCACTTATGAATCACTTATAAATGAACATTAATATAAAGTGTCACCAATACACTTATATCAATAGTAGATCATTTTTAAATCAAATTAAATGTAAGAATACATGACACTGTTTATGGAAATATCTATATGTAACATAACTTGACTCTTTTTTAACATTTTCTATTTTTAAAATACCATACATAGATGTTGCAGTCAAAGCAATTACAGCATTTGAATGCAATGTAGGTACACTGACCAAAGATCGGGTTTTATGGTCACCATTGCTGCAGTAGTTTGAAATAGCAAACTAGTCATTTATTAGCTGTCAACGTTGAATGGGCGCATGTGTGTACTTGCTGATGAACTTGACCAACTTTCTATCAGATGAGGGGTGGCCTGGCCTCATTGTCCACAACTATGGTCACCGTGGCCATAGTCGTGGACAATGAGATTTCCACCCCCATAAATCTGCCAGATCACAGTGGCAGCAGGATAAGCAAGGTTCTCCAGATGTCTCTTTCCTCCTGGGGATCCCATAATGTTCCCAAGTCAAATTAGAGTCAAATTAGATTAGATTAGATTAGATGTGTCGGAGATAAACTAGATTATCTGTCCAGGATGTTCTGGGTATCCAGGGGTCTTCTACCTATTGTATGTGTCCAGTAAACCACTTGAGAGAGGCACTCAGAAAGTATGCTGATCAGATGTCTAAACCACCTGAATTCCTAAGCTCCATATCATATCTCTAAAGGTGCGAACACACTACACGCTTTACACGCGTACAGACGCATATAAAATCGGCTATTTTCCATAGGGAACCATTGGTTTACGCCGTACATGGCCCGTAGATGCGTCACTCGCGCTAAAGCAACATTTTAGCCGCGTTAACTGCGTATGAGCCGCGTATATACGCACCTACGCTCGGAGTTAAAAAAATTAACTTTTTACGCTGCTAAAGCATGACGATTAGCCGCGTTGGCCAATCAGCGTTGGGCTTGACCCGACGTCACATACATTGGCACGGTCGGAGAACAGTGTACACAGAGGCTGATGAGAGACACCGAGGAGGAAAATGTATTGCAGGCGGCCCGGTGCTGTTTGACAGCAGCTCGGGAATAGAAGACGTGGGGAGAGTAAACCAGGAGAATGGACTTCCTGGTTAATTCAGGGAATATGTGCGGCTGTGCTTTAGCCGATAAAACAAGTTAGCGCTGTATAGCATTAGTTAACTCACCCGGTTGTGTGCGGGCGGCTAGCGCCTCATATTATGAACCCAAACATGACGGCTATGTCCGGGGACTTTCACAACAAGTACCTACAGCGAAGCACCGGTGTTGATCTACGCCAGCTACGGTTCCCCATGTTGGATACTTGCCTTTCTGTTGTGCCGCCGTGCACCGATGCTGCTTTAACTGTGTTTGTTATGTAGCTGCCGTGAATATGCAATGCTGTTTTAATGCTAGGCTATTTGTGCTGTTCAGTTTGTATTTTGGCACAGTTGTTGGCCGTGTTGTTGTTGTTTTTGTGCGGACATGCATGCTGTTGTGTCGGGTCTGATCGCAGCCATGGTTAATTAGGGGAAATACAATATCGGGAGGGAGACTGGGCACGTTACGCGCGTAGAACCATTTTTGACACAAAATGATCAAGCAACATTTTAGCTGTGTTACGCACGTAAATCTTACGCGGGTAACGCGTGTAGTGTGTTCGCACCTTAGGACTGATCCCAACCACCTTACAAAGAACCTGTTTCGGCTGCTTTTTTTGCATTCACAATCACAGTCACGAGCTTGGGACCATAGGAGAGGGTTCTGGAAATCAACTGGAGCCTAATTTGAATTCTGGCTCAGTACCCTCTTCACTACAACAGCCAGGTATAAAGCCTGCTGTACGTCTGACACTGCACTTTTCCTCCAATTCACCCTGACTCGAGAACATTTTTTTAAATCTACACCTTCACTTGGGGTAGCAACTCACTCCCAAACCACCAACAAAGAACCATGGCATTATCCTTGTAGGGGCTGACTTTTCATCATGACTTCCCCAACTGCAAATGGCCATTGTGTTTGCTGGATTAAATAAACAGAACTGCATCATCTGCATAATAACAGATGTGCAATTGTAAGGTCCCCAAACTGGACACTCTTTTCCACCTGGCAGAACCTTGATATTGTATGTTGAAAATATATTTTAACAAAAGATCTGTCCAACACCTACTGAAACACTGGTTGACTCCCTCAAGGATACAGGAACAGCTCTCAATCTGATTATATATATAAATGTATAAAGCCAGAATTCCTTAATTTGACTATTTTAATCAATAAATTGATCAATGAATGGTATTGTAAATTCAACAAAAGTAACTTTCAGTGGGCAAATCTGCATACAACATAAGTAAACACTGTTCATAAATAACACAAGGAGAAGCACCACCATTGATATACTATAGCCCCTTTTACACAGCCAGTGAAAGCCGGGAATATGCCGGCCTTTCTGCCCTCCGCCCTGCTGTATAAATGCAACAGTTGCGGAACGAGGGAAGAAAGGTGCGAGAGGTTGTTCCAGAATCAGAATCAGAAGTCTCGGGGGTAGTAAGATTCCCGACACAATCAGTTCCGCCTCTCTGTTAAATGCTCCAGCTTGTTGTTGCGGAACAGGGGGGCGTTTGACGTTCCATAGCCTACGTTCTAAACATGCAACCATGTTAGCAGTTGAAGGACGTGTCACGGCGGCCTGATGTCCCGTAAAAATCACCAAATAAAAGGAACGGCGTATAATCTAGCTGATCATAAGGTCCGTTGCTCAATCCAAACCCCCGCGCTTCATTTTGCAGAGTGTATGAGTCTATTTCTGCCCAGGAGAAGTTGTACAATGGGAAAGCTAGGCTAGGCTAAGTAAGGGATAAAGTATAGCTGCGCGTCGGGCTCCTGCTTCAGCTTGTTGGTCTTTATTTCTAGCAAGTGACCCGTTCGCTATACATTATCCCGCTTATTACATGGCTACTACAAAAAATAAAGCAATTCATTGAAGCAACATGTTGTTTTAACAGCCAAAAACAGTCCGCTACACGGTCGGAACTCACTCAGCAGCAACGGTTACTTTGTCAAGCTGCGGCCAACCTAGAAGAGTTTAACAAAAAACTACTCGTTTCCCCAGCAACCCTGAGACCTTGTCTAATAACTGGAATAGTCATTGCAAACCCACTAGGTTCTTATGTAACTAAAAGTCGTACGAGACCAAGTGGATACGACCTAGTAACGGGGAATAGTCTGCTCGCCCCGCTAGACTGTCTGCTTCAGCTGACTGAAGGCTCCAGCTCAGCTGTTAGCCACAGAGCTACTGTTTTGCTAACACAACTCAAGACTCGCACACTCTACAAATAATAATTCTAAATCGGCCAATTTATTTCTGCCTACAGTAACGTGACTTCACACACTGTGTGTATGTGTATGTTTATGTCTGATTGGCAGATCTCTGCCCTCACAAAGAGACTCGCTCACAACCAACTTAACCAATCACAACCACACCAAAACAAACACACACACACAAGAGGTGAAGCGGATTGATTTTGTCAGTTTGGTTAACAGTCCCAGTGATGTTGGACTCAGTGCGTAGCGTAGAGATCAACTGGCACATTGTGGGGACAGTAAAATACGGCCCTCTTACTGCAAGCTCCAGCACTTCTGCTCTCAATTCACCGCCAGTGTTGTTGTTGTAAAGCAGCTGACCGGCGCGGCGCTAAATGTTTACGTCACACCTGACGCTGTTTACAAGCACCTCTTTCATTCTGGAGCGCTGTGTAAAAGGAGCTACTGATGCGCCAGCAGGCCGGCAATGCTTGGTTCTGTGTAAATAACACAGAAGCAAGCAAAGCCGGCATTTTGGAGTGATGTTGTTCCGTCAATATGCGCAATCTCTGTGTAAAAGGGGCTATGTGGTTGATTATGATTTACTGTATGACTGTTGCTGTTCAGGACACTTACGAACTGTGCCCTTATCAGAGATTAGTATTTACTATTCAGCCTGTTTTTTCTGTTCTTTTCAATGTCCTTTAAATGCTCACTTAGCATCCTGTCATATCTTCCGTTGAATATTTTCTTACATTACTTCACTCTGCGACTGTTTTACTTGAAGAGTTAAGTGTCAGGGATGTGGAGATATGGAATGAAAAAGTTGCTGATGCTCTCAGGATTCAGATAAGCCCAAATCTTTTCAATTGTATATAATAATTGAATTGAAAACAAAATCAGATGTAACAAGAAGAGACTGAGATGGAGAGAGAGATTTGATAAAGGCTGATTCCTCTCTTTTTTTGGACCACTGATTTCTCTAGTCAATATGTATCACTCTTACACAAGAGACAAAGTTAAATTTAACGGGGCGCTCTTTGCTCAGTTGGTAGGACATCTCCCGGCCGGGCCCAGCAGCAGACCCGGGTTTGATTCCCGCCCGCGGTCGTTCTCTGCATGTCACTCCCCTCTCTGCCCCATTAAAGTATAAAAATGCCCAAAAATATATTAAAAAAAAGTTAAATTTAACTCATGGTAGCAATGTCTAAACTCTAAGGATGTCAAATGTTTAGATCTTTCCCTTTGTGAATACAGTTTACATCTTGTTCGATCAGGCAGTCCGTCAGGGATGTGGCAAGCCAAAGAGATGAGAAGAGCAGAGGGAAACAACGGGAAGGTGATTAACCAGCTCCACTTTCAAAGAGGCAGCTTTTAGGTTTTTTTCTTTCTTCTTTTTATGCAGCGATGCCATTCTGGTTATCTGGCAAAGCAGAGAGTGTACAACAGGATCATGGCCAATTACTAATGAGCTATTTAGTGCTGGCAGTGCTGCCAAGAGAGATGGTCCTGCTGGCAGCTCAATTTGTACAATTATACAGTACAAACACACAAGTATATGCGTATGACAGCATACACCTTCGTTGCTATCCCAAAAACAAGTAAAATTCTCAAATCTGGAAACAGATTTTGGGACATGATGTGTGTGTGATGTTATTTTTCATGTGATCTTATTTATAACCAGTTTGTTACTAACTATGCTAACAATGAGACTCTTCTGGACAGTTTTTTATTTTCCAAAAGAAGTCCAAAAATAGAATGTATTCTTATGTTATGTTTTGGGGTTGTAGTCGTGTTTTGTACTTTGCCGTCCCAGTTGAATTTTTTTCTTGTCGCATAATTCTATTGTCTGCCTTTGAAACGGGCATTGCATTCTGTCTGAACACCAGACGGCTCTGGGAGGATTAAAGGTCACATATTATGCTAAATGCACTTTTTAAATGTGTTCTAACATATCCATGGGTCCACACGGTGTGCCTAGAGACTGCCAAAATATTTAAAAAAAATAACAATCTCTCCTTTTCTCACTCTCCCCCTTTCTGAAACCCCCACCCCTCCCTCCCCCAATATACTCCAGTCAGAATTCTCCTCGTTTCTGACCTCAAAAACTGGAAAGCCAGAAGCTTCCACTGTGCAGCCCACACCCCTATTTCTTATTGGTCCACGGCCCTGACAGACAGAGGGCGAGGCGTATCTGGCTTCGCTTCCGGACAGGGGGCGGGGGGAGCTCAAAGATTATATATTTACGAGGGGAGCTGCAGCTCTTTTTAAAAAATAGGCAATTGTGAGATTAGCTGAACATCAGCATAGTACAATAAATTATCTGAAAGTTTTTTTCAGCAAACAATTAAAGAAAAACGTATTAGGGACCACTAAGACCATATAATATGGTGTATAATAGAACCGAAAAGTGTATAATATGGGAGCTTTAAGAGCTGCACTGTGGAACCTTCCTGCTACCTACAAACATGATCTTGGGAATCATGAGTGGGTGTCTTAATGTCCTTAGTGCTAAGTACTTCACTTTTAAGGAATAATTACCTCTTAATGATGATGAATGCTAATTGTTGTGTTGGGTAAGTGCATACTTGTGTATTTAAGTGGGGTTTTATTGACAAGGTGACTGACTTTCTTTTCTTTGTTTCAACTGCTAACCATACCTTTTTTCCTACTTATGAAGATTGTATTTACATTTTTTTTTAGCATTTAACGTATTTCCAATAAGTGAGTATGTCACATATGTTTCCTCTATTACAGGTAGAGTTACATTACATTTTGATACATTTATTTCAATGGCACCTTTCTGTTACCAAAGTGCTTAACAAGGAAACTAAAACAAAATAAAATCTGGTAATTAATCAGGCAAAAAGGCCTAAGCACAGAAAGAATACAATAAAAAAAGATCAGATCAGAGATTAAATGGTATAAAAAGTTTCCAAAAGATTTCACACAAAAAAAAGCCTACCCAGTTTTGTTGCAATAAAATATGAATATAGGTAGCTGCGAGTTGATTTATGTCTATTTAACTTCTTTTGAGCCTGTTATGTGTGCTTCAGTGCTGGTATTTGACAGTAACCCTCATGCAATGCAAATAAATACAAATAATGTAATGTACATTTAGAAGGTTGCTCTTTTAATGGTTTCCATAGTCGCATATAGAGGTTTTATTGGTGTGTCTTTTTGGTTTCGTTTCACAGTACAGGAATCTTAAGCACAGTGTAGGCTACAGTATGGCCACCAAGGGAAGCCAGGCACAACGCTGCACTTAAATTTGTACTGACTTGTATATTGTTATATTGCTGCCTCAAGCAGCTTTAGAAGTATGTCAAAACTTCTGCTCAGTCAGCAAAGCTATACAGCACCACTCCAGCTAGTGTCCTGAGCCACCTTTGGAATGTTTGTCCTAGATTTACTCTCCTAAACTTCCTTCCACACAGTCAGCCTGGACAATACCACTTGGCACGGGCCAAACCCTTGACAACATTGATTGTCTAGGTAAGTGAGGCGTCTGCACGGCCCCTCTGTGGCCAAGCTGACCAAGGTTTATAGTCATCTCTATGCCTGTCCCATCCGACTTCATTATCCTGCAGCTCTGGAGAGACACACGCACACACGCACGCACACACACACACACACACACACACAAAGGTGAGGTCTGGTGACACACAAGCCTGCAAATCTCCTTCCATCTCCAGTGTTTGATCATCTTTATCATTTTCCTGTTCCTACATGTTCCTTGCCGGTGCTTTCTCAGATCTCCCCACTGAGCAGTGCAGGAGAAGGGCAGCGACAGACACACAGAGAGGAGGAGAGAGAGAGAGGTGGGAGGAAGCTGCAGGGGGGAAAGGGAGCTTGTCGCAAGAACACACTTTCTTTTAGTGTGTTACCAGGAGAGCAGACCCCTAGATGAAAAGGGTACATTTTGCAATCTTCCATGTCTCTCTCATTTGCCTCCCCCGCTAGCCTCCTATTTACCTCACGCTCATTACTGTATATGTCATGACTCCTTTTTTCTTCTTTTGCAATTCTTTCCTTTGCTGCGCCGTCTCTGTGGGTGACGATGACAGAAGCCTTGACTCCCGACAGGGTCCCGATTCATCCCTGCCGCTTTCTGATCACTAGGGATGAACAGCAATCACATGGCACAGACAGAGCCTAACATCTCACACTTGCACTGTGCTGAATTTGATGTCAAAGTAGCACATATGTTAAAGCAACTTTTCTATTCTATCAATTTAATTGAATTAAACCACACTTTACTGCTGGTTATTTCCTCATACTGTATAAGGCACATTTCACAACAAACTGACTCATTCTGTTCTATAAAGCTGTGAAAATAACAGACAAAAGAGGGAATTGTGTGAAGCAAATTTGAAACAAGACTAACAGCCCACTTTCATAATAACAGAAGACTGAGAAGTGCTTGTTATATGATAACATGAGCATGCTAGCAGACATGTTCACACACGCAAACATGTTGATGTTAAAGGTCACATATTATGCAAAACGCACTTTTTAAATGTGTTGGAACATAACTATGGGTCCACGGTGTGCCTAGGGACTGCCAAAGTTTAAAAAAATCTCTCCTTTCCTCACCCTCCCCCTTTCTGAAAACCTCTCCAATATTCTCCAGTCAGAATTCTCGCCGACTGTAACGTCACAGTCGGCACAGCCACTTCCCCATATTTTCTTTATATGTCCATGCTTCCCCCCCCCACATTAGTAACCAGAAACTTCCACCGTGCAGTAGTCTATGATAACTCCACCCCCCCATTTCTTATTGGTCCACGGCCCCGACATCCTCTGGAAAATTTTCGGAGCGACAGCCATGTTGTTTTCCCCGCTAAGCGACAAGATGCCCGTAGTACAGCAAAGCATGCTGAATGTTACATACACCAACACAGAATGCTTTTGCTCATACTCCACTAATTTATCATAACCACAGCAGTCTATTAATGCCCCGTTTTTAATAACACAATGGATAGGAAGCTACTTGTGCTTTTTTTTAAACTGTGAAATTAAAATAATTGTTTTTATTGGTATTTTTGCCTGACTGGTGTATAGCTATTAGCTTTGGGACAAGCAACCAGCTTTTGCCCATAACAAGCTGTTTATATTCCCCACAGCAGTCTGACTATGCCTCCTTTTTAGCAAGACAAAGCATTGGAAGGTAATAGAGTCAAATGCTGTGTCTGAAATCGCGCACTTCTGTACTTACACTTACTTTTTTGAGTGCACTTTGCGCAAAACCGGAGAGTGTGCCAAAATGCAGTGCACTGTAAGTTCCTCGGTCGTGCACTCAAAACGGTCTAAAACTTGAGTGTGGAGCGATGGACACTTTCCACACTCAACGGCCGCCATCTTGCCTACGTAGCGGAGAGGACGGGACATTAAAATCAAAATAGAGGAGCTTGAAGCAACTGTGGAGTCGGACGCGCAGTACAAAAGTTAAATTACACATTTGTTTTGTTTTTCCGCGACTTATGTGTCTGTTTTGGCTATCGGTAACGCAAGCAGAAAAAAATACCACCGAAGAAGAACCGTCAAAATGCAAAGTCATTTCCGGTAGGTGCGCGACGGCAGTTTGGACAGTGCGCTGTAGAAATGAGAGCACTGCGTCTATAAGTAAGTGTACTGTTGGGATAATAAAGTGCACTCAATGTAAGTGCACTTACGTAAGTGCGCGATTTCAGACACAGCATAAGTCTTTGAAGCTCATTTTTTCACTGATTTGAGTGATATGTTTAACAGTTAGCCCCGGAGTAGCTTCGCAGTAGCCTCCATCTTTAGCTGCATTTTTAATGTGAACATGCCGTTTACATTAGCTTGTGGCTGTCTGTATGAACATAGTCTTTCATGTAGACAAGGATCGGTCATGTCAAACTGTTCAAAGTGCAGGTGAGCTCCTGCGTTACTAGCAATAGACATGGTTCTTCTCATGGGTAAACCTAACCGTGGTAACATGCAGTACAGACACGGCAAGCTATGGACCTATGGGCAGACGCCAATGGCTTCGCTTCAGGACAGGGGCGGGGGGAGCTCATAGATTGTATATTTACGAGGGGAGCTGCAGCTCGGTTTCAAAAATAGGCTATCGTGAGATTAGCTGAAAATCAGGGTATAGATAGCCTGGAAATCCAGACCCTGATATCTTGAACGATAGAGGGTCTGGCCACAATCAATAGTAATTTCCAACTCAAGGGGCGGCTCCTACTCGTGCATTTCAAATGCCACTGCACGCAGTTGGATAGCACTACAACCAATCAGAGCGATGCACAAGGTGACGTAAACCCCTTTCGTTTAGCGAACAGCTGTTAAACTGTTAAATTAAACGTTTGCCGTTGTTGGTCGGCAAAAAAGAACATTCCACTTACTTGCTAATGAAAGATGTGAGTGCCGTCTTCCAAATCATTAAGGGTCGAGGCCAAAGCAGTCTCAAACTCATACAACATATCCGCAGCCATCTTTGATGTTTACTATCACGGCTTCGACGTCGCATGCACGTCACTGTCGTCATCCGGTTACGTCCTCCCCAGAGTACCATATAAAGGGCTCTGGGCGCGCCATATTAGATAGAACCAATTGAAACCATAGCCAGATTTCTGGTCTTCTTGATAAAGCTTCAACGGAGCGTGTCCGGACCAACACGCACAGCAAATTTAATTTGCCAGCGCCTAGTGGCAGGTCTGGGAATGCCAGGCTAGGGTATAGAGGCATACGACAATAAATGATCTGAATGTTTTTTTTCAGCAAACAACTAAAGAAAAACATATTAGGGACCTCTAAGACCATATAATATTGACAGAAAAGTGTATCATATGAGTTTTTCAATGTTCCCCATCTTGGTGTGTGTGTTATCCTGCTAACAAAGCATTAATGACATGAATTCTATATCATTCAACTTCAACTGAATGGTGAGGCATTTTATTGTGAAACAAAAATGCGAACATAATGACAGTGCTAGTTCTTAATGTCCTGGGTTTACCAAAGTGATTAGGATGGATTATCTGGGAAACATGGATGTTTGTGCCATTTAGTCTAGTTGCTGGATACATTAGAAACTTGACCTGCTGGTATCACTACATGAAAAGGCAGTGATACCAAAGTCATCATCCATCATCTGGGATATCTGTATATTTCAATGCTATGTCAACCTTGTGGTTTGGCTATCCATTCAAAAGTGGAGACTTAAATACATTTTCTTATTTATATACAACAGTAGTTATAGCAGTAGATGTGCGGGGTCAAGGCGGCCACCTGTAGCGCTGCTGGATTTTATTAATTCAGTCAAACTGATGAACACCACCCGCCTAATGGTACGTCATGAAAAGTTTGAATTTATTTTATTTCAGACATATCAAAGATACAAAATGAAAAGCATAACAATAACAGAATGTTTAAATGACTTCACAAAAAGAAAATAAATGATCTGTATTGATGTGATATGACTGAAAAGGAGGAAGGAGTATACACTTATTTAATCCTACCCCTTTTCCATGGTAAAAAAAATAAAAATTATATTCGCTTCTTGTATTCCATATAATCTCTATACAATTGGCGATACTATCGTTCTTTAGCATGCTCAAAAACAAACTGCAATGTGAAACCGAACCAACCAGAACAAAGACATGAACCTTGGTACAACCTTGGATCGCACTGGACATTGGTGTAAACGTTGTGGTGCCCATCTGTAGGGTTTATTTTTACAATTGCTAAATGCACACTGACGCACCATGTAGCCTAGTCGTTCGTTTCCGCTTCTGTAACACGCTTCTCTGTTTACTTTCTGCTGTAGTGATTCGGTTACACAACTAACCGGAGCAAAGAAAAATTCCGCTGCTGCTGAGAAAGTAGTCCCTCAAAATGCGATGATTCATGCATGCGGGGTTAGTTTTATTTCTAAAATTATTTTATCAACACAGACATTTACATCGATAGTCTGGCGTTATAATTGATTAGCCTCGGGTGTACTGTGGAGTGGGTAAAACTGTTTTATTAGCGGGCTAGTTTTTCCCCAATGCAGTGCGCTAGCCTAGCACGAGCGAACCCTGCTACTAGAAGGACTGAATGAAATGTGTTTGAAAACTGTCTCCAATGATAAAGAACACCAAGGCTAACTTGGGAATAAGGCCCTATGTCCAAAATCCTGAACTACCCCTTTAATTCTACACCACCTTGTTTCATCCTTGATATTGGGACTGCAGTGCTGCCCCTTGTGGTCGAAAATCCATCAAAGTGGACTTCCGGGTTACAGAGCATGGGGTAGGCACGATCGCTCTATAGCTCCCACAAAATATTTCAGACCTAACTGATTAAACCCTATTTTCGTCGATTTTTTTTGTGCTTGTGTTGGCGGTAACACTGATACTGTTTTGGAGAAATGCCTAGAAGCAAGAAAAACGCAAAAAGAGATTCGGCAGAGTCAGATAGGTCCTCGGACAGCGTGGTTAGCATGGACGTTGGTGCTAGCTCAATGGCTTCCATTCCGGACCTGCTTGAACATCATAGAGTAGCGATAGCCGCCGAGTTTAAATCATCTTTCGCCAGCATGGACACTAAGCCAGACAACATCCAGGCCGTGGTCTCAGGCCAGGGAAAACGTATAACCGATCTCGAGGAGAATGCAGAAACTGTTTGCGAGCGCCTGGAGCAACTTGAAGCTACGTGCTCCTCACTGCAGGAAGATAACAAGCTGTTGAAAGCTAAACTATCGGATTTGGAAGGGAGGAGCAGGAGACAGAACGTTTGTATTGTGGGCTTACCAGAGTCACTTGAGGGTACGCGCCCCGCCGCCTTTTTCTCCGAGCTCCTCGTCGAAGTGTTTGGTGGTAAAGTTCTCCCTTCTCCCCCGGAACTGGACAGAGCTCACCGCACTCTGGCACCCAAACCGGGCCCGCATGAGAGGCCGCGATCCGTCGTTATCCGCTTTCACCGATACCAGACCAAAGACCTGATCATGAGGGAGGCACGTAAACAGGGCGAGCTGGAGTACCACGGCCACAAGCTCCGGTTCTACGAGGATTACAGCGCGGAGGTCGTGAAGCAGCGGGCTGAATACAAGCGGGTAATGGCTGAGCTTTATCAGCGCGGTCTTCGTCCCTCTCGCCTCTTCCCTGCGAGGCTTCGCATTACTCTCCAGAGCGGCGAGAGAAAGTGGCTGCGGTCTGTCTCTGAAGCATCCAACTACATATCTACACTGGGTGTGAGTCCGTAGTAAATACTTATATTTTGACGTATTGTCTAGCTCACTCGCTTTTTTTTATTTGTATCTCTATTTTAAAAACGGCTAGATAAGCGTGTCTGTTATTTATTTTTAATTTTTTTAACTTTTTTTTGCCATTTGGACAGATTGTCTAACTCACGCCTTGTTCTTTTTTTTTTGTATTTCGAATTTGTTGGTTGAGCACGGTAGGCCTATGTTTGTTTAGTGTGTTGTCATTTTGACAGTTTGCTGAATTGTTCATAGTGTTACTAGCTGTTATGGGGTGAATTGTACAAGACTTATGTGGGAAGCTAGCACAGGCTAGAAAGTTAAGGCTTGGAATGGTTTGTTGTGAGACTAGTAAGGGTCTTTCGGGGTTTGCTGTTTAGAGCAATATATGGGGTGGGTTCTGGGTGGGATGGGGTGGTGTCAACTGGGGGTTTAGCAGATGGGTTATCACCTACTGTGTTTTCAGTTATCTGTGTTTTCCTTTTTTTGTGTTTTTTTTTCCTCTGTATTTTGCTACTCTTTTTGTTATCGGAGCAACTCTTTTTACTCTCACTATAACTGAGCTAGATGAAGGGCGATCTTAATTTAATTAGTTGGAATGTCAAGGGGCTAAATCACCAAGTGAAAAGGGGTAAGGTCTTAACCCACCTAAAACGGCTCAGGGCTGGAATAGTTTTCCTTCAAGAAACCCACTTACATGACTCTGACCATGGGCGACTAAGTAAATGCTGGCGTGGACAATTTTTTCATTCTAATTTCAGGGCTAAGGCCAGGGGCACAGCTATCCTTATTGATAGTAATATTCCTTTTGAGTCCTCAAACATTATATCAGACAAAAACGGACGTTTTATCATTGTCTCAGGCAAACTTTACAATAAGTCAGTCATCTTGGCCAACGTCTACGCGCCTAACGTCGATGATGTAGAATTCTTTAAGAGATTTTTTTCTCAACTCCCCAATCTCAATTCCCATTCTCTTATTCTTGGTGGGGATTTTAATTGTTATCTAGATCCAGTCTTAGATCGCTCTTCCCCCAAACCTGCCACTCTTAGCAGATCTGCAGGTTATATCAAATCATTCCTTTCTGATTATAGCCTCTCTGATTCATACAGGTTTTTATACCCCACAGGAAGAGAATATTCTTTCTTTTCACATGTCCACCACACTTACACCCGAATTGATTATTTTTTTGTTGATAATTCATTGATGTCAGACCTAAAGTCATGCAGTTATGAAAGTATTGTGATCTCAGATCATGCTCCTCTGCTCCTTCAACTGGCTTTCTCTGACGTTGAGTATACAAGAAGGCAGTGGAGACTGGATCCATTGTTGCTCACAGATGACAGTTTTCTTTCACACATCTCTACACATATTAAAACTAGTGCTGTCAAGCGATTAAAATATTTAATCGCGAGTTAACTATCAATGTCATAGTTAACTCGCGATTAATCGCATTTTTACCTATTCTAGCCTAAATGTCCCTTGATTTCTTTTTGTCCTCTTATTTTTTCTCATTTTAATGCTCTTATCACACCCATTCTCTACACCCTTGTAATTCAGTGTATTTCTTCTAAAATATCATAATTTGCAATTCAGTGCAAATAGCCCACAATGTAGATCCCCCCACCCCTAGAACAGCATACACAAACATAATTGGAACTTATTTTTTTATTTAAAAACCAAACCATAAAACAACATAGGCTATATCAAACAAATTAGTATTTAGGCTAAATTAAACTTGTTGTTGTAGGCCTAAATGTTTTGGGAGTCTTTCATCCACGCACGGCTTATTGGAGTGGACACACTAGGCTTGTGTGCCGGACTGCCGGTGGGTGCCGGGTGGTTGCCATGGCGCTGCTGCAGCCGAGGCAGTCGCCCTTCGTAGCGAAAAATAAAGTGAAAATTAATGACTGCTGGCTGCCACCAACATTCATGGAGGTTTTGGTGTGCGCGCAGAGTTATAAGTAAGACTTTTGCAAATTACAAGCTTTCTTTACTGTTCTTTTTCCGCGAAGTCCCAGAGTCACAACACGGAAGAAGCTAGGCTACTAGTGAAGCAGCTGAGCTAGGAAGTGCTAGGTTCCGGTTTCTGCTTCAAAATAAAAGTCAGAATTGACTTGACGTTTAGTCGTTTTGCCAGTTAAATTATTTTAATGTGAAATTACGCTGTAGGACATGTTCCGTTTGAATTAACAGTAACTTACCTGCGAGCCAGGTGTATAGTTTGTGGTGTTTCAGTTGTTCTAACATTACTAGTTGATGCAACAGCATGAGAAAAAACCACAACGTTTGCTAGACCATGACGAGCGTTAATCGCGCGATAAAAAAATTAACGCCGTTAAAATGGGTTTGCGTTAACGCCGTTAATAACGCGATAAACTGACAGCACTAATTAAAACTTTTTTGAGTATAAATAAAACACCAGATGTGTCCAATGCAACAATTTGGGAAGCCCTGAAAGCCTATTTGAGAGGTGAAATTATATCATTTGCAGCATACAAAAATAAGTGTACAAAACAGAAACAAACTGAAATAGCTGATCAGATTCTGAACATAGACAGACAATATGCTAATTCACCTTCATCTGAACTTTACAAAGAACGTTTAAAACTTCAAACAGAAGACACACACAGACCTCTGCTCAGTCAGATTTACTGTAAATGTCACAACCAAAATGATAATGCAGTAACCGCCTTAACTATGTTTCACCCGTTTCAGTTGAATTTTGTATTATTATTATTTTTTAAATAAATAATGCTTGTGCATGCTACCAGGCCCAGGGGCTCAAGGGGGCCCTAAGCTAAGGTACTGATAACTGTACATGTCTTATAGTCAAAGAGCTCAGTCACTCATGTCAATAAAAGGTTCCAAAAAGGAATAGCCTAAATATAAGGAAATAAATCATCATGGGCCCCTCAACTAGTAGGGGAGAAATACAAAAGCAATTGTAAAGCAACAGCATTATTAGCTCTGTCTTAGGGGCTTCATGAGGGGCCTCTAAGGCCCCCACACATACAGGAATAAACTTTCTATGTGTAAATTCTATACTGTTCATAAAAAGTAGCTATCCACCCTTTATCTGTTGAAATGGGTCTCTCCATCATATAACATGGGTCTGCACTCTGCAGACCAATCTACTGTTTTTGCAGTTGCAGAGTAAAGGATGCTGCCTGCTTAAGAACAATCAGAAAAATAATGTTCCTTCTGCAGCTCAAGATTTGATTTAGCCTCTAAATTTTCCTCTCTAAGTGCATCAGATTGATGCATTTTACTTTAAAACGGTACACATTTTCTTCCAGTGTGCAATGCCCCCTGACCCCCCCAACAAGGACCAGGGTCCCTCCCACAGTGTCCCAAAATCATCTGGGAAACACTGACTTTCTTAATATGTTTTTTGCCAATAATTGTATATATCTGTGCGGAAAAGTCAGTGTAACTGACTGGATAGGTAGGAGTGGGGGGCCCTTTGAGAGTCTTGATCCAGGGGCCTATTATCTCATAATCCGTCTAAGAACCAACTGGATTCCACAATCTTTTTAATTTTCGCATTATTTATTAAAAAAAAAAAAAAAAAAAAACGGGGGGCCCCACACTAGGACTTGAAACGGGCCCCCAGATCGTTAAGGCCGCCCCTGTGATAATGACAGAACTGGACTCCTACAGTACTAAGACGACAGGCTCGTCATTTTCAACAATGAACATTGTGTGCACTGCCTCACACACAAACTCTCAGTTCAACCACGTCCACAAACAAAAATATAACAATAGCGTTTTTCTCTTACTATGCATGTTGCTTAGTGGGACTTACTTTTAGCATGGAGTGAGCTGAAGTGGCGCTGAAGATTTGAAGCCTTCAAATGCGCTAATGACGCCTGGCATATAAAGCAGAATGGCTTGGTATAACGTTCAACAAAAAATATAAACTCTCCCACTCTGTTTCGGAGCGAACTTGACACAAATTGTTTACTCACGGAAAACCTCCCTCCAAGCTGAGCGGGCAGTTTTAGGTTGCGTCCACACCAAACGTTTGCGAACGTTATGTTGCGTCCTCAATTAAACATTTGCGAACAGGCATAGGCTACACATACACATTAACAAAATAATAAACAACATGTAAAACGAACGTAAGAGCCGCATGACACGTTTGCGAACATGCACACACATAGGCCCACACAAAAAAAAAGTATAGAAAAAAAAAGAAAGAAATTATAATCACAAAATTTGATATGAACTGAAGAGCCGCACGAAGCAAGGCAAAGAGCCGCACGAAGCAAGGCAAAGAGCCGCATGCGGCTCGCGAGCCGCGGGTTGGCCACCCCTGCTCTAGATTGTGCATCATACCGACCAATTTCACTATTAAATACGGATGTGAAGATACTTGCTAAAATTCTCGCCCACAGATTGGAGGATGTTCTCCCCTCTATCATATCCCCCGACCAAACTGGGTTTATAAAGGGACGCCAATCATTTTATAATATCCGCCGACTAATGAACATTTTATATTCCGCCAAAAATATTGAATCAGAATGCCTCGCTTCTATGGATGCTGAAAAAGCATTTGATAGAGTAGAATGGAATTATTTGTTTTTCACCCTTGAGAAATTCGGTTTGGGTCCTGTTTTCACTTCTTGGGTTAAATTATTATATGCATGCCCTTCTGCCGACAACTTTAACGGCAAACTTACAAGTGTTATAGATGCTATTGCGCCCACTAAGATGAAGGTTGTCTCTGGTAAGAAAAGATCTCCTTGGAGAAATGCCCGCAGGTCAGAATAGAAAGAAGAGAGTGCCGTAAAGCAGAACGCAGGTGGCGAAAAACAAATCTCCAGGTTCATTATGACATCTTCAGAGAGAAACTGTGCACGTTTAACTCAGAACTGAGAAATGCAAGGCATTCTTTCTTTTCTGACATCATCACCAAAAACAACAACAATGCACGTGCCCTGTTTGCTACTGTCGACAGATTAACAAAGCCTCCTGTGTCAGTAGCGTCTGAACATCTCTCCACGAGAGCCTGCAATGAATTTGCCTCCTTCTTTACTGAGAAAATTCACAAAATTAGACAAGCTGTCACTGCATCAATACCAAGTTCAACATATGTGTTCCCTCTTAAAATCAATTCAAATGCAATGACAGAATTTTATCTTATAAACCACAAAAACCTGGAGGACATTATACAACACCTGAACTCCTCATCCTGTTGCCTTGACATTCTGCCCACAGGCTTCTTTAAAACTGTTTTAGCTGTATGGCCTCCGATGTTCTACAAATTGTCAACACGTCCCTTCAGACAGGTGTATTCCCACAGGCCCTGAAAACAGCAGTCATCAAGCCACTCCTAAAAAAGAACAATCTAGATACATCACTCATGAAAAATTATAGGCCCATATCTAACCTACCATTTTTAAGTAAAATCATTGAAAAAGCTGTTTATCAACAGCTAAATAACTACTTAGCAATGAATAACTGCTTTGATGTCTTCCAGTCAGGATTTCGACAACACCACAGTACTGAGACTGCTCTGGTTAAGGTCCTCAATGACATCCACTTAAACACAGACAGTGGCAAAAGTTCTGTGTTAGTTTTACTGGATCTCAGTGCCGCTTTTGACACAGTTGACCACAGCATATTACTAGATCGACTAGCAAACTGGGTTGGACTTTCTGGAACTGTACTAAGCTGGTTTGAATCCTACTTAAAGGATAGAGACTACTATGTGTCAATAGGCAATTTCACATCTGAGCGGACAAATATTGAATGTGGGGTCCCCCAAGGTTCCATTCTTGGCCCTCTTCTATTTAACATCTACATGCTCCCACTAGCTCAGATTATGAATAAGAACAAATTATGCTACCATAATTATGCAGACGACACACAAATTTACATAACCATATCACCAGGAGACTACAGTCCGATACAGGCACTGAGTAAGTGCATTGAACAAATCAATGATTGGATGTGCCAAAATTTCCTTCAATTAAACAACGATAAAACTGAAGTAATTGTCTTTGGTGCCAAAGACGAACAATTAAAAGTCAGCGCACAGCTTACATCCGTTATGTTAGAAGCCACACCCCAAGCCAGAAATCTTGGTGTTGTTGTAGACTCCGACTTGAATTTCAAGAAACACATAAAATCAATTAATAAATCAGCCTACTACCACCTAAAAAACATATCAAGAATTAAAGGGCTTATGTCTCAGCAAGACTTAGAAAAACTTGTCCATGCATTTATCTTTAGTAGACTTGACTACTGTAACAGTGTCCTTGCTGGCCTTCCAAAAAAATCTATCAGACAGCTTCAGCTAATTCAGAACGCTGCTGCTCGAGTCCTCACTAGGACCAAAAAAGTGGATCACATTACCCCAGTTCTGAGGTCTTTACACTGGCTTCCAGTCACTCAAAGAATTGATTTAAAAATACTGATGTTGGTTTATAAAGCACTAAATGGTTTAGGGCCAAAATACATTACTGATATGCTGATAAGTTATGAACCGTCCAGAGCCCTTAGGTCGTCTGGGACAGGTCTACTTACAGTCCCTAGAGTTAGGACTAAACGAGGAGAAGCAGCTTTTAGTTTTTATGCACCAACAATCTGGAACAAACTCCCAGAGAACTTGAGGTCTGCTGCAACTCTCAGTTCTTTTAAATCGAGTCTGAAGACTTTTTTGTTTCCATTTTAACCTGCAATTTTCATTTTATTTGCTTCTTTTATTAAATCGAGTTTTCATTTTTTTATTTTATTTGCTTCTTTTATTCGCTTTTAAATGTTTTATAATGTGTTTTATGTATTCTAATCTTGCCCCTGTAAAGCACTTTGAGTGGCCTTGTGTCTGAATTGTGCTATATAAATAAACTTGCCTTGCCTTGCCTTGCCTTGCCTTGCCTCAGTATTAACAAACAGCCGTTACTCAAGTAGTTTTGATCTGCACCGTGGGACCCGGCAGGGTTGTCCTTTGAGCCCGCTCCTTTTTGCTATTGCAATCGAACCACTTGCGATTGCCATCAGAGGTAACAAACATAAGGTATCATTATACGCCGATGACTTACTTTTGTTTGTCGCCAAGCCAGCCACCTCATTACCGGAGGCACTTTCTGTGTTGGAGGTCTTTAGTCAGTTTTCTGGCTATAAACTTAACTTGAGCAAGAGCGAACTCTTTCCGATTAATAAAGAAGCTCTTAAACTTGATTATACAGCTCTCCCACTCAAAGTGGTGACAGACCATCTGAGTTACCTTGGGGTAAGTTTTACCAGAAATTTTAAAAACCTATTTAAATCGAACTTCCTCAAATTATTGGATCAGGCGAAGCAAATATTATCGAAGTGGTCTCCTCTGGCTTTCTCTCTCATAGGTAGAATAAATTCAATCAAAATGACATTACCATAGCTGCCAAGTCTCACTCTTTGGCCGTGAGACACACGCAAATCAACCCGTTCACACTCTCACACGCCACACCTCAAATTTCTCACGCGGAGAAATTAATCCCCAAAATAACATTTGTTTTGCGGGACTTTTATTTTCAAATTCTTATTTTGAAAAGCTAACAGACATGAGTGCCGTGACTTCCTCTTTCTGAACGCGCATTAACGTTATGCTTTGATGTGCACTGTGCATTCGAAGCGGGAGGCGAGCCCCCGTACCTGCACCTTCTCTTCTGAGGTGTGTGTAGCCTGCCAAGTTACCGCTGATAAGAATTGTGTCCCCGCCGGCCGGTGAGCGCGCGTGCATCAAACATATTAACCCTTCAATTTAGTAAATTCAGAAGATCTTTGGATCGTTTTGTATATTGTTTTTTGGTAATTTAGTTTGAAAATTAGGTTTGCAAAGTAACAAATGGCTCATCCGCCAATAAAAATGCTTTTATTCTTCTGTGTAATGAACTGTAGCCTATGTATTGCACATTTATAGCACTTTTCATAACACAAATCAAGGTAGCCTAAGAGGAGGGACCAAGTAACCCAGATGTTTTATTTTAGCTTAGTTTGCATTGGTGTTGAACTGCTCCCTAATTTTTTTTTCTTTGAATAAAGCCTAATGCTGCTAGTAAAATACCATACTCAATAGTAGACATGATATAGAATAATTACCTTTATTACAGTTTAACCAAATGTTTTAACAATAGGCTACAGGAGATATTTGAAAGCACTACACATGAATTGAATGCTATTCAGTAACATTTGTGTCAGCGAAACCGTGAATGTTCTCTTTTACTTTACATAAAAATTAATGCAGAAAAGGCACACATTGCTTCATAAAAATTCACCAGAATGCAGGAAATTAAGTGTTTAATGCTCAAAATCTTCTGGGGGGGGAGCCCCAGACCCCCACTTATAATGTGTCCACACCCAATGTTTAATTAAAACCTGTCCTACGACTTTGCAATTTATGAATTCATTTATTTGAATAAGATTTTTGATGTTTTATCACATTTTCTAATTGTCTTTTATTTCTGATTTATTATAAACAATATGTAAACTTGCAGGACACTAGCAAAAATTATTGGGTGGGAGAGAGGACACGGTTTTGGGTCCCTCGGCCAAAAAATCTCACTCCAAACTTTTGGTGAAACTTGGCAGCCCTGGACATTACTCCCAAAGTTCCTATATCTATTCCAATGTCTCCCCATCTTTCTCCCCAAATCCTTTTTTCAGGCCCTTGACTCTTTAATGATAAATTATATTTGGAATGGTAAACACCCTCGGTTAAGGAAAGCATTTCTTCAAAGACCAAAACAAACAGGCGGAATGGCCCTCCCTAATTTCCAATACTATTACTGGGCTGCTAATATCCGTTCTTTAGTGTATTGGGTGCATTTTCACCTTGACGACTCAGCCCCAGTTTGGGTAACAATGGAGTCCAGCGCTGTTAGCCCATTGTCTCTATCTGCCCTCTTAAGCGCAGCACTTCCACTCTCTTCGGCTATTCCCAATAGTAATCCCGTGATTAATCACTCCCTTCGAATCTGGACCCAATTTAGGAAGAATTTTGGAATGCAGAATTTTTCACTTTTCAGCCCAATTGCAGCTAATCATTTATTTATTCCCTCGACGGTGGATGGTGCATTCAAGATCTGGCATAAAAAAGGCTTAAAATGCATCGGTGATTTATTTATTAATGATCTATTTGCTAGTTTTTCCCAATTGACAAAACATTTTGGTATCGAAAAGACAAATTTTTTCCGATTTCTGCAAATCAGGCATTTTACGCAGAAGTTAATTCCCCAATTCCCTTATAAACCGCCAGCCAATCATGTTGATTTGTTTCTTTCTGTAAACCCCACATTAAAAGGCTCAATTTCTGTGTTTTTCAACCTTATTTCAAAGTTGCATAGCCCCTCTTTAGCAGCTATAAGAACCCTGTGGGAGCAGGACCTAGGCTCTGCCTTCACAGATCACATGTGGGATTCAGTCCTGGATCGGATACACTCTACCTCCATGTGCGCCCGACACGCTCTTGTGCAATTTAAAGTAGTACATCGTATCCACATATCTAAAACTAAATTAGCTCGTATGTTCCCCGATGTAGACCCGACCTGTGACAGCTGTAAGAGCGCACCGGCATCACTCTTTCACATGTACTGGTTGTGTCCCACCTTGACTCAGTTCTGGACATCAGTTTTTCAAACAATTTCTGAAGTACTTCAGCATCAAATTAAGCCGAACCCTTTCACTGCAATTTTTGGCATTGCACCAAATTTAGGCTTACCTAAAGTGAAGCTGAGAGTACTGGCCTTCACCTCACTACTTGCTCGCAGGGCTATCCTACTCAAGTGGAAAGATCCTGCTCCTCCTTCCCACTCACATTGGATTCGAGACATTATGGCATGTATGAATTTAGAGAAAATACGTTACACAACCCAGGGATCCGAGAATACATTTGACCGAATTTGGCGCCCCTTCCTAACTTATTTTAAAAAAACAATAATAACTATAGAAGAGTAGCTGTTACGAACATTTAATAAAAAAACCTTTGAAAGAAAATCCATCAAAGCAGATGTAGGATAGCTTTCCTAGCATGAGCATGCACGCGCGCATACACACACACACACACACACACACACACACACACACACACACACACACACACACACACACACACACACACACACACACATACACATACACATAAGAAAACACAGCTTGTACTCCACACTACAGTAAAACCTTTAAGCCCTCCCATGTTTTAGCCTTCTATCTCCAAATGCACTTTTATCAAAGATAGACCAGGTGGCAGTGAAATGAATGCTGGGAAGCATCCTGAACCCTTTTGAAACGCAGAGCACCCCCAACTGAAATGGGATGGACAGAGTGTGATAACTGACAGGACCATTTCTCAGTTCCACAGTTTGGTCCAGGTGTTTGCAACGAGAACCAAGAAGTTGCTGCATCTATTCATTTCAGTAATAGCGGCAGAGGAGCGCGACATTTGGCCAGCTGCTTGCTGCTGTGCCTTTTGCCGAATGATTCTGGTGAGACTTGACCTTCAAACTACAAACACTATTCCTCACCCCAACCAATAGCATTCATTGAACCTCCAGTAGGAAAACTATCCCTCCTTCCCTGCTGTGTGCTGCTTTCTTTGATGTCCCACTATTTTTCACTTCATTTTTATTGTTAAATGTGATGCCTCCTCCACACATAGACACGTACCTTCTCCCTCAAAACACACACACACTCTTCAATCTTCTAGCCATATCGCTGAAGTGCAAGCATATGACTGATCTTCACGCCAGCTATAATCTTCTCTTCTCCTTCCCAACTGAAGGATCTCTCATTCACTCCCCTTTCTAGTTGTTTTTCTTTCTCCACATAGAAAATCACCTGCTTTTCCCAAAAAAAGAATACAAATAGGTTTGCTGCAGCAGCAGTGCATCTTGCAATGTGATAATATGTATTCAAATTACACAGCATCGGGTTAAGTTACAACATGTTTAACTAGGCTTGAAATGGAAACCATTGTAGTGTGAGATATTGTTTGTCTTACACCACTGTGTTTCACCTGCTTATATCCCTTATCCCAATAAATGCAATTGAGCATTTTTCACATCTACTGAATCTTGTAGAAGAAAATGAAAGAAAAATGGGGACACTCCTCACCAGAAAAAGACAGTAATGGGTGTGTTTCTAAATGCCAAACGTTACATACTCTTACTTTAACATTGACCAAGTTACAGGCATTTCTTGTGGCTGTGTGAATAATGAATCTCGTGGAAGTAGCATGACAATGTTATAATACCATAAATACCTCTTTCCAACCACTGTGTCGACAACTTTTGGATGAATTGTGAGAAAAATGGATCTACCTTAATCGAGGACCATTGGGATTCATCCTCTGGGCATGTCTGTACCAAATATTATGACAACTCATCCAATAATTGTCAAGATATTTCACTACAACCAAAAATGTCACCCTTATGGTGGCTGTAGAGGGAAAGTCAAGTGAATCTCTCAGTCGTTATAAATATCATAATGTTCAAGAGCGTCCTCAACAAAAATGTGCTTGGTGTGTAGGTGAACATGTGCTGGTTCCATTTGTACTTGTGGAAAAACAGTCTTCACAAGGCATTGGATTGGTGTAAAAATGTATAATGCTGGGCTTACACTAGAGGACTTTTAAAAGACTTTGAAAAGACTGAAGACTGAAACCCTCTTACATCTGAAGACAATCAACTCACACCTGAAGACAACTGGTCATTAGTTTTCAGTCACAGAGTGAGATTTTGAAAAGACAGGGGTCTCATATCGCAACACTATAACTAGATTCCTTTTGAGATTAATATTATTTCCGCAAACGCGATAGTGATTATTTAATTAAAAAAAGATTAATTAAATATTCCGAGCGGGGGACTTCCTTTAGTTATTTGACCAGCTTTATTTGCTGATCTCGTCCCCCAATTATTTTAACTCCTAACCCTGTATTTGACGGTAAAGTGTTAAGGTTGCGCGGCTGTCAGCCTGGTTCTCCCGCCGAGGCTTCAAGGAAAAAGTGTCCGAAATAAGTGCCGGCACAGGCGGACACAGGTCGCGACTAATGCCGCTCCTCCTGTGTCGTGCTTGATGCATGCGAGAGTGTGACAGTGTTTACGTCATTTCGCTTGAGCCAACCCCTTAAGACTAGCGATAATATCAAACATGTTTGATAATGTCGGAACGTCAAGACGGAAAGAAGACTGGCTGAAATCGGGTCAGAAGACCACCATACACCAAACGACATGAGATTACGTGCACGCGCCACAACTCCAGCACGACTTCTGTGATTTCAGTCCGACATTGGAAGATTGTCTGCGACTGTCAAATCGTGTGAAAAGTCGTGTAGTGTAAGCCCAGCATAACTTGCATCAATTTCAATGTTCTCACTCACAATTTCTGAGTTTCCAAACTGACAAAATCACTCCGCTCACTTATGTTAGGAGCGTCACCTGTATGTATGTGTGTGTGTGTGTGTGTGTGTGTGTGTTTGTGTGTTTGTGACTGGTTGGCTGTAAGCGAGTCTCTTTGTGAGGGCAGCCCTCTACCACACACACGTTAGCTGTGTCTCAATACAGAGGCCACGCACTTGGTAGGACGCGGTCTCGCGGTCTATGAAGGCTATAGCCTATGAAGGCCGATTTTAAGGCCGGTTTTAAGGCCAACGAACCTTGTTAAACGGGACGGTCTCCGCAGGTCTCCGTTTACGAGCATTTCCGGTTTACGTAACAAGCCGTTACCTTGCGTGAGGACTCGCTGCTCCTGTGCTGCCTAGCAACCCTGATTGCTGCCAACGGAAACAGCCCTGTCAATGGAGGAAAAAAGAAAAAGAAGTTGCCTACCAGACGAAAAGAAAAAAAAGTACAAGAAAAAAAGAAAGGAAGATAAAAGTTAAGAAGATGGAGCAACACGTTGCTGTTTTGTTATTTTTTATTTTATTTTATGCAATCTCTGAAAAAAACGCAATGAATCATGGGATATGTTGGGCCACGAAGGATACATCTGATGCAGCCTTCAAAACCGTGAAATGAAGGCTGCATTTCTCGGCTGCATATGAGGAGCCTTGCAAAGAGCCTTGCAAACGGGACAGCCTTTGCGCGCAGCTATGACGCAATCGGTCTTCAAATGCAGCCTACGTAGGGTGCAACCCCTGAATTGAGACATAGCCATAGTGTGTGAAGTCACGTTACTGTACACAGAAATAAAGTGTGGCTATAAGCTCATACTTCAGGATAATAATAGCTGCGGCGATCCGGTTGCAGCCTAGCTTAGCCTAGCCTAGCTTTTCCAATTCATTGAATACTTTCCCCTGTGTAGAAATACACTCATACACTCTGGAAAATTAAGTGTGGGGGTTTGGATTGAGCAGCGGACCTTATAACCAAGCCCCAACCTCAGGCCGTGTCCGGACTGCCATACTAGCGTCCTACATCCTACATACTCACCATCTATATACTGCATACTCTCTACTCAAAGATCGATTGTGTATGTGAGCTGCGTCGAAACGTTTTCAGTTGAAGTATACTCAAGCAATGAAGAATTTCTTCTTCTTCTTATAAGATTCAGGCAGTTTAGACACTGTTAAGCTTATAACCGCCCTCTACAGGTTAGATATTGAACTAGATTTTTACAGTCCTGTGTTCATCATTTGTGTTTTAGACATCTTGTTTTATAATTATGTTTTGAGGCGGAGGATCCCTCCGACGCTCTCTGTCCGGCTCATCAGCACTCAGCTGTCTGTGAGTTGAGCTGGACGAGCCGCGGTGTGAGGAACAGCAATCTGTTCTAATCTCTCTCCACTATCAGACTCACTTCACTCATTTCACTTAGTGACTCTAATGTTGTTAGGTATTTATCTTCATCTCTTATCTATTGTAAGAGTTTATGAATGACTGCACGTACAGTTGTCAGATCGCGGAACTCCAAACAATGTTGTTGCCTAGCAACTTGCTCGAAAATATTTCATTTTCCTGGGCGGGTAGAATTGACCCAATGCATTGTGGGGCGGTTGAGTAGGAAAAGTATACAATCGATTCATACCCAAAATCTTCCCGGAAGTTAGTACTCATCTGGGAATTTCTCACATACCCAAACTCGCATACCCAACCGTCACATACTCAAATTGAAGTCAAAATGAGTATGAGTAGGACGTTAGTATGGCAGTCCGGACACGGCCCCAGCGATTTTTACCAGCATCCAATAAGGAAGTGACCACAACTGTAGTAACCGGAAGTGCCACTAGGGGGGTGGTGCCAAGACGAGCAGTTTTTCTTTGACTCACTTGTTAGATAGGCCATTTTCAAAGTCTTATTAAACCTATTTACAGCCTGGGCCACAAAACCATTTTAGTCTGTATGTTTAGGTCATATCTCCATGACAACACTGAGGGGGGTGAATTTTTTCAGACCACGCTAGTTTTTATTTTATCGGAGGTTAAAATTTATTGGCGCGATCTCTTGAGTGACAGCTCTCCGCCCGTTGTCCCTCACTTTGCCTCGGAGGCATACGTCAGCTATCTCCCTCCCCCTCACAAAATGGCGACGCGCACAAACCAGGATTATTGGATGCCGTGTGAATAACTGAGGTCAGCCCGGATGCTACATCCATATTATTTACTATCTATGCTTATAACCAGCTAGATTATACACCGTTCCTTTTATTTGGCGATTTTTACAGGACATAGGCCGCCGTGGTTAATGTTAACATTTACATTACTGATACCATAGTTGCATGTTTAGAACGTAGGAACGTCACACTCGCCCTGTTCAGCAACAACAAGCGGACCAATTTATACACAGAGGCGCAACAGATTTACTTACTGAAGGCATTTAATTGTCAAAATATTATTAAAAACTATTAGAATATATTCAAATAGTAATATTGATAAACAAAGGAACCTCAAATGTGATTTTTGGGCAAAAGTCAAAGCCCTAGTATTTACACAGCCAGTCACTGGATATCAAACATTTGGTTAAAACTTTACAATGACATTACTGAGGAACGAGAACTAAAGGTTTAAACGAAAACTCTTGATGTAAGATGTGCACAGTTGCCCAAAAATGGATCCCAGTTGATTAATTTTTTGGCATAATAGACAAAGATAAAACGGTTTTGCATGATGCAGTATGGAGGAAGCAGTGACAACCAGGGAACCATTTTGGGTTTTTAGTGAAGGTATCAGAGGAAACCTAACAACTCTCAGTGGCTCATTTCAGAAGTTACTCGCCACCATGTATGGTAGCTTGTTACCATGCTTCTGCCAAGTCATTGTCTGGATCCAATTCAAACACGAGTGGACAAGTACAGCCTGCGAAACCAATGTCCTGAAATGATCTCTGTATCTTTTTTCCGCGTAACACACACACACACACACACACACCGAAGAGTAAACTAGTAGGATGTTAGCACAGAATAACAAAACTCTGGCTTTGCGGCCAAAATAACAGTTATGTTTGGCTAGTATACTGGTTGAAAAAAGTAGATGCTACCAATTTAATGTGTAGAAGGAATCTGAACAAAAAATGGAATCTGATAAACCATGTATGTTGTGCAGAATAAGTTAAGGTATATAGAATTAATTTTGAATGGAAAGAGGGCAAAGGCTCATAATTTTTTTTAGCAGATGAAATGAGAGGTCTCATTAACTGTTTACGGGTTACGGCCAGAAAGTCTGCTGTTTTGATCTTTCTGTCCACCACTTTCTTCCAGACTTAAAGGCCTACTTCACCGGTTTGAATATGAAGGTGGATTGAATTCTGAGATCCTATTTTAACCCTATATTTCTCTTTCTGTGATGTCACGAGAAAGAGAAATATAGGGTTAAAAAAACACTCTTTCTGCCTTTTCTCAGGCTAGGATGAACCGATTTTATTTTATTTTTGCACATTTATACTACATAGGATCTCAGAATTCAATACACCTTCATATTCAAACCGGTGAAGTAGGCCTTTAACTATCTCATTGACTATCAGATGGATTGCCCTTGGATTTTGTACAGACATTCATGGTCATCACAGGATAAGGTCAATGACCTGGATAATTCACACCATTAATCCAAATGGCTTCTTCTGTTCTGTTGTCTAGCAAGGATTTAAGCTTGCATCTGATTCACACCGTGCTACCTGACAAAAACCCTTCAAACTCAAAAGCAGAAGTCAAGGAAAGAGGCTTTCAAAGCATGTGTTAGAAGAGATTAAGTCTCACTTCAAATACAAACTATACCTACGTTAGAAAATAAAACTACAGTGGCCCCATTTTTTTTATCAGACTATCGGAAGAATACCAAACAATTTGTGCAGACCACATTGTTGCAGGTTTAAATCTGGGAACATGTGATAATGCATGGTTCACCCAAAGGATCTTCTACTGAAAAAAACACAACAAAGCAAAACTGTCTATTCAGTGAAGTTTGCACAGATTTCTGCCTTTGTGAAACCGAAAAATCCCTCAGGCCAGTACTTTTCTTTACAGCCCTTTAGAGCACTCACATTGTTGTGGGTAAACATACATTTTAGAGAGAGAAAATGGTTGGTTTGAAAGAAGCATCAAAGTGGGTGTACAAGTTGTAGAGCCCCACGTAGCATAGCAGAGTGGGTCTGTAACATCCTTTGTCCACCTCAGACTATATGCCACTTCTATTTTTCCAAAACAAACAGATTGAAGCCAGGTGCAAGGAAGCAGCCTCACAATTTAGATGTTTTTTTTACACTCAAGAGGACACAAAAAAAAACCTTCTGAGTAGATGTCATCGACTGCAACACGAGGAGGCTTCAAATCTCTAAAGGTGCGAACACAATGCACATCGCCGCGCGGCGAGTTTACAGAGAAAGTCAATGTATTTCGAGCGCCGCCGCGCGAATCGGCGGCGGCGGCCGGCGGCGAGCGGTTCACGCGGCGCGGCCAGGGGCGGCGCGGCGCGAATGGGGCGGCGCGGCGCGGCCGCCGCAGAAGTTGAAAATATTGAACTTTTCGCCGCCGGCCGCGCCGCGATAGCCAATCAGCGTTGAGCTCCTCCCGACGTCACTCACTTCGGGACCACGTGCACATTCAATGACTCATCGGGCGGCGGGCGGCGGGCGGCGGCCGGCGGCGGACACAAATGAGCCAAATGAGCCAAAATTATCAGGCGGCCGGATCCTGCGATTCCTGCGGCCAACCGCCGCGCCGCAGAGTGCAGTGTTTCGCACCTTTAAGATTAAAAAAAGTTTTTCCATCCGGTGCCAGAAGTGAAAAAAATTACAAGACACATTTGACTTCACCACTAAAGAGGACAGTTTTAATTTTGTTTTGACATTTCACTGATGAGCTCACATGGATCACCAGTTATATAATGTTAAATCACTATCATTTACCCGTGACTATGAGCAGCAGTAATGACAGGTGCAAATGACTAATGATTATAGCGTATAAATGGTTTTATATCACAAATATTGGCAGCCATAATTAGAAAGAGTCAGAAATCCATAATCAGGTTTTCATATTGGGAAGGTTACACAATGTAATGGCTTTCCTTTTTTTGCATGACTGCCTTTCAGAGCAGCAGGACGACTTTTCCACTCAATAAATATGCTAAACAAATATGCAAAAAAAACTGCAGAAATCTGTTTAATTGTATTGCCTCGGCTTGTTCTTTGATGTCCTCCGGATAAAAGCGTGTGCACAGTGCTCCTGGTGCGGGCTGCTAAAAATAATCACCAAATGATTGGCCAGCGAGTTGATTACTGGAAGAAGAAAAAAGTAGAGGCCTTTCTGCAGTATACAGGATTAAGCATGTTTTCAGCGGCTAATTAATCTTACTTTTTAAACTCTTACAAGTGAGCCCAATGCCAAATGAACCAGGTGTTTTAAGACAGTTTCTTAACAGATTGTAGTTGTGTGCGGCTTCGTAATCCTAATTACAAATTAATTTTCCCTGCGTTTATCTGACTCGTTTCATCACACTGTGGGTTCAGACTGAATACAAATAAAGTATTGAAAGTATTGAAATCTCTCTAATAAAAATGCAATTCCACTTACTCCACACATATACATTGATAATTCCACAGCACATTATTCAAATCATTGTTATATACCTTGAGGAAATATTAAAGTTCTCCCGTTCCAGTTTTATATTCTTCAATTCCACAGCCCTAAACATGTTAAGCAATATCTGTCATTATGTTTATTATTATCATCCCCATCAACTTCACAGCCATTAATATCCATCCGGGCCCATTCTTTATATTGTAGAGGCTGGGAGAGGGGATGCTGCAGTGTATCTCAGAGCACATCGTCTGAGAGACAAGATATAACCTTGACAGGCGACCTGCCTGTCACACATAACAGATGATTTATAGTTTCAAACTAATCTATCCGTCATGTCTTTGGAGATGGGAAGAAAACCCATATAAGCACAGGGAGAAATCACGCTCATCTCGCACACTGAAATGGCCCAGCCTTTGCAGATAGGGTTCAAACTCAGGTCGTTGCTTGGAGGGGACATTGCTTACCAATGAGCCACCCAGCTAACAGCGCCAATACGTGTGTGTACAGGCAAACTAGGAAATTGCATAGAGCAGCACTTTGGCAAGGAAGACAAAATGTGGGACTATAAAAAAGGAAATTGTTGTGTTCGGCCCTCATTTTGTCTCCTCTTGTAGTCCATTGGTGAGGAATGTGTGTCTGTAAATTAAATTCACCAATCAGTGCCCTACTCACCAATCAGCGCCCCTGCCTCCATCCCCATTTCTGACGAGGTCAAAGCTGCACAGTCTGTGGGCCGGAGGTGCAAACACTGTACAATGTAAGCTAACGAAACTGTCTGACTGTGAATACAAAAAGAGGAAAATAGCAAAGGAAAAAGTGCTAGCCAACGTACAGGGAGTGAGCGTGACGCCATTTAACGTATAGCGCTGACTCACGGACAGAGTGAGGAGGTTGATGATGTCTGTGCCTGGCTGCGCACTGTGTGTGTCCATGTGTATTACGCACATGAGGTTTTTCTTATACTGTATAAATGTTTGCATTATTATTACAGTAGCTATTTAGAGCAGTTGAAATTTATATATTCAGAAAATAGAGGTGTTATCAAGACTCTGCAGTAAAAAGGGTTTGGAACCTATTGGATTTATGCAGACCTGTTGGTGCGGTTGTTGTCATTCGGATGATGCAGAGAATAGAAACCAGATGCCTGTCTGGATACATGAGAATTGTTAAATTGAGTTGATTAAGACATCAAGTGAGTATCTGTGTAACACCAAGATGATTGGCCTGTATGACTTGTAATTCAATTTGTTGTGAGAGTCTCACAGTGAGACATCAAATGACCTGCAGTGCTACCACAGACACATGGGCTCTGACTGCTGCATGACAGGTGTCAAATCATGCCTCCAGTGGAGCTGAGCTGCATTCAAAACCAAACACAGCTGTTTTTTGAGCTGGCTGGAGAGAGAGAGAGAGAGAGAGAGAGGAGAGAGGAGAGAGAGAGAGAGAGAGAGAGAGAGAGAGAGAGAGAGAGAGAGGACCCAGTCATATAGTAAATGCGATGCAGGTGGAGTTGTAATGTGCTTTACGCATACCCTGATGTGATTATCTACTGTAAGTGTTACATGGTCTTATAATGTTTATTGGCTTCATGATGTGCCTGAAAGTGTGTATCTATACAATAGCACCCCTCTTGTCAGTCTCACTTCCTAACCAACCACCAAATCTGGCCTCTATCCTGCAATCCCACGATGAAATGTTTTCTTACTACTGGAAAAGTAAACAGTATGGCTATAACATTTCAAAATACATAAATAAATAAAATAAAATGCTGTGCAACTCCTGCGATCCACGGGTTACACTATGTGAAAGGAGAAATACTAAGATGGGAATAAAAGAGTTGGTAGTATGTTAAAGTGTCATGTGTGAGGGCTCGTCTTTGTTCTCCTGTGCTATACTACACATCAGTCCTCAGTCTGTCCAACCACACAGCAGAATTAATGTGATGAGGGACCAGGACTGAGAGAGCATAATGAGGTTTATAATTAGCCTGCAGGTTATAGGGCTGGCCGCTGGAGGTCAAGCCTGAATGCTTCTTCGCTGTCAGGTGAATGCGTCTGTGTGTGTGTGTGTGTGTGTGTGTTGTGTGTGTGTGTGTGTGTGTGTGTGTGTTCGTGTGTAAGAAAGAGGGTTGATTCAAACCTGACCACCAATTAGCTTTATCCCCTCATTATAATTCAAATGTTTAAAAATCTAAAGCAGGATATAAATACTTTTATTTTTGCTATTCAGAATACATCCATCAATCAGCTGTATACTCATATTCCACATTATCCATGCTTATGCAGTGAGATGAGCTTAATCTATGTTATAATGATTCCCTACATGTCTAAACAATGGTCTCTGAGCCGGTCTTTGCAGGACTGATGTAAGCCATTGACTACAATTGGCAAGATGCAACCGTGCGAGAGAACCAATTTGGCAATGGCGCCGTACCACCCTCCTCCACAGTGGAGATCAAAAACCCCAGCTTCCACCTGCTGCCGTCAGATTGTAGCACACGCTCTAACAGATTGCTCACAAAATGCAGGCAAGCTCCAAGAGGGACTTTTCATTCTTTAATTATATGTAACCCCCTTTTATCTACAGTATAAAAATTAAACATGACCTTAATACGGTAAAAATGGAAACCTTTATGGTGGAGGGATTGTGATATAGCAGGAGAGGACGATTTTGATGTGAAGTTACAACCGTTAATTACAAGTATCATTACAGCCATTTCTATTACTAGAGCTTATGTTGGAACTCTCTCTTTTTCTTTTTTCTTTCTTTCTGAGAATGCAAAACTATCACAACCAGTCCCATTTCCCTAGTTTTCTAAAGGTAATTAAGAACACTGGATTTAACACACGAGAGCAGTTGAAATTCAAATATTTGCGCTTTTCAAATAAACTAATCAGTCTGCGGGGCAAGGTGACAGTGTTGCCATCCATAATGTTAGTTATAACTCTTTATACACAAATCACGATCGTGTAAGAGTGATATGCTTTTACCTGCCAGCCACTTGTATTTAGTTTTCCAACAGCCAAGGATTTTTTAAGCTTTCACTCAGAAGTGAGTGTAGTAATACATAAAAAGCACCGAAAAAGAAAATAACTAAATTGTGTTTTATTTCCCCTGCTGAAAGGTCTGGTTATTTGCATAAGTGGGCATTGCCCTTGACTAACATACATCCCCATCACATTGGGCTTTCCTATAAATCCCTGTGATTTTGTGCTGGCTTCTTTTGATTTTAATTGTGTATTGGACTACTAGCAGATGATCCTGCTGTGTAGTTCAATACGTGTTCCCAATCCGACATAAGAGCATTTTACTGTTTTATCTTTTCCTCGTTGCCCTTTGAGATTTCCCTTTCATGAAAATTGTGTTCGAAAATTTGATGTGAAATCCTTTATCCTCATTTCCATCTGTACTACAGCTTTTCACGGAAGATGGAGCTTTTTAAGCTTTAAGGAAGGATAGCAGATTGTTTCATCAGTTCCCCAAAAAGCAGTTCATTTCATAAGATTAAAAGAGCATATAGTGAGTGTTATATGTGTGATTATCTAGCAACTCTAATACCTAATAGCAAAAACGTGATGGTCTGAAATTCCTAATTACGTCTCTGTATTCTCCAAAGCACAATGAATTAAAAACACCAAATGTTTCTGGGTGTCCAATGTGAGCCTTTTTTCCCCCGGGCGGCAAACGAAAAGGGAACTATTTCCAAAACAAGCTCTAAAGACCAAAGATTATCCAGCTAATTACATATTATCTGGGACAACAGACATAAAATGGGAGGACCGAAAAGGCACACACTCATCCACTAAGCAGGCAATTACAATTACTATCAGTGCCACAGTTTTACTGATTAAGGAAGGTGATAATGGTGACAATCACGATGACTAACAGAGCATGGAGTAATCAGAACCAGCTATTGGGCCCTGCAGCCACAAGAACAGTGCTAACAAGGTGCCCCGCCATGCGTCAGACACAACCCAGGTTGACTCATACGAATCAGTCACATAATGCAGGATGAAAGCAGTGTGGACCTACTGATGGTTACAGAAAGAGATTTGGCAGTTTTATTTTTGTTGCTGTTACACTCAATCAATTATGCTTTATTGAAAATGAACAAAAATCCTGAGAGCTCATTATCTCTGTCAGGCAAACCTAAATCAGACATTTGTAGCTTAGTATAGTTAAATGTGAAGCAATTGAGCATGGCTCCAAAAACGAACACATTCTAGCTTACATCTCTAAAACATCTTCTTTACATAGCATGGCAAGTGTAAAGAACATAGCCACACATTTCTAGAACAAGTGCCTCTCAGTGGGTATAACAGAGAAATTGTCACACGGTCCAAAAAAAATCAAATGAATTCAGCAATTATTCTTCGAATGAGTGTTTACATATTCCACACACTTTCAGCGACCTCTTTAAAGGATCACTAAATGCCCAACTGGCCAATTTGTACTACAACGTGAGGTCAGTCTCTTGTGGTTTTCAGCCGGGTTACTCTTGCGGAACAAAATGCCTTGCAGGGAGGTGAAATAATGAAGATGTTTTAATTAATTTATGCCAGTAGTATACTTTGGGATAGTGCAACAACAGTTTTGTATTTCCCTATGCCCCATGTATAATGAATCCTTGAAGTTTGCTCTACATTTCCGAAAAAGACATGGCTCAACAAGGGAGTACCCTCTGTTTTAAGAAACCTGCACCTGCTTGTCACCTGCCTTCTGCATACCAGTACCTGCCAGTAAGCTTTGTTCTTTAAATATATCACTGATTCCACCTGATGGTAACCGTTTGCTCTCATGAGTCATGTCCAATAGGGAATGGGACAGCCATTTTTGAGTGTCCGTAGATCTACAGTAACTGGTAGCTGTGGTTATCCCTCAATGTCAAACTGTCACTCTGCCGCCTACATTACCCTCAATGCAATTTGATCTGCGATGGTTCAGATTTGGGTGTGTTATGCTAGTAGCTGCTCATTAGCATCTATAATGTGCCCAAGCACACCTCTCATAACTGTGCAAGGGCCAAGAAGTATACCGTGCTGGAGTACTGTACGGAGCATTCACACTGATCAAACTAGAATTTAGGGTGTGGTACAGATGGCCTACTGCGAATGCGCCCTTAGCCTCAAGCTAAGCAGACATGTGGAGTAGGCTACAGCAGTCTGCTAAGCTTACAGTACTACTATTTCCACTTCCCCAGAACTTTTACATTTTTAAAATGCTATTCTTCAGCCCCAACCGATGCTGACTCAAGTGCCATCAGTTGGGGCAATTCATCAGATCTGCAGCAGCTGCATCTCGAGACACAAAAGGCTTAAACACCTGTAAACACACTTTTGATGAAGGGAGTTCTGCTTTGAACAACATTCATTTTGATGTCACCTTCAGTGATATCATGTCTGTTCATTTGTATGCAAGTCATCCTGGAGCTAGTGTTTGCTGTGCCACAATATTGAATTGCACTTAGTTATATTGATTCATCATGCCATTTTTCAACATTTTCCCCAAACAAATGTGTTCAATTTGTGGATAACTAAAGAGTGTCTGATAGTAAATGGATTCTAACAAATTATCCCACCTTGCGTTTTGCAATACATTTATTCTATTTGCAAGTTATTTGATTTTACCATGATGACACATATACTTGAAGTGATAAGAAATGGTTTTATAATAAAGCAAATCACTCCACGGACATTTACCGTTTGATTATGCTAAGTCTGGATGCAGTATTCCCCTCAGGCTGGCTTGGCAACAGCAGAGTGTGACAAATGCAGTCTGCCCACTGAACGCCCCTCTGCTGCTGATGGGGAGCGTGATTTCCAGTCTAATTTCAGATGCCGCCACCTTAGTGTATTTCTTGTGTACCTGATCCTGACAGTTTCAGGAGCAGACTTATTTAATCAAGTGACTCACTTCACTCTGATCACAGCGTCTTGCCTCACTAATCTGTACCTCCCTAATGTAATCATTCACATCCTCTCCAGCGATGCAGTGGTAAATATAACCTGACCTTCAGACGCTGATCAGGAACATGAACACCACCATATACACAGAGACAATCGCATTATGCCGATCAATCATTTCAGAGTTTTCCCTTTAAGATACATGGGCAGAAAATGTGGTAGAAAAAGACTGTTGTATGTATGTCATTTTACATGTGTCTGCCTGAATCTATTTTTTAAATATTCATTAAGTTTAATAATATTACAGAACAAAATACATGACATAATCATGAATTAATTACCAATATGTGTATTAAAGGTGGAGTCAGCGTTTTTGAAGCATGCTTGTTGTCAATTGTTGAGGGGGGTCCAAATCAATGAATTTCCCCCCTAGTTTGCCACCTGTACTGTGTCTGCACTGAAAATAAATCCATTGCTAATACGCACCCTAGGCTCTGTTAATGGGCATGTTGATGGTGGGCCCCTTTGTTTACATATCCTTTGTTTACACACCAGTTTACAGAGCCTACGCTATGTTTTAACACTGGATATTTTTTCAGCACACCCACAGTACAGACAGGTATCGGGTCGTGAGGAGATATTCACTGATTTAATCAAAAAGGGATTTTGTCAACAAGAGTTCTCTAGAAACCATGTCTCCACCTTCTAAATGTCATACAATTGCACACATACCCTTACAGAACAGAGATACCATTTTCAAGGTCCCTCACTCCTCACAGAGTGTTCACTATACTGTATGTGCTGCTGCTAATCTCTTTTCCAGTGCTGTCGCAAACAATCCCAACTCCTCTTTCGACAGCTGCATCTCAACAGTAAGCCTCCGTTGGCTATTCACACAGTAATAAAGGCTGATGTCATATATATTTTTTTGCAACCAAGGGGCTGGGTTTTCTGCTTTGTTGAGACCCATTGTATTCTACAAACGTACATGTGCTGTCAATTTTTGATGCCGCTTATCTATTTTGTCCTGCTGAGTCAACTGATGAAAGAGCATTATGAAAGAGAAATTACTCAAACACAGCCTCCCTGACTGTGCCCCTCCCGCTCCGTCCTCCTCTGTTTGTGGTGACGTGTGGATCCTTGCAGCCTAGATGGATCCGTGGGCGGTCTGTTGCAACTGGAACTCCTGATGAGATGAATGACTCGGATAAAATTTTTTTTTTTTTTTTTTTTGGACTTTTGAATGGTGGATGACATTAAGCGTGCCCTGCTGTAAAAGTAGACCTGCAGTACATCAGGGACATTTCTCAGCATCTTTTTCTTACTTTTTGGTTGCAAAGGCCTCCTGCAATAATATGTGAATGTTTGTTTGTGGCAGCATGTTCCACCAAGCCTTTTTTTTAATCTCTATCAGAATTAACAAATATGATTGTCTCTGTTGCATACTCTCTCTGTATTAGACACTGCTGTTATGAGGAGTGTCAGTAAATCCGAGAAAGATTTACATTTACTCCAGAGTGTATCTTGTAAACAGAATTGCCCTGTGTGTTCTGTGACTGAAGCATCGTGCCACAGGGAGTGACTTTACCTGTCACTTTGTGTGCTCTTACTCCCCCTGCTGGCAGTGACACATACTTGCGCCATATGTAGCCATTTTTTTACAGTAGCACCACTCTGAGTTGATCCACTACGAACCTTATAAATATGTGTGACTTCACAAATACGCTACACGCATGTGAGACATTATATATTTTTTTCTGTACCATCTGAGGAGGGATAAAGTACTTTAAAAGAAATGCCTTACTTCTCAAATCAGTAATCCATTTTTATATATTATACACAGTCGGCCTAGCTTAGCTCAAAGATTGGATATGTGGAAGCAGCTATAGCCTGGCTCTGCCCTAAGGAAAGAAAAATCCACCGAACAGCCCTTCACTACACTGTATCTTGGTTGTGTAATCTGTGCAAAATCTGAAGGATAAACACCTCCAGTGTTAGACTATTGTTTGCTGTCACCCTGAGATCGGCGAAATTCTTTTACCTTTGTACAGAGACAGATACCAGTTTCCCCTACTATTATTTGTGCTAAGCCAAGTGTCTCCTATACTTTAGCTTCATATTTACCTTGCATGCATAGAGATTCATTTTCTCAACTACCTCTCAGCATGAAAGAGAAGAAGCAAATATTTATCAAAATGTCCAACAATCCCCTAATAACCTATGTTGAACACTCTGATTTTCTTAAAGGTTCAGTAAGCGAAATGGTTATTTTAGCTAACCTCCTGTCAGTGACTGCAGTCAGCAGTCCCCTACCTCGTCCTTACGTCACCACATTATTGCACATCGGTCTTCAAGCAGCGAGTTATCTAGCATCCTCTCAGATCCTTAAGTGCGATAAAACATGACAAAAACCATCAAAACAGACATAGGGGAGGATTTTTACCTGCTCCGCCATTGTAGGCGCATACACATACACCCATCTGTCGCTCTGTGCTTGCATCGGCAGTGAGACAAGCCGGTTTGTAGCGTTCTTTCTTCTTTTTTTTTTAAGATATTTTTTGGGCATTTTTATGCTTTATTGACAGTGCAGAGAGACAGAGGTGAAATGGGGCAGAGAGGGGAGTGACATGCAGAGAACGACTGCGGGTGGGAATCGAACCCGGGTCTGCTTCTGGGCCTGGCCCGGGAGGGGGATGCCTTACCAACTGAGCTATAGGCGCCCCCAGCGTTCTTTCTTCTGATTGGGTATCAGTTGTGGGATCCAAGAAAAGTTTATTTGCCGATTTCATGCAGAGCGGGTGACTGAGAGATCGGAGTTATGAAACGTGCACACTATACATGATCACTGTATAAATAGCGATTTAACACGTATATTATCATAAATATATCGCTTACTTCACTTTTAAGTTTCAATGAGTAGTATACTATTTTTCTGTTTGTCATTCAAACAGAAGCTTTGGTGCATGAGTATAGTAGTTAACAGGAACTAGTAATCACACCTGTTCTTTCACTGAAAGAAACTGTGGCAACATTTAACAAACTACACACCTTGGACAAAATGATCACTGGTGCAGGCACCATGGAAAATAATCAGGCCATGTAGTTTTTCTGAGCCCTCAGTTTGCAAACTAATGCAGCAGCCAACGAATACATATTACAGAAAGGCAATGATTGCAGTTGTTGGACCTCACATCAGAGTCACAGAGATTATAGAAGTGATGGAGTTTCTGTTCTCCCCCATTTAGCATGCTTGTGTCATTGGTGGGAGTGCCATTAAGAGCTGACTTCGATGAGTAAATGCTAACACAGAAAAGCAATGAAATAATCCGAGAAAGAACACAAATATCTGCGGTGATCAGGCCATTAAATCATACATTTATGTTTCAAACCATGCCCTTCATTGGTAACCACACAGGGTGTATCAATGTGTCTGTCAGCTTTTTAGTTATTGTCCATATTCCACCTTTTCCAAACCAGTGATTGCTATGATACTGGCATCTGTCCACAGGGCAAAGTTGTTGTTTAGAGTAGACACTGCAAGCAAGGTACTGAGGTGTGACTGATAGAGATACCTTTGCAAATGATAACACTAATTAAATAAGATGAGTCAACCAGGGCTGCTTCTTGTCTGTCTCACTGGTTTTAATTGTGAATCATAAATTTCAAACGGGCCCCCTAGACATGTGTTCCTTTAGAATATAGACACACCTGCTTGTGACTGTTGTAGAAATCCAATTGAATGGTGTTGAATGTCAGGCATGACTGCAAATGGGGGGTGGCAAAAGTGTGTGTGGGTGGGGTGGGGGGGATGAGTACATGAAAATAATGCATTTGATTGCAGAGAAGTGAAGGAGCAATCATTCAACTTTATATTTTCTCTTTGAAGTTTTGCTAAGTAGCCAAAGTCCTCAGCCTGGACTGAAGTGTGCACTATATACACATATGTGGGTATATGCAGCCTGTGTGCACATTTGTGATGGCTGCTGAGCTGCTGGATGCAAACTAAGGGGCTGTTCTGACAGTGAAACTGAGTTTAGAAGAATGACACACACACACACACACACACACACACACACACACACACACACACACACACACACACACACACACACACACACACACACACACACACACACACACACACACAACACACAGCCTGTATTTCAGGGATCGCTCTTAATTACCCTCAATCTGAACGCCACTGTTTGTCTCACAGACTAATGACTTAGATGTGGATTAAGCACTTGGCACTGTGCTAATTAGCCCGCTAGCCACTCCCTGGGCATCGGCAACGGGAGCTGCAGACAAAAAGCCATCAACCAGGGATAGGCACTGTTAGTTTTTCCATGGCCCCATATCTCACCTCTGACCTCCCCTCTTACACAGCCACCACGCCTTCTCCTCTCATTCAGACAAAATAGTGCCCTGCTGAAGAACATTTCTGGATCCTTTATTCAAGTAAAACTGCTGATACACTAATTTAATGATACTAAAAGTCCAGCATTCCAAATCTCACTAACTGATACGGTTGAGGTGGAGCTATTTCTGCTTTATTTACTGCACATTTAAGTATTTTAGTCCAGTTCTTTGTTCCCAATCCCAAAGTATAGCGGTTAAAGCTTCTGGAAACCTGTCCTAAAATAGATAGATATATGTCTATATGATCTCAAAGTTCTGTGTCTCAATAAGCGTTGACAAAAATCTAATTGAAAATAAATGTTAAATATTATAAAACTTAGTTTATAAAAAAAAACTGCTCTTTTATTGTCGAGACCTTTTGACGGGACTGTGTGGGTGTGGCCATATCAATTGATCTCCATGGCAACAGTCATTGTTTTAATAGAACAATGGGCAGATAAATGCTGTGATTGGTTCAAAATACGTATTGTGTCATAAGAACCAGAGCATAGCCCGCCTCATCTAAACTGAATTTCTGTTTCTGTTTATCAAACTTAAATGACAACATCTTTAATTTTAATGGATAAATATGCCTCTAAAAACTCTTTTCATATGCTTACTATGCAACTAACTCCCCGCTTTAAAATATATACTAGGCCAGGGGTTCTCAACCTTCTGCAAGCTGGGCCCCCCCAAAGCTGGGTCATTGCAGTTGGGCCCCCCCACCGACCCTGACAACCCCCCCCCCCCCTCCACACACACACACACACACACACACACACACCACCCTACACAGATAGATAGATAGATAGATAGATAGATAGATAGATAGATAGATAGATAGATAGATAGATAGATAGATAGATAGATAGATAGATAGATAGATAGATAGATAGATAGATAGATAGATAGATAGATAGATAGATAGATAGATAGATAGATTAATGCGATTAATGTGCTGTGCAGCCTGAACGCGGAGTTGTGTGTGTCTCAGTGGCGATTCCAGGAAATTTTGACTGGGGGTGGCCAAGGTGGGCCACAGAGCTAGAGTGGGGTGGCCATCGCACCCCTGAATGAATAGCATGTGATATGCTGTACAACCAATTCAAAGATGATTTATAATCCCAAATGCCCTAATCATGTTAGTATCCATTGTAATGTTTGTCAGAAAACTAAACCCCTGAAGGGGGGTGTTGTGGGAAATATTGCATATGACATATCTCTGAACTCATATATTGAAATGCTTACTTAACCATTGTTGTATATAGACTTATAAGTGAAATTGAATATACTGCATAAACTGTTTGTGACTCTAGAAACTAGAAACAAAGTATCGCAACAGACCACTCGGACAGCCACGCCTATGTTTAAGTTATGCACCATTACCCTGTCTGTCTCCTATTGTCCTATGATCAAACTCCTCCCATGGTTAAGATATGTACAATTAGTCTGTCTGCCTGCCTGAAACAATGTGCTTAAATACCTGTCTCTCCTACGAAACGGGGCTCACTCTTTCATTCACTTTCCCTGTGTCTGCATTAGTGGCCTCTCCGCGGAGATCCTTGCTTTATGATTGAATAAAACCTATTGCTACTATTAACGTATCACTGTTGCTTAATTTTCCCATTACAGTTGGCGAGCTAGTTGGACGGAGAGACGACCGGAGCAACACGGGGCCGACAACAGTTTTTTTTGGTTGATCACCTGATTCTTTGAACTCATCTCGCACAAAACTTCCCTTTTAAAACTCGGGAAAGAGAGGAATTCTGTTGCTCGTCCCGTGAAAACTCTGCCGTCTCCTCCTAAAAGTACCGGTAAGTGAGGGGTTGATTTTATTTAAAAGGCATATACAATTGGGTAAAAGTGAGTTACTTCTGAGCGAAATCTCTGCGAGAGCCGTCGCTGGATGCAGCTGGGCCGGAACTCGGTTTCCTTGCAAAAGTGAGGCAGGCTGTTGGTTAGTTTTGGCTTGGGTGCATTTCGGCGACACTATCGTATTGAATAATCTTTCCGAGGCAGCACGCGCACTAAGTTGACGAATTAGTCTTAAAGTCTAAAGGTTGTAGATAGAGCTGACCCTGAAAGTAGGCACATATGGTTTTCCTTGTTTACTGGTTAAATCGACGGATTGAAAAACAAGTTATTTCGGCCAGGGTTTTTTGTAGCCCATGTATAAAAATTGTCCAGTGGAGGTAGTTAGAAGACTATCACTTTTACAGACCAAGATACTGTTGTTTTAGCGGGGTTTGTTTTGATCATGGAGCAAGGACTTTGAGATCTCATAAGTGTTTTATTGTTTTGTCTTGTTGTTTTTTGTATTGTCTTGTTGTTTTTTAATTCTGTTTTGCTTTGTGTTAACTAGCAACGGTACCACAAGGAAAAGGTAAGAAAAATTGTGTAGTGGCCTTATTCCTGTGTTTTTAACAATGGGGATGACTCCTAGCAAACGGGCAAAAGAATGGCAGCCAGCCATAAACGTTGCCAGAAGCCCCGGTTTGCTCCGGGGGACAGTGGAGGTATTGCCCGCAGGCCTCGCACCAGCAGCACCGACCCACCCTGTCCCAACAGCGGTTGTCCCCACAATACAAGAGGCTCCGGCCCCAGTGCTTCCCTCGGCGGACGCACCCACAGAGTCGGCCGGCAACACCGTCACCATCAGCGTTGCCAACCCCAACCCACCGCCTTACGACAATGCATTGCCACTGTATCCTCTGGCACGGCTCCACCAAAGCGGAGGGCTACAGCCCGAAAAAGAGCCACCCATTGTGCCCACTTCTCATACACGCTCAGGTTTGTCGTTCCAACCACAGCCAATCCAGTTTTCCCAGCTTCAGTTGATCGAGATGTATGCTGCCCACGTGGAGAAACTCCTGAAAAAGCAAGAAACGGAGGCGTTGGAGGCGAAGGCAGCAGAGCTGCACCAGGCTAACCTCGCGTTGGCTTCTTCCCTCGCGATGTTTCAGGACACGCCGAATGAGAAAGGGCGGCAACAAAATTACCGCTCCAGCCCACACAATCATGGGAGGAAGGTAAATCCGTACAACAACAGGCCTCGTTTTACTGTTGATCGCGATGTTTGTTTCCATTGTAAGAAATCCGGGCACTGGAAGCGCGATTGCCCCAACCTGTGATGGTGACAATTGACTAGCGAAGGCTCCACAGGACGCTTCGACCCATTTACTTTTAGCATACAGGCCTGTACCTTTAGGCGTTAAGGCATCATATGTCTTTTAGCTACCATTTAATTCCCAGTTCAGATGGCCTTGCCATTTCTTTGTCTTTTTGCCTTCAATTTCAGCTGCCCTTGTCAGTATTGTTTTGGTTTACACATTTGCGAATGTAGGCTAACTTACCTTCTGCTTAGAGTATTTCTTTTGTTATTGTTTTCATTTGTCTGCTGTGGCCCACTTCCAAGGTGTGAGTATCCTCCCTGTGTTTTGCTTAGTTCAACCATCTCATCATTTGCATCTTCCTTTTGTCTAATCCTCCGTCCTGGCCATGGCCTTTTGTCTTGTGTTCACCATGTGTAAGTTGCTGGGATTGACTGTGTTTTCCCTCTGCCTGTTTTCCCCCAATGTTTTATGGGAACTTTTTGCTAAAACTTGTCTGATTTAATGCTGTTTTCTTCCCATGTCTAAAATAATTTGTTCTGTCTGTTTTTCAGTCTCCCTTCAGCACGACAGGGACACTGCCACCTAAGTTGACTCTGTTAACAATTGCTTTTGTCTACACCTCCTGTGTTTACATGTACCCTCTGTAGCAAAAAGGGCTACTCTCATTTTTGCAGTCATGGCTGGACTAGCCTGTATACATGCATGTGTCACTTCTGCCACGTTTCTAGCATTAATTTTGGTTACATCTTGCCTCCTTTTAGAAAGGGGACTAGTTGATCTGCTTTAAAAACTACATTTCCTGGTTCAAGCCAACTCACTCATTTACATCTCTTTAAAACCACAGATAAACATGCACAGCCACTCTTAAAGAAGCTGTATTGTTTTCTTGATTGCTCATTTCTTTTAGATCCACCCTTTTGTAGGCCCAGCCAACATGCCCATTTTCCTTCTCAATAGCACAGACACCCATGTTTTTACATTTATGTAAGTATCTCCCCCTTCTTTCACTATAGCCTTGCACCACTGTCGCTGTGACAATCACATTTGCTGATAGCCCACTCACCGTTTTGATTGGCCATCAGTGCCTTTAAAACATGCAATGCTAGGCAGTTACTTATTTTCTGTTATAATTGAACTATTTTTGGCTGCTTGCACTAACTTTTCCTCCTGCAGGTATGCTATTCAATTCTTTCTCCTATGAACACTCGTGTTCATGCAACTTGGTCATTTGTTAGGCTCTACATTTAGGTTGGTTCAGCCTGTTGCCAGTGGGCTGTTTTATGTTTGCTACACAGTGTAGGAGCAATCTTGTTTGGTGTTCTGTCCTAGAGCAAGCTAGAGTGAGAGAGGTTGTTGGTGCGTTAGTTGTTTTGTTGTTATGGTTCTTGTTGTTTGTTGTTATCGAGCTGAGGTGTTTTTTTCTTTTCTGTGTCTGATTTGCAGAGTTCTGATCTCTGATTTCGCCAAAATCAGTCTGTTGACTTGTTTTCTCTCCTGTTCTCTCTCTGTTGTTGCCAGCATCTTTGAATGCTTGACTTTTGATTTTGTTTGAATTAACTCTGTGCACTTGGGTGTGCATTTCAGTTGATTTATTGCGCGCAGCGATCGTTTAAGTTTTACTTAAACTTGTTTCTTGTTTTGCTACTAACTTCATTTTTGCTTCCAGACTCTTAGGTGCTGTATATTTCCCTGGAAATATGCTTATCTCATTCTTTTCCCATTCCTGGTTTCTTTTATGTTTTCTTTTTACTGTTTCTCGCATTCTGTGGTTTTCCTAAATCCTAACACAACTCATTTTAACACAACTAACTTTGCAATTTGTTTTGTTTTTTTTGCTGCAAACTTGTTGATGTTTCACCACAGTTTTACATTGTTGGCCTTGCAGGTCCAATCGGTAAGTTTTAGTATGGTTACGTTTTGCTTGATGACTGCATCCAAAAGGTAAGATCACTTTGTTTATTTGACAAGTCAACATTGTTGTTCTTTATGGTTTTGACTTTCTGCTATATGTGTTATCTTCTTTCCTTTTTAAACTAATTTAGTGGGCCTTTTCTCAATTTGCAATATTGATACCTCATGTCGCTGTCTCTTTGATTATATTTGAACAATATCCTTCTCTCCTCTATGCGTCACAGTGTATGCAGCAGTGTTTCCCCCTGTCCTGTCCTGTTCTGGAAAAGCCTACACTGTCCCATCCAAACCTGGAGCTTTGGGGGTTGACTCTGCTTCACGGCATCCGGCCTCAGAGCAAGGCCAAGTTGGCTTCACGGTGATTTCTGCATCCGACACACACATTAGTGACAACCCTTTGACGCTATTTTTTCCTACCCTAAGAAGTTGCAGGGCACATATGTGATCACGCCTGCTGTCAAACTGTCACTGTCAAATGTCACTGTCACGGTCACTCCCCTGTCCTCTCTTTCTGCTCTCAACAGGTGAAGGAGTCCCTACCTTGCCAGTCACTGCCGCCTACTGCCGACGGATCGAGAGAATCAACCACGAGAGGACTACTGCCACCAGCTTGAACCAGACGACGTCAGAGGGAAACCAGCCACGACGAAGAAGAGGACGGCCAAACCACCTCGCTCCATGGAGAGCCAGACGACGCCCTACCTCGCTTTGGGCTTTAATCTTGATGTGTCTGGCCTGCGCCCCCCCCCCCCCCCAGATGTGAAACACCGCTTTCCTATTGTCTGTCTACAGGACCCTCATCGCCGTCGAGGGTGCACAGTGTGCGCCCTCCATGCTTTCAGACCTGATGGAAATGTCTGCCCCCCCCTCCCCCCTCCCCCCTCCCCGCTCCACAACCCCCCCCCCCTCCCTACCAACAACCCCAACCCCTCCCACTCCTCCGACTGCGCAGCCACCACCCTGATGACTGGATTTGCCATCAGCTCCCCACATCCTCCACAGCTCCCCTTTTCCCTACACCCTGGCAGATGACCTTAAGCGAAGGTTTGTCCTTATTCGGATGGCGATGAACTTGATTTTTGCCTCCAGTGGTGGCTTTTGCTGCTTGTCCGTGCCTTTCTGCTACCCTTGGGGCTTTTTGAACTTTACAGGCATTCTAGGACTATTTTGCCTTTTCGTCTTTTGGTTTCTGCTTTCTTTGTATCTTTGGCCTTAAACTTTTGTTTTGTTTCTTTTACACAGAAATTTGGTTTAATGTTTTCCTCAAACAACGCCTATCGAGGTTTTTTCCCATTGATCAAATTTCTCATTTTGTGTGTCCTGGGTTTATATTTTTTCCTTACGAGGTTTTTATTATTCCCTGTTATTCCTTTTGCCTTACCTTTTGACTGTTTTGGGGTTTAAATTTTTTTTCTCCCCTAGTGTATATTTTGCCTTACTGTGGTTTGCTTTCTTTTATGTTATCATAATATGATAAAAAGAGTGAAGTGTTGTGGGAAATATTGCATATGACATATCTCTGAACTCATATATTGAAATGCTTACTTAACCATTGTTGTATATAGACTTATAAGTGAAATTGAATATACTGCATAAACTGTTTGTGACTCTAGAAACTAGAAACAAAGTATCGCAACAGACCACTCGGACAGCCACGCCTATGTTTAAGTTATGCACCATTACCCTGTCTGTCTCCTATTGTCCTATGATCAAACTCCTCCCATGGTTAAGATATGTACAATTAGTCTGTCTGCCTGCCTGAAACAATGTGCTTAAATACCTGTCTCTCCTACGAAACGGGGCTCACTCTTTCATTCACTTTCCCTGTGTCTGCATTAGTGGCCTCTCCGCGGAGATCCTTGCTTTATGATTGAATAAAACCTATTGCTACTATTAACGTATCACTGTTGCTTAATTTTCCCATTACAGGGGTCTGGGGGCATCCCCCCCAGAAGATTTTTTTGTGTTTTTAACATGTAATCTAAGCATTCTGGTGCATTCTGGCGAAGATAATAAAGGAAAAAGTCAATATTCATTTCAGTTCAGATGAATAGTAAAATTAGCAAGACAACATAACTTGCTAGCAGCCAGATGCCTAACAACTGGACAGAGGGACGGATGAAAACTAGCTTTTGACCAAATATCTTGCTAAAAAAATAAACCTTTATTTATGAAATTCTGCCCTAAGAACATGTTACACTTGCTAACTACAAACTTACATTTTTTTATTCAGATTTCAAAAATCTGCTGGGACACGTGCCCATACACGTGTATGGGTGGCACACATGTCACAAGCACACTTGTGCTGTTTTCAAGACCTTTGCTGACCAGAGACCAGTTCTAGTGGCCACAGTCCTACCATTAATTCAGTACTTGAAAATTGCAAACTGATCTCATATCAGTGGATTGGAGTGTTTGTGTGATGAGCAACTACCTATCAAAAAAAGTTAAGAAAGAAAAAAATACATATCATCTCTGAACTAGGCTACATATCAGGAAAAAAAATTAAATTACAAAAAAAAAAAAAAAAAAAAAAAAAATTAAGATAATTTTTTTTTTTTTTTTTCTTCATCCCCCTCGCGCCCCCCCGGTAGAGTGTCCGCGCCCCCCCGGGGGGGCGCGCCCCACCGGTTGAGAACCACTGTACTAGGCTATACAGTAGTTGTCAGGAATTATGAAGTAGGCCTATAATACTGTAAAATAGAAATATTCAAGTAAAGTATCAGTTCCTCAAACTTGGACTTAAGTACATTACTCAAGTAAATGTCCATACTTTCTTCATTCATTGCAATTTTTTTTAGAGTTATTCTAACTTCTAGTTTACACCCATGTAACTAGTCAAGGTGAGAGAGAACAGAACAAGTAAAATAATTGACTCCAGCAGTAATCTATGAAAAAGTTTCAGTTGGTTCAAAGATAATTCATTGGACTAACGAACTTAAAGTCTGACAGAAGTGTTATTTGAAGATATAGAAAAGTGAAACCCAAAGGAACTAATTCATCAAATGGTTCCCTGCTTGTAATCAGCTAAATTGACCTTGTCCACCAGCGTGATGGTGTATGTGCATTTGTGTTTGGCGTATATGTGTTTGAAAGTTCTCTTTATCCGTTCAAAGTCAATTAATCAGATATCAGACGCACATATAAAGCCCAAGCTCTATAATGAAGCCTGACGGGAATTCTTTCAAAATCATTATCATCATAATGATTCCATCATTATCGGAATGTGGTTCAATCAGAAAATTGCTTTCTGTCCTTTTGTAGGGCTCATTTGAACATGGTTATGTTGGATTAAAATGTTCCTCACATACAATTCACCATCTCATATGAATTCTTCTTGCATTGTCCCTTCAGTTATGCAGTCTTCTGTTTGGTCCTATCCTCCCGAGCCAGCTGCCGCTATCTGGAATCAGCAAATAATTAACATTCTCTGAATCATATCTTCTAGACATAATAACATTAACTCATAAGATTTTCCTGCATTGTTCAACTTCAGAAATTGAGATTACGAGAGAAGGGAAAACACTTTTTTTCCTTCCCATTCAGTTCTTTGATTTAATTACTGTGTGCTGTGCTGTCTCACCCTCAGGAGAGCCTATGGATTAAGCATTATAATTAGGCAAACCCACAATAATAATTTTCAAAAAACTGCTGCATCCACTTAGCATAGTTAGAGCCAAAGATTAGAACTGTGGGGCTTAATTAAGCAATCAAATATTTTTTTTTCTTTTTCTTATTGATTTGCACACTGTTTTCTTCCATATCTATTCTCATATCTTCTAATTAAATTTAAATAGTTATCTGTGTACACATTTCCAGAGATAAGTACTTGGCTCTTGTTTGTGTTTCTTGCAAAGATAAATTTGGGAAAACAGATGAACATGCATAATTGTATTATTCACACACTGCCAGTATGTTTGTGCTTTGGGGCAGTGTAACCAGTTTAATTGTAAATAAAATTATTTTTTGAGCTAAATGGAAAAGACAAACTTGTGTTTTTAGGAAGATTACAAGTTATAAACTGCACATGCACAATGCCAAAAGGTGCCATGGAAATTGAAACCAAAAGGCAGAAATGGTAAGGAGAAAAGTATTTTTTAAAGCTATATAATTGTTTTATCTTTTAATGAAAATTGAAATTGGACAGAATACAAAAACAATATATATATTTATATATATATATATATATTATATATATATATATATATATATAATATATATATATATAGATATATATATATATATATATATATATATAAAAATATATTATATATATATATATATATATTTAATAGAAAAAAATATATGATTTGGTTAACACTAGAACTAATTATCAGGTGCAGATGGACCCTACGTCTCTGGCCCCCACTGATGAATCCTACAGCAAAAGAGCCATAAAAAAGACTTGAGTTTGAGCTGGATCTAAAGCTTGCTGTGCAGAATGAATTTGAAAAGTGGTTCCCAGCAAGCATCCTTTATGTTCTGCAGAATTTCAACCACAACGCTCTGGAGGAAGCCAAACTGCACTGTCAATTAAATAGTGTGTAATCCAGGAGGCCACGCTGCTGTAGACCTGCTTCACTTTGACAATCACTCTGGGGATCCGGGTGGATATGAAAGTGATCAAAGAACATGATTGCCATCATGCAACCGGCTCTATGGGTGGGAACGAACTATGGAGCAGGAACACGATGAAATTGTCCCCAACCATTATGGTACCTTGGCTGAAAAATATATATAGTAATGTCTTTATTGTAGTTATACAAGTCCAGTACTTGGCAGCTGCTGTATTTTCAACAAAACCTTCACACATAAAAGGAAATAATAGGCTCTTAGCTCTAACCTCCCGTATCGCAGCACACATCACAGCGAAACACAGTAACAGTAATAAAACGGAGGTTCAGGAAAACTGTATTTTCAAGCTTTTTTTATTAGATAGTAGAGAGTTGAAATGGGAAGACGGAGAGAGAGGGGGGATGACCTGCAGTAAAGGTCCACGGGTCGGATTCGAACCCGCGACCACTGCAACGAAGGCCGGAGCCAATATGGTACGCGCTCTATCCACTACGCCACCAGAGCACCCCACATGTTTTGAGATAATGCAGCAGTGACTAGGTTTTTGTTGTTGCCTTGCATGATTTTTTATTTATTTTTAATTCTGTACTGTGGATGAAAATAGCATTTGAGACAACATGCCAAATTTTGTATGGATGTGAATTATAATAAACTGTGATATCCTGTGAACAAGTGGGGCGACTGTGGCTCAGTTGCCAGAGCGGGTCGGCTGATGATCAAAGGGTTGGAAGTTTGATCCCTGCCCTGCCACCAGTGTCATAGTTGTTGTGTCCTTGGGCAAGACACTTCACCCACCTTGCCTCGTGTGAATGTCGATAGTTAGCCTGCTATCGGTGTATGAATGTGTGTGTGAATGGTAACGTGGGAAAGGAAAACAGGTCTCCCTTGCAAAAGAGTCTTCGGTCTCAATGGGATTTACCTGTAGAAATAAAGGTTTCTTTTCTGTCTTATCTTCAAGATTATTATTTTGTCTCATCAAAATCCATCCTTTCACTAAAAGCCACACTGCTGTACTATACTTAGGTTACCAAGGTGGTGAATTCTATTTCTGTCTATATTCCTGTGAAATTCAAATCCATTCATTAGAACCGTCTCCCTTTAGGCTTTAGAAATACAAGTGATTCATTGAACCATCAGGCACACAGGAGAGCATGTGGCGTCTTAAAGCAGAAGCAAGCGATATATCTATGTTAATATAGGTGTAACATCGCTCTATATTCATACATCACTTATACAGTGTGTGTGCGCTTCATAACACATTTCGCTTACCTCTCCTTTAAATAGGACAAGTCCACATACAGTACATACATTCATATGTAGGCCTAATAAGAAGTGTCACAAAGACATAATAGAAACATACCCGGATGCGCTACTACATGCAGTCGGGATTTTTAGTGTGGAAATTTAGCATGCTTTTTTGGCGATTCTGACTGCGCACCAGAAGTTACGTCACTTCGACAGAGCCTGCATGTGAATACAAACTGGCGATGCAAGCGACATATGAGCAAGAGGCAAGTTCAAGGCGTGATGTTATGATGAAATAAAAAAGTAAAGGTATGTCCCAATTGTATGACTACTGCATGCATGCAAACTACGTACTTTTTATGATCAGCTGTAGTATGTAGGATAGTCAAAGAAAGTGAACTTTGGAACAAAGGTATATACCATTTGCTTCATTCTTGCTTACAAAAAAAGAGGGAAATAATTTCCATTGCTTCTGTTGACATGAACATTTGAAGCTGTATCCACTCTACTAGCTTTTACACCTCTCAGGGAAGTTGTTCACGCCAAGAGTGCAGCCTTTTGATCAGTTGACGACCGCCCTATCTCCTGAGCTGCAGAACAACCATGACATTTAAGCACAGCCGTGACATTTCCCTAACATTCCTTAACCTTCCAGACTCTTACAAGTATCCTAACAGTGAACCAGACTTAAAGACACCACATGCAAAGATAGAAATTTGCCATAACATGCTCTGTGGTGCTTTCATTAAAAAGGCACAGCACAATAGATGTCAAAAAAGAACACAAATATTATAGAGATATTCCACAGAAAGTCTTGTTTTTCCTTTGTGGTTTGATGCCGCCGATGAGTCTTGTAAAGCACACCCCCTTTGAGTTAGTTTTCAAAAGGTAATTGTGGTGACCCTTTCCGCCCTCTTTGTCTGCCTGTTACTTTGGGTTGTTTTCTACTACCGTCAGGTATTGAAGGTGGGCTTTGCAGAGGTCATCGATAGAAAAATGGTGGCACCTGGATTTATCAGTAACACTGGCAACACCTGGGCCAGTGCTCCTTTCAAAAAAAGATTATGTTGCTGTTGCTCTTCTCCCTGAGAAACCCATCTGGTTTTTGGTAAGCATTTGGCTTGTATTGCTGCAGCATCCAGCTTGGCACTCACACACTTTTTCCACACGTGCACGTTTGTTTTGCTGACCACATATGCCACTGTTTGTTCTCATGCAATTTATTTCTATTTTTTTTTATAATAAATCATTTTATGAATTGGCTTTGTTGTTTGTGTCTCCATTCTTTGCCATGGCCAGGTTTTTTTGAAAGCATTTTAATTCCCTACTAAGATCCAAAAGCATTTGCTCCAGAACAGCACATATGCCGAAGCTGTCTGTCCCTTTAAAACTAACTTAGCAGATCAGCTGGAGAGGTACTTTCTTTTTAATCATGTTCATTCATGCATTTAAAACTATTTATGGTAACACTTTACAATAAGGTACACAAAAAAAGAGTAGTTACCCCTTTTTAAAAGGTAAATTTACCTTTTTAAAAGGTAAGTTTACCTTTCAAAAAAGGTAAATTTACCTTTTTAAAAGGTAAGTTTACCTTTCAAAAAAGGTAAGTTTACATTTCAAAAAAGGTAAATTTACCTTTTTAAAAGGTAAGTTTACCTTTCAAAAAAGGTAAGTTTACATTTTAAAAAGGTAAATTTACCTTTTAAAAAGGTTAGTTACCCTTTTTAAAAGGTAAATGTAGAATAGTCTAGGAAGGGGCGCCATATTTTATGTAGTCAAAACGTCTTCAGATCCCTGGGTAGTACAACTAATTTCCTCCAGATTCCTACATGCCATAATGTCTCTAATCCAATGTGAGTGGGAGGGAGGAGCAGGATCTTTCCATTTAAGTAAGATAGCCCTACGAGCAAGAAAAGAGGTGAAGGCCAGTACCTTTAGCTTCACTTTAGGCAAGCCTGAATTGGGAGCGATGCCAAAAATTGCCTTTTAAAAAGATACATTTACCTTTTAAAAAGGGTAACTAACCTTTTTAAAAGGTAAACTTACCTTTTTTGAAAGGTAAACTTACCTTTTAAAAAGGTAAATTTACCTTTTAAAAAGGGTAACTACTCTTTTTTTGTGTACCTTATTGTAAAGTGTTACCCTATTTCTTTAGTCAGTGGACGATGTTGGAGCTAATTAGGCTACCACATTGGTGTTTTCCCCAGCAAGCTATTTGAAGATGACATTTGAATATGTCTAAGATATTTGATTAATATTTTATTCAACCTTGTTCATACCTATCTTTTTATTGTATTGTATTAGGCTACTAATCTGTTTTTCTTTTTTAAAGTAGCCTGTGATTTATGTAAATATGTGAATGTGTTTTGTTGCTGATTTGAGCTCCCCAAGACAAATTACAATCTTCTTTCCTATGTTATATGTTGAAAGGAGCCTGAGGTTCAACAATGTCATTGCCAAAGACTGCTGCTGTAATTGTTTTGCATATGACAAATAAACGATCTTGAATCTTGAATTATATTCAATCTTGAATCTATGTGTGTCATGTATAATCTAGGTTTAAAGTTAGTAAAGGTATGCATTCAGGTATTACATTGTCCTACTCCATAATACAAGGGTACATGAAGCCTATGCTGCATACAGGCCTAGTGCTTCTTTTGACTGTAAGGCAATATGCCTTTGTGTGTCTGTCTTGTCCAGCCAAAGTTGGTCAATGTATGCCTTCACAATCCACCGTAATCGCTCAACAGCTCACCTCGTTCGCTGTTTTTCCTGTCTACGGGAAGGCAGCAAGTTCAGGAAACACATTTGAGACTCAGCCCAGTGACCGAGGTTTGGGGCGTTGACTACACTCCACTCAGACCAATGGGAGTTTACGGTGAAACTTTGTAAACAACTTTTACACGTTGGTTTAAAGCTCATCTGGGGTCATACTACGGAAAGACGCGACGCTGCTACATTCAGGTGAGCCAAAACTGACCCTTTTCACCCAAAGAAGGTGAGAAAAAGTAGTGTTTGGTTCGCAGTTTCTTTTTATCTGTTGTGGTGTGTTTGTGTGCTGTATGTGTGTGTGTGTGCGCGCGCGCGCCGAGCATTTGTGTAATGTCCTCGTGACTCGTAGTAGTAGGGAGCTGGTCCAAAACAGCTGTCATGTAGTAGAGGAACAAGTGAAGAAAAAATGTGTTGTGTAGCCTGTTTTTCAAAGAACAACAGTCAATTATATTGCCTTCTTGTAACGTAAAGCTGGAGGATGCCTCAATGTATCGAATTACGCTGTCACTTTACAGTAAAACGTTAAATTCCTGTTATGAGCACCCAGAAAACTACTACGATAGGACTTATCTGTGATGCTTAGTACCCTACTATTACTGTCTTGTTTGCTAAAAGTTTGGCATTGCACGCTGAAAGAATGATTCTGATTCACCTGTTTGGCAGACATGTTAAAACAGTTTATGACAGATGAGGCCTTGATTTAATTAGACTTTCAATGCCGTTTTGATGTAGGCTACCCTGAGTTTAGCAGGAGTGAGATTGATGTTACTAAAAAAAGACTAGTGGTTGAAAAACTTTTTTCTGTTTTTTACCGAGAGGAAATTATTTATGCTTGGCCTATTGTCATTCAGTGGGCTTTAGAAAGACAAGGAAAAAAAGTGCTTTACTTTACTATTTAACAAGCCTTCGGTTGATTTTCTGGGTAATCTCAATGAGCAGGCTAATGATAGAGCAGGGTTCATTGAAAATCACTCAACATTTGCCCACTGACTGAACGGCATGCCTCTGAATGTGTCAGAGGAGTGGTGGTGGTTGTGTGAACAATTGCTTTTCCTGTTTTAAGAGTGAGACAAGTAAATGTCACAGTCCCTCAACTAAGCAGGGTGCCACTGACAGGAGAGAATTGTTTTTCCTTACAAGGTATTAAAGCCTTTACCACCAGAGTGTTAATGACAGCTATTTTTAACATATCAGATTAGTGAATTCATTTCCTGGAAATTTCTCTCTCTGCCTCACTCGTTCACTCACTTTAGGTTTCTCTCCAGCCTAAATAAACCTGCTCTTTCTCTTGTCTCTGAGCTCCAGTGGTGCTGAAAGTGCGCTGCGCTGTGGGGTGTGGGGGTGTGTGGTGTGTGTGTGTGTGTGTGTGTGTGTGTGTGTGTGTGTGTGTGTGTGTTGGTGCGTGCTGGCGTGCCTTTATTGTGATGCTTGCTGTTCTACTGTTACAGTCTGAACAGCTTGCTATAGGCTACAATAGTCTTCATTCTGAACGGATGTGGGCACAACTCTCGTTGTGGAACGTCAACATCTGCAATGCTCTGTGTTCCCTCAGCACGCCCACCTCGGCTGGAGGAGGGGTGGAGGAAGAAGGGGGAGGGAAAAGCTTCCTGTCTGAGTGGCTGAGAGAGCGGCTCTGCTCAAGTTCTGGCAGAGACTCTTTATACTGGTGATGGTGGTGGTGGGGGGTGCGGGGGAGTGACTGACTGCATACATACAATCATGAGGTGCTTCCCAAGCCCCAGCCACAGCGAGTTCTACCAGCATCCAATGCGGAAGTGACAAAAAATTTAGTTCACCGAGTGGCCACTATGAGGTGGTACCAAAACGGAGCAATTTCTCATTGACTCCCTTGTTAAATATGCCGTTTTCACAGCATTAGTTAACCTATTTACAGCTTGGTCCAAAAAAACCATTCTAGTCTGTATTTTTGGTCATATCTCCATGACAACACTGAGGGGGGTGAATTTTTTTGGATTACGCTAGTTTCTAAACTATTGGAGGTTAAAATGTACGAATAATTAGGGGCGTGGCTTCTTAAGTGACAGCTAGCCCCCCCGTCGGCCCTCACTTCGCCTCGGAGGTATACGTCAGCTAGATCTCCCTCCCCCCGACGTCACATCAATGCCCTTTTTCTGTACGAGGAAATGAGGCGGAGTAAAAACTGACAAGATGGCGATGCGCATAGGCCAGGACGATTGGATGCAGTTGGAATAACTGAGGTCAGCCCGGATGCTACATCCATTGTATATGCTTTCTATGGTTGCTTCACTGTATCTTCCTTCTGGAAACCTTGTCTAAAATAGTAATAAAAAACACCCTATGATATCAAAGTCGGGTGTTTCAATAAGCTTTGACCAAAGTGTGATTGAAAATAAATGTTCATAAATATTAGAAAACTGCTTTTTTACTGTCTAGACCGCCTGACAGGACTGTGTGGGTGTGGCCGTATCAAAGGTCTCCATGGCAACAGTCATTGTATATTAATTAACACGTAAGGGCAGAGAACTGCCGTGATTGGTTCAAAATACTTACTGTGTCATAAGAACCAGAGCATAGCCCGCCTCATCTTAACCGAATTTCTGTAAAGTGTATCAAACTCAAATGACGATATCTTATATTTGGATCGATAAATATGCCTAACTCTTTCCAGATGCTTACAAACATGCAACTAACCCCCCCACATTACATGGGCTAGTTAGAAGGATTTTGTGGATTTGGGTTTACAGGGGTTTAGATTGTACCGTTAGCAGGGTTCTTTCCTCTGTCTGTACACTCACTGCTCTGCCACTGACAAACAGGTTTCAGTGAAAGCTCAATGGTACATATTCTTCTCCAAAAGTCATTGGAGTGTAAAACACGCAGTGGTGTTTTCAGCTCTGTTATGGGCAGCTTGTGGCTACTTGTTATTGTTTTGGATGTAAAATGACGCTGTGGAGAAGAGGGTGAAATGTTAACCCTGAGCTTGAACTCCAATGATTATTCATCCTTAACATCTATATATATAAATTATTGATAAATAACTCCAAAGGGAAAAATGAGTGGTTAGGAAAGATCACAACATATATTTTGTCCTGCTTGTTCATGTTACATTAGAGCAATAGTAGTTGCAATGGAAAGCAAACAAAAAAGGAGGTCATCAACAAGGTATCTATATAGATATGACCATTTGACATGCTTATATGTACTGTAGTGGAGGTTTTGTCTTGCAACAACAGCTGAGCTTGCAAGATAAAGATGTATTCACTTTAACACATCATGTTTTTTTCAGAAAATAATTTGGAACATTGATATACTTTGAGGTTTTTTTACCCGTTTGAGCTGAAAATCCAAAGCCAAACCGACGTGTAAGTAATCTCAAGTGGTGATGATGACACTGTATAATTAGATGGTTGTTTGTTTTCACGAAGAGATGCTCTCATCAAAACAAAGAGAGGAGTTGCTGTGTTACATGGAGCACAAGACGTCATCACTTCCTGTCACACAAACAGGGTGTATGTCAGCTGTGACAGAGAGGAAGACCGCAGTGTATTGGGGGTTTGATTTCTCTAAATGCACAATGCAGTTGCTCTGAAATGATGCTATGGTTTTGAAGAGATCGAAGACTTCAACTTCATTGGCTTACTGCTGTGCGTGTTACAGGAATACAGAACAAAGAGTGTCTGTGAAGCAATTGTGGCCAACAAAAAGAACATGACTTCACACATTGTGTTGGAGATAACAAGTGTGTGTGTGAGTGGCCAGGTAGCAACATAACAAGTACACATGTATATAACTTAAAAGCCCTTTCATTGATAACCATCAGTTGTTGCACGTGTCACCAGCAATGCAGACAGAAATTGCATTTGCTTTCATGCCATCATTTTCCACGTCGCCTCTTAGCACACAGTGCACTGGAGAAGATCATGACATCCTGCTTTGAACTGAATCAAGAAATCATGGGATTCCAGCAGATTCACACCCCTAATAGAAACGTTGGTCAACTCTTTTCATAAGGAACACTTGCCTAGACGCGCTGTCAGGATTCAAGGTCAAAGTTTTGCAGGAATGACCCCAAAATATTCTCCGAAAACCTCATCTCAGCTCGGCCTCACTAAGTGATGCCTTTGAGATAAAAAGAAATACCAACAGCAACAATGGTGAATAAACATGCTTCAGTCAATAAGAAGAGCCCTGGAGACAAGGTTGAAACAGTTTGTTGAGTGGATGACTGCTGGCATGTTGTTTCAGTGCAGCAGCCTCAGCAGCAGCAGCAGGAGGCAGAACAGTGTCAGATTGTGTGTATGGATGTGTCTACTATAGAATTGGACCCTGATCAAATATGAGATTTTGCAGCTGCTCTGTCGGAAGAACATCCTGGCTTGCCAATGCTAATTAAGCCAGCTCTAATACTGCTCGAATGCAGTTACATGGGTTACATATTAAAGCAACCGTGTCCAATGAACTGTCTGCGTGTTATATTGCAGCCATTTCTATATTCATTTTCTGCTGCTGCTGCTGCTGCTTTTCAACAAATTGACATGCATTAGGTGCATATACATTTCAATCTCACCCCACTGTTACAAGAATATGTGCCTGTCTCATTCCGCAAATGTCAAACAAAAGAATGGGCAGTTTGGTGTCGACTATAGCACAGCTGTTTTGCTGTATTTGTTTATTTTATACACAGCTTTGCCTTACTAAAAGAAGTATAGGTGTGTTATTGTCCGCTCACTGAAGCATACTGTTTGGAGTTTTTTTGAAGTGATCAGTGAACAGTGAAGGAGAAACACAACGTTTTTTTTTTTGCGGCCATTGTTTCGGAACAGTTCTTGTTTTGGTGCAGTTACTTACAGTATGTCAGACATTACAGCGGTTTTGAGGTCTTAGTTACAGAAGTTGCTGCGTGCTTACCTCAAGGCATGTCAGCAAATTTCCCAGGTACATTCAGAGTTGTGATGTCATGAAGTCTGCCAGGAAGACTTTTTTCTTTTCTTTTCATGTGGTTGACAGTGTCACTTCTCTTGAACTGTATCAGTGTCAGTAGTCGTGTCAGCGTTATGATTGATTAAAGGTGGAGTCAGCAATTCTGGAGAACGCTTGTTTGTCAACATCAGTGAATATCGCACACCGTACGTACAGCTAGCGGATCGTGAGGGGAGATATTCACTGATTCTGACAAATGATCCTTTTCTTTCCTTCTTGTGTGTTGTTCTTTGTACATATATTTTATGTTGCATCGTTGGAGGGACAATGAGACTTAATAATAATGATGGATTGGATTTATATAGCGCTTTTCAAGGCACTCAAAGACGCTTTACAGGGTTCCAGGTTCCATTCATTCACACACAGTCATACTGGTGGTGGTAAACTACCATAGTAGCCACAGCTGCCCTGGGGCAGCCTGACGGAAGAGTGGCTGCCATTCAGCGCCTACGGCCCCTCCGACCACCACCTCAAACATACAGCAGTCATACACATTCACACGAGGCAAGGTGGGTGAAGTGTCTTGCCCAAGGACACAACAACCATGACACTGATGGCAGAGCAGGGATCGAACCGCCAACCCTTGGATAATTGGCCAAACCGCTTAACCACCTGAGCCACGGTTGCCCCAACTTGAGAAATTCCTTGGCAACAATTTCTCCCAGTAAATGTTGTGCACATTACTATCAAAGAGCTTGAATTGAAGAATAATTATTTATATTTTACTGATGCAGTGATGCAATAAAAACAGGATACTAAGGCCATATGTATTACTCATATTGTTTGCTATGGGTAGTACAAGACATTACAGAGAGCTTTGCATTTTCTGTTTTCCCGGACTGTTTATTGGAACAGATTCAATGCGGGTACAATCTTTTACATATCTCTTTATTTTCAAGCTGTCCTGGAACAATGGTGACTTTTAAGTTCAATGCCGCAGACGCTGCATAAGATAAAGCTCCCCCTTGGGTTCCATGTTCTTTGATGCTGCTGTTTTCAGTAGTTTGTTGAGAGTGTTATTTATGCTGGCATCAATGCAATGAGTGTGTCTAGGGCTGTAGTTCATAGATGATAAAACTCTGACCTCTAGTGGGCAGAAGCGGTTGTGCAATGTAAGTCATCCCATCTACATCTAGTACAGTTGCATGTCTCTTCTATCATTAGATGAGTAGATTTACCAAGCAGCACTCCCTCCTGGAGCATCTGTATTGGTTATTTAGGATCATGTATAGATATATGTGCACATCTGTCTGGCTGTCAACACAACAACAAACAACCTGATGAATATGCATACTCACTCTCAAAGCTAGGCTGATTCCTCAATTATTGGTTGGTTTTTAAGAGCTACCATTTCATTCTAGTTACATTACTCTAGATTGACACTATAATTTTGTTCATACAACTTTATAGAGCATTCACATGATAACACAAATCATGTTCATAAACCAGAAATAAGATTTTAACATCGTATGAGTACTTTTACAGTTAAATAACATAAACTTAACAATACATGTAGTGCATACAGTTATAGATAGACTGTGTGCTCCACTCCAAAATAATAGTCTACTTTAAAATAGTACATAATGTAGCATTACAATGTATGACAAGAAGAACCCAATCGTATTATACCTTGATAGAAATAAGAAATGCTCTGGCAGTGATGATGGAAAAATTTATGAACAAACGGTATTATAAATAACTCTGAAATAAAATGTCAAACACTTGCTGTACATGTACACTGTTCCTGCTTAGAAACCATTGCCCTTCCGGTCCTTGGCACAGCTGTTGTTCTCCTACATCACCACTAGAGAGCAGGAAAGTCATGCTGATGAAATCAAAACCAGCGGGTTTAAAGGTACAGTCGTCTAGAAACATTACCTCAGTGTGACGTGGTTGTATGTGGTAAGAGCAACAGTCAGCTTCAGTTAAAGCTGGGGTGGGCAACTTTTTCACTGTAATATTTGGCAAAAATGTCATATGAGCCATTCAGCTATATGTAAGTGAAGTGGTCTGAGAATATCTACTCATCACTTTGCTCTCCCCTGCCTCTGTGTGCCGGGCCCAAAAATTGCTCTTGTACACTTGGACCAATCAGAGTGAGGCTCCGATTCTCCGTTCTTATTGGCTGTTGGGACTGTCCATTCACTTTGGCACTGATGTTGTTGCGTCAGTTGCGTGAGCGTTCACGACCCTAGCAGTCTGACAGTTTGGCACTACGGCAGCCAACAAACAGCAATGCTTACAATCAACGATACGAGGAAAGACTGGAAAAGACACTAGTTGAAAAGAAATGAACGGCATAACTGTCGTTTGGAGGGAGGAGCTACAGCAGGTAGAGCGTGTCAGGGAGGGACCAGAGAGAACACAAGTGGGGCGGTTGTGGTATTTGGATTTGAATCTCTATCCCAACTGCTATTTTCTCCCAAATCATATACCCCAGCTTTAATACAGTTTGTTTTCATAGGTAACTTACACAGTAATATGATATTTTTGTATATACATTTTTTATCTTTCTTTTAGAACAATGCAGACTTTTCTTTAAAGAAATCATTTTATTGTAACTAAATAAAAAAAAGTTCTTAATTCTGAAATGTTAAATGTTTTTCAATAAGCAGCCATGTTAACAGTTTGCTCGCTGAGTTCTGAAACTGAGACTTGCTAAATATTGGTCTGTAAAAGGATTGAGGCTTGACCTAATCAGATCAATAATCAAATCAGTTGAACTACTCCTTGATGTGCCTGGCGGTGAATTGCTACAGAAAATCAACAAATCTGCTTAAGGTCACACTGATTTCATTTAAAAATTAGCACATATTTGGGAGGTAATTTATTTAATATCATGATTTACAACACTAGGGAAGTGGATCCAAGAAAAGTCTGACATGAATGCATCCGCCAGCTAATACAGCCTTGACTGTCTGTTTAGCATTAACAACAGGAAACAGATATGTCGGTGATATGAGAGGTGCAACCAAGGGAATAGACAAGCTAGCTCCCCTCTCTCTTTGAAGTCTATAGCTACACAGCCTTCTGTAGGCCCCTGTGACCCTAAAGTCTGACCTCCAACATGGAAGTTTATACTAGGAGAAAAACCAATCTAGAGTGCGTTTCACAGAGTGGCTGGATGTGGATTAGATGGGAATGTGGTGTGCGTGGGTATGTGAGCTTGTATGTGCATGCAGAACACCACCATCATCGCGTCAGTGTTTTTGTAAGAGAGGCAGAGAGCGTGAAACAGAGAGGGTGAAACGAACACTGATACTTAAAAAAGGTAAAACAGGCAAATTAGAGACATAAAGCCCTTTTCAGAATGCTTATTTACTTTAGGAAGGATGTAGTATTTTGAATCTCCAAACATTTCTCAGAGTGAAACCCCATGGTGTAAAGAATGAGCCATATTGTTGCCCGGTGTTATTCCTTCATTTTGTACTCTTGACTCTGTTCGTGTAATGTGGCGGATGGCTCAGGAGGCTTGGGAGTCACTCAAAGGTTAGTGTGTGTGTGGACGTTTTCATGGTGTACTTTAATTGAAAGCAAACTTCTCTTAATGAAGAGTTTCCAGTGAGGGGTGAGCTTTGTGTAGTTGTGGCGACATGGTGGATGAACGGTTCACAGAATGGTATGGTGTATTATCACATGAACATGTGAGGGAACCTTGGAGCCTGTGTTTCACAAAGATGAAACGTCATGAATGAATGTAGCTGCGTGGGAACCGTTGCTCATGTGTTTGTATGCATCCATGGTATCCTTGGTTTCAGCTTCAGGTCTGCAGCTCAGTAGTGCACACACACAGACACAAAAACACAAACACACACACACACCACACACATACACACACACACACACACACACACACATACACTCACACAAGCTGACATACAGTAGATACACACCCACGCTCCCTCTGAAGCACTCGCATACAAACACACACTCACTCTCATCAATACACTGACTGCACATGCACAGAGGTTCCAGTGTGTGGGATTACAGGAGGAGAAAACAATCTGAGTTCCCCAGCTAACTGTGTTTATCCAGTGCTGGCGGAGGCGGCCGCCTCAGTCCACCTCCGAGCCCCCGCTGGCTCCAGCCTCTGTTGATCTATAGACATTGTGGACTATTTTCAACCCCAGGGCCATGCTTTAAAGGCATGCTCAGTCATTGTATCCAAAATACTTTTTGTCAAAATCGGATTGCTTACTCACCATCCCCTACCTAAACAGAAGACTCTGCGAGCCACAGTTGCACTCCCAGCGCGTCAAAAACTGATGCCTGATCAGGGCCCTTTGGCGTTGGTTACTGATGCAAAACGACTCCTTATGCGTCTTTTCCAGACACAGAGGGCGTATCCAATGGAACGGATGCTCACAGCTTCTTTCAGCACTGCACTTGGGTTCTGAAGGCTTGAGCACTCGCTCTTAGCGTCAAATATTGCCGGGGATGGGCCTTGACTAAACGTTGGTTGTTGAAGCTCAGTTCAAATATCATCAAGCGTTCTGTAACTGCTGAGTGTGCCTTTATACTAGCCTGGCACCGCCCGCCTACGTACTTCCGCTCAATTTTTATTTCCCTTCAGTAGTCAGTCTGGGCTTGCAGTATATTTTTAGGTTTTCTCCGCCAGATTTTTGGCTGTCCAATCAGCGAACAGAGGGAGTAGCTCAGAAGCCGGCGCATGACCTACGTCGCGACCAAAGGTTATGCAATTGGTTGGCAGATCCAGAGTGGCACTGGGCAGATCCAATAGTTTTAAACAGACACCCGCCTTCAAGTGAGTTAACGTTTGTCAATTGAGCGATTTCAGACCTTAAAACAATCTGAGTTCCCCAGCTAACTGTGTTTATCCAGTACAAATGAAATGAAGTACGATTGTCTGGTAGGACCAGAATACCTTTATACAGTACATTACTGTGTTTGGCCAAATATATTATTTCCTCAAAACTGTGTGTTTTGCCGGTGGAAGCAGGCTCGGTGGACGTGTCCATCAAAATCATAATTGAATTTCTGTTATTTTTGTTTGGTCAATTGCTGTATCCACCTACAAGATGGTTAAACCAAGCCCCAGCGATTTTTACCAGCATCCAATAAGGAAGTGACCACAACTGTAGTAACCCGGAAGTGCCACTGGGGGGTGGTACCAAGACCGAGCAGTTTTTCTTTGACTCACTTGTTAGACATGCCGTTTTCAAAGTCTTATTAAACCTATTTACAGCCTGGTCCACAAAACCATTTTAGTCTGTATGTTTAGGTCATATCTCCATGACAACACTGAGGGGGGTGAATCTTTTTGGACCACGCTAGTTTTTATTCTTTTGGAGGTTAAAATGTATTGCTGCGATCTCTTGAGTGACAGCTCTCCGCCCGTTGTCCCTCACTTTGCCTCGGAGGTATACGTCAGCTATCTCCCTCCCCCAGACGTGAGGCGGAGTAAAAATCTCACAAAATGGCGACGCGCACAAACCAGGATTATTGGATGCCGTGTGAATAACTGAGGTCAGCCTGGATGCTACATCCATATTATTTACTATATATGGGTTAAACACACACAATTGTCACACATATAAGTGTCTCAGTTCAGGTAAACATCAGCCTCTTTGAGAATGTAAGACTGACTTTGGGGGCTTCCACACCTGAAAGTTAGCTCATAGTACACTACCTTGGTTTGCACCAGATGCGGTTAGGATACAATTTTGTTTTTCAACATGTTCACACCTATCGTTTCCTCTGTCTAACGAGTACCAAGAATCTTCATTTCCCTCATTGGTCAGACGGGTCTGAGGCAGGAGCAATAGCGTAGCTCCTGAACTGCTCTACAATTGGTCAGAATTTCCATGCAGGATAAGAAACTACAGGAAGTAGATTGTTTTCCTCATCCCGTAACTCATAGTGCAGCTGGCTACGGGAGATCATTATGCAGTGCTTCCTGCAGTTTGGGTCAGACTCAAGGGCCCTACATACCCACTGCTTGGCATCTGTGGACTTATAAGTTAGCGGTCTGCGTATGCGCAGTTGCCTTCATACTCCAAACAAGGCCTGTGCTGTTCTGCATTGGCATGCGCAGGGTACGCATTTACACATTTTGGGCTGTACGTGGTCGACCGCTCAGGGGTTGATGGTTAGGTATGGATGAAGATTTTTACGTCAGGCAGTCCAGAACGCACCTCTGCGGTCGTGCATATGCGGCAAGCATAAAAATGCGGCAGTCCTGTCACGTTCTCACCACAGAGACCGCACCAGAGTTCGTTTGGAAGAGCTTTTCTGGTCCGATTTTGGTGCACACTCAAGTGTGAATACTGTGTTCTCACCTACGTAAACAAACCCTAGTTTGTTTTAATTGAATGAAACAGGGCTGGTGTGAAAGCACCCTATGGACACAGAGCATTACTTACTTTAAAGAACAGAATGCCCACCAGAATAGTTGTAAACTGAACATACATTTACTTTAAGTACGTACACAACATCAGTGTTGGCCCAGATGGTGGCAACACAGGGATATGAGACATTGTGCATGCATAGTTACCCCAAATGTACATTCTTTGATTATGCGTGGCTCTAAATGTTAACCCCCCTCTCACAAACGCTTCACCCCCTGGTATTGAAGAAATTGCTCTTTTTCCTGGGGGTAATTGGCCTTTCCTCCTCGGACTTGTCACATTGAGATGAATGACTTAATTTGTGAAGGCATGTGGCCCTAGTGTGCCTAATTAGAACAAATAAATCCACCAGACTGGCTAAAGAGGTCACCACAAAAGTTTCTGGAACTTGTCTAAAGTCCATCCAACTGATTTGACTGTTCTACTGTGGGGTCCTTCTGTCTTGCTGTGGCCTGGATCTTTTTCAATACATCTGGTGGATTATAAAAGGCTTAATCTTTTCTGCGTCTGAAACCGCAGATGATGCTCTAATAATGTTATTTTTGACTTAACACACTTCATTGCTGGTCTGACTGTCTCTGGAAATTATACATATGACCTCTACCTTAGTGTGTCTCTCCAGGACATCTGCATTTCATAATTTTTATATTCTTTAATGAACTGTTTATGATAATAACCTCATTTTGATGTAAAAAATAAAGTAAAAATAAAAATCATAAGATCTGATGAGATCTTATAATCATTTGTGTTGAAAACAACTGCTTATCTCAGCTATTGTATGTCATATTTTGCTCCAGTCATAGTTTCTATTGGTTATGATATCATGGTAATTACTAGGACCTTGGAACACAGTGGCATTGGTAAAAATATGTCCGAGATGTAGGAAATATCAGTAATCAGATGTGTTGCAAAAGAACCCCCCAAGTTAGACAACCTTTTTTAAACAGAAAGAAAATCAACAAAAAGGTTGAACCATATAAAACTGTTTACAATCCGTCAAAGTTTACAAGCAGATGTCGAGGTTCAACTTTGACCCACTACACGCACATACCGTTTTCACGTGCAACGAGAACTTAATGAGAAGATGATTGCGGTCACTTTCAATTTAGAATATCCGCCTAAACTGTCAACTTGTTTACGTTATCATGCCCCGCCTTGACCTGCTGGACCTATTTTTGTTGATGTTGATTATTTGTGATATCTCATCCAACTACTTTTGTCTTTGTTTCTGTCAGCTATGATAACAAGATATTCACCTGGGGCCGGTTTCCCGATAACGTCCTCTCTTAGCAAGCTACGAAGACTCCTACGTTATGACTTACCAAAGTTGTTTACCTCTGTAGTCAAGGTTCCCGAACGGTCTCTTAAGCCGGGAACACACGCACTGGCCGTTGGCCGCGTGAACGCAGGAGGCTCGCCGCTTGGTCATATTGGGCCATATTAACCGCAGCCGCCGCCGCAACATCGAAGGCGGCGTTGGCCGCGTGAACGCAAGAGGCTCGCCGCTTGATCATATTGGGCCATATATTCCTGACGCCGACGCCGAGATCAGACCCGTCACACTTACGGTGCAACAACAACAACAACATGGTCCAGCTGTGCCAAAAAATACAGATGTAGGTACACTGTGTACAGCGGCAGTCATGTCACAAATATCATTAAAACAGCATGAAGACGCACCCCGATCGCAAATACACACATATTAATAGTAATTCAGCAACATACTAAACACAATAACAACAGCAGTGTGTGCTCAGCTGCAAAAATAAAGGCAGACATCAGCCTACCTGAAAGTGAAAGTGTCCCGGCTGACGGAGGACAACACTGGTGCTTCGCTGTACTATATTGGAATTCCACACGGACACTGCCGTCAAGTTTGGGTTCATATTATCCTCAGGAACAGCACACAGCTGGGTGAGTTTCACTATGCTAACCGGCGCTACCTTGGCTAAAGTACAACCAACAGCTAAACAGATGCAAAATACACATATTTGCAGAATGTATTGGAAGCCTAATGTCCTCACTCCACACGCCCACCTCGTCTTGCAGACCACCGGGCAATCTCTACGCTGATTGGCTATCGCGGCGACGCCAAAGAGATAAATAATTTCATCTTCTGCGTTCGCCGCACATGGCAGCGCCTTCGATTCACGTGCTTCGATGAGGCGTGGCCACGCGCCGCGCAAGCGCCCGCCGCCGGCCGCCGATTCTTGGGTGGACGCGCGGCCACGCGCTAGTACATTGACTTTGTATGTAATCTCGCCGTGCGGCCAGTGCGGTGTGTTCCCAGCTTTAGAGAAACACTCCTTACGTCATTCATACACTGCTGAAATCGATTGCTCAGAGTTCGATTTTCCATTTCCTGCTCATTTCCTGTGCAGCTGCATGACACTATATTATAAAACGTATTGCAGTCTTTGCGAATAAAAGATTGCTAGAAATTCTTCTAGGCCGAAACATTTATTTAACACTAGAAGCGCCAGCGTTCTCTTTATATGCTGCATAATCAAATCTACCCGTGCATTTCTAGTGTAATATAAAGTCACAAATTAGTTTGTTTAATCATCATCTGTGTTTTGGACCTCTTGTTTTATAATCTAAGTATCTTTAAGAACACTAATCATGTTTCGTGGTGGGTCAGTAATGAAACTGAAAGTAGATATAATATCGCCAATAGTCTGCCCTGTATCAATAAAAACAGACGGCCAAAACAGCGTCCAAATGAGCTAAAATCCTAAATACAATAAACAGTAACATGGCACACTTATTTTAAGGTAAGCTCTAATTGATTATTCATTAATTCTTTCACACGTTTACATGTTTTGAGGCGGAGGATCCGATGCACTCTGCCCGGCTGCTGTCAGCTGAGCCAGACGAGCCGCGTTGTGGAGCACAGCGCGGAGGTTCTAGTGTTAACCATGGTCGAACATACTACCATAGCCTGGCTATAGGCTACTGATTTAAAAAAAGATATAGAAACAGCGGAGGAGATTCAGATTAAGATTGCTTCCAGCAATTATTTTCTTCATGAATGACTTTAAACCATTGGTGAAACACAACACTGGTAATGTGGCAGTTCCATGCGCAACAGGGATGTCACTTGTGCCGATTTCCGCATGGTGCTTTAACGGAAGGATATGTGGGGGTCTGTATCTCTGGCAATGCCACAGCGATCGCAGGGACTCTCACTTGTGTCATTAAACTAATCAATCTGACTGTATTTCATGTCGAAGGGACACAGCGATGACTGTATTGAATATCAAACTGATAAAAACGATCCGACTGTGGAGTGTAGGCTATCACTTAGGCTATAAAGTATTTTCATGTTGACGGACATCGCATCCATTCAGTTAATGCTGATTGTCAAGTCAGTTAGATGACTAAAAAGTACTAGTTCATATAGTTTGAACACTTTGTGAATCAGAGTGAATGGTATTCTGCTAAAATATCAAATAGCATACTTTAAATATACGTGATATACACTATATACAGTTGGATAGTTTTTAACAGTTTGTTAATACAGTCATCGCTGAGTCCGTTTGATATGAAATACAGTCAGATTTATTAGTTTAATGATGACACAAGCGAGAGCTGAAACATCCCTACGGTAGAGCTAAGAAGGCTCTGCGGGCGCTCCAGACCAACCTTACCAACGTATGACGTACGAAAGAGATTCGTAGCAAAGAACGTTTCGGGAAACAGGCGAAATGTTAAGTAGGAACTCTACGTAGGGGTTACGAATGACGTAGTGTTAAGAAGGCTCTAAAGGTGTGAACGCATCTGCACACCGCCGCGCGGCAAGTTTACATAGAAAGTCAATGTATTTCGTGCGGTGGCGCGCGAATAGGCGGCCGGCGATAAGTTGAAAATATTGAACTTTTTGCCGCCGGCCGCGCCGCGATAGCCAGTCAGTGTTGAGCTCCTCCCGACGTCACTCGCTTCGGTACAACTGACAGAGGAAATTAAGATGGATGAAAACATAATAGTCACAGTTTGCTCCTATAAGTTCTGTGAATAGCCTATGCGTCTGTTGCCTGCTGTGTACAGCACCGCGGAGTGCAGTGTGTTCGTACCTTAAGAAGGCTTCGGGAAACCGGCCCCAGAGCAACACAAATAAAATAAGTTTGATGGTACCAGAGTCCAATTTCTACTCTCTGTAAATGTGTCACCAGAGCCCTTTTGCTGTGGAAAAAACTGTTTTATGGTGGAATTTCTCCTTTACATTACATAATACAATATTAGCACTATGGTGGCCCATCCGCTCCCAAATGACCCAGCAATTTGACCTGGCTGAGCCCACAGTAAATTCTTTGATTCAGCCGCCAGCTTCTCCTCCTGGCCATTAGGTAGCACCAGGCTGCCCCCCTTTCCATCTGAAAGTCCTGTAAACAAATGAGCCAGCCGACACGTTGGGACTGAGAGAGGAGACATCAACCGCGCTACCTCTAATTCACGTCATTCTCCAGTATAAACACACACACACACGCACACACACACGCACACACACTCCTAATTCAATCCATAATTTGCCATCAATCCAGCAGTATGATGTGAAATCTACCCCCCCACCCCCCACCAGCGGTCACACATGCACTTCATTCTCCTCTGTGGCTGTTTTAATACTCACTGATTTACAGTAACTCACAATCCCAGCACCATTTCCTGGAAAGTAGAGCAAAGGTCAGCAGAGCTTTATATGACTCTAGTTTTGCATCATTGTGTGTTTATTTGTGTCCGTTTGTCAGGTATGTTAGCTCCTGAGAGGAAAAGAGAGGGAAGAATTAGAGGAAGCCAGGGCATGTCTGGGGGCAGACTTGGGCCCAGCAGAGGGGTACCCCGATAGGGCCTGGAATCCCCCCTCTGGAGCAGCACCCAGCGTTAGAAGGAACAACTATGGCCTTTGTTGGTCACCCCCGTGGATCTCACACACAGTTAATATAGACTTTTCCCACTGACTCTGCCAAAAGTCTGAAGTCATTTAATGAAGTGGCGGCTGAGTTTAGAAGGAGCCAGTGTGCTCACTGCTCGCGCTGACAGAATGGAAAATGTCTGTGTTATGCAGCGAACAGCGAGTGACAAGAGGAGTGTGTTCTGATACTCACCTCTCTGGACACACACACACACACACACACACACACACACACACACACACACACACACACACACACACACACACACACACACACACACACACACACACACACACACACACAGAAAATGCATTAGAATCACACACACACACACACACACACACACACACACACATGCAGATTCATATTATATAGCTCCATGAGGAGAGACAATGCAATTATACCACTACACATGCCTTTCTTCGGGATGGTTATGGCTCATTCATTCATGGATATAAATCATTGATTCGGACAGGTTTGTACTCAGCTATGATTAGGTCTAACAATACCAATGTCCCCTGCTGGAATCAAAACAACTTCAATGTTAAGGTGGCATTTGGTCTCTGTTTTATCTCTGTGTGAATCTGAATGTGTACATTTGATGAAGTGTAACAAATACAGTTTCTCAAGGCCTGAACTGCAGTATAAGCATACTACGTGTGGGACTCTGTGTACTTAAAAATGAGAGAGCCTAATTGTCTCTCAAATTCTTTGTAGTCATCTCTTTGTTTGGTTCATTTATCAGAGCAAAACCTCAACCTTTCATGTCCATTTTCACGGCTGTCCATTTATCCACTTCTGGCCATGAATGGACAGTATATCTCTGTATGTATTTGGTCGCACTTCTATTCAAGTCCCTGTCTTTTCATCTATCTATGGGCAGATTGCAGACTGTTTTGGTGTCCTATTGTGCAGCTGTCAGTTATTTTCAAAACACTCGAGTGTCACTTACGTCAAGATTCCATCCCTTTCAATTCCCGCTTCTTTTTTCTATGGCGTACATCTCATTGAGTGTGCATCAGCGGGCAGATTCATTCTTCTCTTCCCTTTTTAAAAAGCGCATTTCTATTTTTTTTTCATAGCAGCCATAAGCCTCCTTTTTAAATCCACGGACAATGTGTTTTTGTCCATCCTCCTCTATCCTTTTCAGTGGAGAGAGCAGGGATTCTCTCTCTCCTGCTCTCTCTCTCTCTCCCTTTTCCTCCCTCCCTCTCTCACTCTCTTTCCAAGGGCATCTGGGGGGACCCCTGAGCGTGGTGTTCCTCTTGAAGCTCAATTGTCCGTCCGTAATGAACCATGATGAGAGATAACAGAAAGAAATGTAATAATTCATGCGGACCTTGGGCGAGGAGCACGTGGCTAGCGGTTTGCCCGGGCCGTGATAGCCTCCTGTTTGGGCTCCCTGGAACAATACACCAGCGCTGCCAGCGACACTCGCCCTGCTCTGGTCCAGCAGTCTTGTTGGCCCCTTCGCTCTCACTGCGCTCCCCCTCGCTGCTATTCAAAGTCACTTAACACTGGATAGATGACTGTCTCTGATCACGGGCATGCCAAAGCATCTCTTTGGGACACAAAGGCAAACTAGTCTCCTTGGACCCACCATCCTCCTGGAATTCCTTCATTCTTCTTTTGTCCTCGCTTCTTGTTTTATATGTTTGGGCTATCTTGTCAAAGCTTTTGACCCATAGTTCAACTCCCCTCGTGTCAACCTCTGTGGCTGCGTGGTGTTCCTTTTGTCAATTGTCCTAATTGTCTTTCCTTGTCCACCACTTTTCACGATGGTTCCAAAAGAAAGGAATGTTTTGTGTCCTTTTATTTATCCTTTACCGGCAATGCCCTGTTTCATATTCAGGCAACACACCAACACCTAGGACCTTCTAGCTAAACAATTTGGGGATCAAATGTCTTAATCAAGAGCACATTAAAGCTATAGTGAATAACTTTTTCATGTAAATGAATGTCCATTTACATTCAATCCATTTGCCAAATGAGCTGACACAAAATTGATCAAGCCTATCAGCGCCCCAAAACTCTCTCTGTATTTCTCAGTATGGCAGCGTTTAAAAACTGTTGTCGCCCCTGACGCATGAGCTCAAGAAGCGCCCAATAAATGTTTCAGTTGTTGTTTCTACTGCTAAGAAAAAACCTGTCCGTAAATAGTCAGAAGTACTCATGTCGGCGACAGAGGTTATGCACTGTAGAGTAGCTTTACCAAAAGTTGTCCATAGTATTTGTCATTCACTTTCCCTAACCACAGTTTTGTTTAGCTGCTCCAATGACTTTAGCATTGCCCCTTCTGTCACAAGACAACTTCTGTAACTTCTGTCCTAGTTTCATGGAACTATGGCCTAGATGAGTGCAACTCTCAATCTATTTGCGAGCTACTATTAGTTTGCAACATTTGCAATCAAGGCATTTTAAGCTCATGAATGAAATGTTAAGAATGTACTCCATGACAAGAGTTTGAGACAGCGCGTGACCTTTCCACTCTACCGGCCTTGTTTCGGTCACTTTCCCAAGGGAAGACTTGAGTATGGAAAACCAGTGAGACCCAGACTATTCGGTGCAATGATTTTCATTTTAAGTGTGCTTTTGAAGACTGCTTGTCTGGTTTTAGGTTGTGCTGTTCGATGACAAATGATGTGGTGTGGATGTTGGTGGTGGAAGATGGCAGTGGAGACTAGGAGGGTTAGGAGAACGAACAGAGACTCAATTGATGCTCCAGGTCGGCAGCCTGGGATTTGGAGGCAGAGTACTTCCAGTGTATAAGCCTCTGTGGGGCTTTTTTTTAAAATATTCCTGTTCTAGTCTTCAAGGTGAAAAAGACAATTAGTGCTTTGGAATACATCTTCAACATTAGTAAATTACCTTGAAACATTTAGCCATCAGGTAGAGGGAAAATTCCATGCTAATGTTCATGTGGTTATTTAGGATGTGTTTCATGTTGGTACTACTCACTATGGAACATAATTTGCCTCACATTAGCTTAATTTATTCTTTTCCGTTAATGGGCTGTGCCATACTGCAATTCTTGTAAAATATTATTATATTATATATATTATATATATATATTATATTTATAATATAATAATAATCCACTTCATTGTCCATAGCTCCCCTCCAGGGAGGCCACCATGTTGCACCGTAATATTTCTACAGTAGCACAGAACGGACAAACATAACGGCCTTACACGTTTTCATATACGTATAGTGGGTGTCCACCGGAAATACACCCGTTGGAAGAGAAGATATACTATAGAATAATTAACTAAATACATCTTCACATCATGATATTGTAAAAAGATTTGAGGCAGTGATAGATGATGCCATCTTAACTCACTAGCTTCTTGTCCTTGAAGGCCACCGTAGCTTCTGTAAATTCTATGAACAGGCTTGCAAACTAGAACTTTCACCACTTGATATCGCCAAAATACTTATTTATCCACTATACCTTTAAGCACTGCAGTAACCGAAGACGTTTATGATAATGAGGGTGATTAAATAGTTTGGATGAAGACAGAAATAAAGACATATGGGGAAGACAGTAACACTGTTGCGGGCTAAGTTCTCACACAAAAATGTGTTTCCCCAGCATATGACATATACTAACAGCATGAGAACAAGTATTGTTCATTGTTTTCTGTATGTCACAGGGAGATCTGCCAACTTGGCCCATGTGGATGTTGCAGTTGTTTATTCAAATTCTCTGATAACATACAGCAGGCTTTCACTGCAAGGCTAGCTGTCATGCAAGAGTTAGTAGCAGGGTCAATGGAAAGGGCATAGATCCTTTTCAATGTGAGGCACGTCAGAGTGCGCACGTGTGCTCATGGTCTGGAAGAGGCTCAAGTTAGTGTGTGGAGCTGCATCTTAGCTTGAAAGTTGTGTTGACTAATGCGACACAACCTTCAACACAACACAGCTTTCAGAAGGATGGACACTGGAACGAAGACAGATAAAAACAGAATGAAAGAGAGTCTTACTGTAAGTGTGCTTGTGAGTGTGCCAGTTCACCAGTTTGGTGGTCTTCCTCTGAAGGTTGTTAATTAGGGCAGAATGTGGACTACAGTTCTACTGCCAGCACTGATGAAAAGAGGAAGGGGAGAGAGAGAGAGAGAGAGAGAGAGAGAGAGAGAGAGAGAGACAGAGAGAGGGAAAACTGTGTAGCTGCCAAGAAAGAGGAATTTGTGATAGGTTGAGAGTGGTTCCAAATGCTGGAGCAAAGCTTGGAGACTCCCAGAGTTTCTGCCTCCTGACCCACGTGTCTGCTGCGGGCCTCTTAGCTGCAGAGTCAGACACGCCAGCACAGTGAGCAACCTTGGACAACAGGCGGAGATGCAGTGAGAAATTGCAGTGTTTAGACAAAGAAAAGGGGAGTATATTGATTTGATTTCAATGGGTTATACCTTTTGAATACTTTTTTGCTAACATTGGCATTGTTAGTCCTCTCTCATTCTTAAGATCCAGTCAGTGTTTTTTTGCATAGCAACGTCTTACCTGTAAAGTTAGGGGCTACCATCTCGGTTTCACACAATAGAGGCATCAACCCTCCCTCGCTTCCAGGCTTTTTAGCCAAAGAAATGCACCGCAGTGTAGGAACATGTTCAAAAGGCCTTTAATCCCTCTTAAAGAGGACCTATTATACTTTTCAACTTTTATGAACATTGTTATAATGATTTATAGTCATGTTTAACCATACTAGCGTATCAAATAATTACGTACATGCATTTAGACGTATTCCCTGCCGTCTGGGGCGGCTGTGCAGAGCGCTAAACACTAGGGCAGCCGGTCGAGAAATCACGTGTTCAAATCGGTTAAAATTTCCTGCCATCGTGTCGTCACGTTCCCGGATTATTCCATGTATGGTAATGCTACAACGTGGTAGCGCGCTCCGGCCATGCCCCCACCTTCCTGCTCTCAAAGCTGCCCGCGTGCTGCTGTAAATGTTCCGGAAGGAAGGTAACCAATCACAACGGAGTGGGGTTTGAAGGAGGGGCGGAGGGGGGGAGGGGGCGGAGAAGCACAAAGACAAGTGTGGACAGAGACTGCTGTGCGCGCTCAGATGAGAGGAAGAGTTTCCCGAAAATCTACATGTTTTTTTGTGCTGTGATTGGTGTCAGGTTGCTCCATAGGAGTCATTAATGAGACATTAAGACCAGACAAGTAGTATAATAGGAGATCTTTAAGTTAATGCTGAACATTCTGTCAGGTGTTGCTTTACACATATGCAAAGTTGAATAATGTCAGGTAAAGTCAGGTGCCTGATCACTGCGGCCTCCTTCATTCAGGCCATTCACACACATGTAAAGCTCTCTCGTAAGATCGCCAAATTGTTGTACTTTCATAGGTTCAGAATAACCGCAGAGCAACACAAAAGAGAAACCTGTCTGTTAGTCTCTCTCAATGTATGGCACTCTATGAAGCAGTTACTCCTTGTCAAACCGGATATAATAGATGAGGCCAGTGGATTACATGAGCATTGCGGTCACAGGCAACACATGTAAAGACTGGCTGAGGTGTGCGCACTGTAAAGGTAACAAGAAAGGTCGTTATTCAAATGTACTGGTGTGTCACTACAATTATTCACCCGACTACTAAACACACACACACACGCACACACACACAACACACAACCCCCCACCACACCTTGTTCCGCACAGTACAGTTCCTGGGAATGGAGAGCGTTGGATGGAAACCCCCATTATGTCATCCCAGTTGCACCCTCCCCGACTGGCCACACTGTGGTGCTTTGTGTGCAGCAGACAGAGGAGCTGGAAGGATGAATAATGTAAAAGATGCTTAACTGTACATCATATAGACACACTGCGTATCATACACAGATGCAGAGCTACAATTAGCATTTTCTTTATGTTAATCTATCCGTTGAATTTTTTTCTGGCAATTTATTCACTATTATAGCTATTATAGGGGGATACAATGGAAAAATGCTGACCTATGCTTGACAATTTACTAGTCCCAAAGGTACTCAATTTACAAAAATACAAAACATAGAAAAACAAAAAACTAATCTTCACACTTACAAAGCTTGAACTACAGCACCTGTTTGACACACCTTTTGATTAATGACTCAAACAAATAATTGTTTTTATCAAAACTGTTGGTGATAGATTTATATTTGATAAAAAGATTATTAGACTAACTGTTGGGAAAATCCAGTGCTTACATGCGAGTTGTGTATACAGCACAGAACCTTGTATTCATTTTCCATATCCCTCTCATTCACTCACTCACTCACTCTCACTCTCTCTCTCTCTCTCTCTCTGGTCTGCCTCCGAACATCTGCTCCAAGCCAGCCACCTGTCTGCTGTCAAATGCAATATTAATGTACGCCATACACTTGTTAATTATTTCCCACTGAATGTAGCCGTGTCAAGCCGAATATGCATAACAGGATTGTAAAGGACCATTTTATTAGAGGTGATCACTCTCTTTTCTCCCTCCCTCTCTCTCTCTCTCTTCCTTTCTCTCTCTCACAAATGCCGTTCCTCAGGTCTTTCTATCCGCTGAAGTGGTATTGTTGTGTGTGTGTGTGTGTGTGTGTGTGTGTGTGTGTGTGTGTGTGTGTGTGTGTGTGTGTGGGGGGGGGGGAGGTGGTTGTTCGTGTGTGGGTGTCTGCAAGTTTGTGTGTGTGTGTGTGTGTTTTGTCTGAACTCAGCATGCCTCCATACACCAACTAGTGCTTGTTTCCCAGGAGACACACAACTGCGTGTGCTAGGAGGGTGGCAGAGGGATGGTCCATGGAGGGGATGGGGTGATGGAGGGGTGGCATGTCGAACCGGTCTTGGAAAAAAAAGGGGGGACGACTGTTGAGGGGTTGAAGTAATGAGAGGTGTTGTGGTGGGGGGGTAGAGGGGGGGTGTATGGCAGCAAAGCGAAGGCAAGGGCCAGGCGGGTGGCATGGCAGTAGGGGCCTCCTTGTGTCCCGGTGCCCCCCCCCCGTCCCCCCTGTCCCTCCATGGTCGCCTTTTTTCGGACAGCATCTGCAGCCTGCTTTACATGCAAAACACACCCTGCAGAGAGGGCGTCTACACATGGGGGGCTAAGGGGTGTTGGGGGTAAGGAGGGGGGTTGGGGGGGGGGGGGGGGCAGAAGAAAAGCATTCCTGAGGCAGTGCTGGGGAGAAGTAGGGGAGGTGGGTCTCTCAACTTCAGCAGCTCTCTCTCTCTCTCTCTCTCTCTCTCTTTCTACCTCTCTCTTTCTACCACTCGCTCCCCCCAGATGAAGCCCGTGGGGGGATGCGGTAATGAGGGATGAGAGGGTAAATTCACCGCAGATTATTTTCTTGCTTTCGGATCCGTCCCCGAAGCTCATTTCCATGCACAGTCAATGCTATTGTTTTATCCCCCCCCCACCCCCCCCGCGACAAACTGCAGCTTCATTTACACTAGAGCTGATATAATGTCTGTAAAAAGTGGAACAGACGCAGGAACAACAGTGAGTAGAGTTGGTTTTGAATATTTAAAAAAGAAAATAAAGGAGCACCTGATTAAATGTCTCTCTCTCTCATCTCGCTCCCAGAAACTCAAGAAGTATCTGCTCACTTTCTAACCAGATTCTAATGTTTTCCACCTCCTACCCCCAACCTCTCTCACTACCTCTACTTGCCAGAGAGGGGAGAGTTGTCTTGGAACTATAGCCACTTAACAGTTGTCCCCTGTGCTGGCACTGGCAGTATGGTGTCCCATTGTTAATAGAGGAAAAAAACATTAATGGAGAACCAAGGCTTAATATTATATTAATGTATTTTATTCCATGGCTTTCTCTTTTTCCTTCCATTATGCATAGTGTTAAGTCACCACACTGCCCTGAACAATGTATCCAACACTAACCAGATGTCACGGCATGTGAGTCATCTCATGCAGAGGACACTGTGTGTTTGTGTGTGGGACTTAAGTCACTTTCAGGGAGCCACAGTAGACTTAAGACCAGGTGGTTGGGGAAAAACTTGTGCAGTTGGGGACGAAAGCTATGTCCCAAATTGCTAAACCACTGGTGTATTGGTCAGTAGTTGAGGTTAGGGTTAGGTTAAATCAAAAGCTTGCTAGAGTTTGGGTTAGGGGAAGTCTCCAGGAAATTAATGTGATTCTATAAACCTCCAAAAGTAGAGACCCAAGCAAAGGTGTGTGTGTTGTGTGTGTGTGTGTGTGTGTGTGTGTGTGTGTGTGTGTGTGTGTGTGTGTGTGTGTGTGTGTGTGTGTTGTGTGTGTGTGTGTGTGTGTGTGTGTGTGTGTGTGTGTGTGTGGGTCCTCAAAGGACTGTCACCTGCAAAGGAAAGTATAGGTACATGCACACACTCCACATCCACACACCTGATATTTTCAGGTAATATTTTTGCAATGATAACCATGTAACAACACTGCGTTTGCCTTTGCGCCGGTCACAAGAAAACGTCCCGGTATGCCAGACGGTGTCTTTTAAAAGCATTAGAGAAAATACCACAGAGACAGTTAAAGGCAGGCATTGTAGTCATCGCTGGACTGTCATTTGGTGCCTTCTCTCTCTGGAGTCAGTTGAAGGTCACCAAATGCCTCGGCTTTATGTGCTCTGCCCGTGACTGAAGAGAGGTATAATTGACTCATTGTAGGGATTTGGGATAGTCCAGTGACATTTTGTGGTGTTTAATCTGACGCAGGTTAGGTTGTGGTGCTTTGTCGGCCCTGACGGGAAAATAGGGCAAGACAATTTAAATGTGGTTCTGGTGCCACTTTGTCTTTGTCAGCCCGTCCGTCTACCGTTGGACAACCCTTTCATCCTGGCTTTTAGGACAGACTCACTGCAGATGTCTGTATTAGCATGCAACTGTAACATATTATCTTACAGTCGGATAATTGTTTGATCTGTCACGCTGCTAATGGCTCCGCAGGAAAAGTGAGTTCATCGTAATAGAATTAGCTATACTTTCACTCTTTCCTCACGTCAGTCTTCCCCTGTGTCTAGCCTTATATCCCACCATATTCAGACACATTAAAGGTGGGCTCAGCCTTTCTGGAGAATGCTACCTGTCTGAACTGTGTGTGCGCTTAACAAAAAAAAATGCTGGTGTTTATACAGCCTAGGCCCTGTAAACATGGTATGTAAACAAAAGGGCCAACCTTAGATTGCAACATGCCAGTGTACAGAGCCTAGGCTGTGTATTTACACTGGACTCCTTTCAGCGCACACAGGTAGCGACTGATATTCACTGACTTTGACAACAAGCCTTCTCCAGAATCCAACTTTAGATACATGCATTGATTTGAGTCTTATGGGATACCTGGATCATAATGGATCATATTAAATAGTCTTGTCTTCTATAACTTGTTCTATCTAAATTCTGAATCAAGTGCAAATGAACAGCAACAAGCTACTCTTGCGGCCCTTATCTTCCATGTCCAAATGACCCGCGGCACGCCTGGGACTTTTCACTGTTTGTCCGCTCCATTCCCACAGAAGGACGCTTCCTCTTTTCTTTTCTTTTTTTCTCAATACCGCTGCAGAAGTGAATTGTGTAAGATTGCTCTCTTTGTGTAACCAGCGTGTGCAATAATAAACGGAGGAAATGAGTGCTATTGCCTCACTTAATGTTAACATTATACATATCAGAAGGTAGATTGCTGCCGGCTCGGGTTTCAAAGCGTGGGGCCGTCGTTTACAGGAGAGATGAATGAACTGTTGCCATGCCATAACGTCAATCAAGCCCCAGTTTGACCCAGGTCCACATAATGAATACGTCTTTTCATTCACTGGACTGGAAATTGTCTCAGGGATTTCCTTGACTGACTACGTACAGAAACAGTCTGTAAAGGGAACAGCAGGAATACACTGTAAGTCAATCGGCACGTTTGACCTGCTAGAAAAAACAACCATGGTCGTTCAGTAGCTAGCCACAGCTCTCCTTTATGGCTAGACAGCATTCTTTTCGGGCCCTGCAATTCTGCATGTCCAGTATTTAACAACAGTACACATTCCTAGAAGGCTCCACAGCATGATGACCATACTCTATATAAAACCTTTGACGTACACCATAAAGCACCTTACAAAAACTCCTTCTAAAGAAGTATTGCAGTGTCCAGTGTTGACATTGTTCTGCTGCACACACTATGTGCTTAAAATATGCTGATCCACATTTGGTGTTTGGTACGGTCCCTCATTTAGCTGTATCTCCTTAAGAGGGATTTTGCACAATGCTGTGATTCTCCAAGGCTAGACTTTCATTTACATACATCCAGCAGCACACACAGGACTGAAAGGTGCGGATCTTCTGGAGATATTCACACATTTTGACAACAGGAGTTTTCCAGAATCACTGACTCCACCTTTAATTGATATGCAGCTCTGAAGCTATAAAGGTTCTTCCAAAAAACGTTTTCACCGTGGCGAGGTCTATGCATACACATGCTTGCATGTGGCCGCTTGCACATGTGCACTGTGCAGCCTCCGAGAAAGCTGCTGAGACGGAGACCTCGAGAGCACAAGTCGCTGCAGCTGTTTTTTCCGCTGATTGGCTGGTTGAGAAGCTTGCTGGCTGCTCCGCTTGCCTGTTGTTCTGGGCCAAAAGAGGAACTCCAGAAATCCTCTTTTGTGTCCTCCTCCAGCACATACCTCACATGCTTTCACAATAGAAAGGAAAGCCTTAGCCGCCGAATCTTCACCACTTTATATTTCTGTGCGTGCTTTGTTTGGTCTTTCTCTCTGCCTGTTGTTTTCTCTCTCCAGCCTCACACTCACTCACTGTTCCTTCTCTGGAAAGCCTCTGTCATGCCCTATTCCAGATGTTTAAGTCACTCCGAACTAAAGGGAAGATCATTGTATAATTAAGAACGTACACAATTAAGATCCGTTTTTTTAGGACCCAGCTCTAATCTTGGTTGCATGCCGTCTCTAGGCCGTCCATGCAGAGACTGAGCGTTAAGTTGTTGTGTGGAGCGAGCACTCGGGTGACTGTGTGGCTCCCTCAAACGGAAACTCCTGTAAAATAATCCAGTTTCTCTTTTAAGGGGGGATGTTTTGCTTTGCTGTTTTGGAATTTGTGCAATTCACAATCTATGAGGTCTCCGGTTTTCACACCCACAACTGGAATGCTGTGTGCGTGGCGTGTGTGTGTGTGTGTGTGTGTGCACGTGTGTATTTGTGCATGTGTGTGTTTTGGTTGGAGCGGGCACATGTGTGCAGCATGCAGATATGCTTGTATATCCACTTGTGTTTCCATGCTCATGTGTGTGTGTGTTCTTTGTGTGGTTGGGTGCATCTTTATGTGTATTTATTTATGTGTGTCAGAAAAAAAAGCTCCAGCAAATTCATATGTGTCTCATTAATGCAGATGACAACACCCCCAAAGCGTGGAAAAAACAAACAGCAATAAAACACAAGTAACAATACAATTACAGTCAGTGAGATTCTTGCTTGGTGCCATATCTTAAATGAACAACAGAGCCCCGTTCTTGGGACGTCATTTGGTTACATTTACTGTATGGTGGTTTACATTAAATGTTTGCCCTGAGTTTTATTCTTTTGAAAAAGTCGTATTTCCATTGCAGCTAGTAATTGTGGCTCTTCTATATCCGTGAGTGCAGATGTAGCTGCTTAAAAGTGCCTTTCCATTGCCTGCCTTGGGCCTGTGTTCTCTGTAATGGCTGAGCCGGTTCTTCTCCAGCATCATGTGTGGTGGCCCACAGCGAGCTCACATGAACAGCCATACGTTCATATACTGTACATGGAAATGGAGGCTTGCTGTATATGGCAGAACCCAAGCTTCATTTGAACTTGATATCTTCCCTGAACTCTGCCGAAACACTTTACGACTCTTTTTTTTTCTGTACGCTCAGATTCAACAGCTCAGGGCTTTCTCCTGTTTACAGTGGTCGAAAATAGTGTGTCTACTTTTATCCGCCTCCCTTTTAAGTCACACTTCTTCTGACACCAAAGATGAGATGGAAGCCACAAAAGTGTTTCTCTCCCCTGTAATTTTCCATGTCTCCCTAAGCACAGAGCATGAGCAGATGGAGATGGCCGCTCTCTGTCCATATGTGTGCATGTGCACGTACAGTATATCCTTCTGTGTGTGTTACAGAACAAATACCTACAATAACTCTGAATCTATATTGTGTGTGTGTGTGTGTGTGTGTGTGTGTGTGTGTGGTGTGTGTGTGTGTGTGTGTTTGTGTGTTGTGTGTGTGTGTGTGTGTGTGTGGTGTGTGTGTGTGTGTGTTGTGTGTGTGTGTGTGTGTGTGTGTGTGTGTGTGTGTGTGTGTGTGTGTGTGCGTGTGTGTTGTGCGCGTGTGCGTGTGTGTGTGTGTGTGTGTGTGTGTGTGTGTGTGTGTGTGTGTGTGTGTGTGTGTGTGTGTGTGTGTGTGTGTGTGTGTGCGTGTGACAGAACAAATGGCCTCAGTAACTCTCTGAATCTATACTTTGTACCGTGGGTGTCCTACTCTTTGCATGGTTCATTTACGGTGATGTACCTTTTATGTGACTGTGTACTGAAGTCATAGAGACACCAGTTCCTCTACGTCATCTACCTCCATCCTCCGGCATCCATCCCATCCTCTCTTCAGTCCTCTCTTTGGTCAGGGGCACCTGGCTGGTGATCCCCTGTGTCCGTCCCTCCTTTGCTGAGGAGACCCAAACATTCCCTGAACCCCTGCTATTAAGCCTCCCTCCCTCCACACACACACACACCATCCCCCCCCCCCCCCCCCCCCAGCCAGACATCCCTGTCTTGTCCCAGCTAGCTAGCGGCTGCAGAGCGAGGGGAACAGGAGGCCCCACCACTGGGCCAGCTGTTCCAGACCCCCTCGCCGCCCTGGGCCCCACATTCCCTCATTCAAGGGAGCTTTGTAGTTCTGACATCTTGGAACAGTTGAGCAGCTCAGCTTCTAATGCTGCTGTAATGGTGAGAGAGAGGGAGAGACAGAGAGAGGGAGGGAGGGAGCAAGAGGAGGAAAAAAAGAAAAAAGAATGAGACCGGCTTTATGTGTGCTTGCTTGTTACGCTCAATCTCTCCACTCCTCCCTCCCTTCCTCCCTACCAACCTCCCTCCCTCCCTCTCTCTCTCTATCCCTTCAGCCCCCTCATCTTGAATCTCTTTACTGTACTTTACCAGGGCCTATACATGCTTGGGTGTTTTGGTTGCATCCCATGTCCTGACAGCAATACAGCGCATTTGACCGTTTCTGTCCCGTGTCTGTAACATGCTGAACTGAGCATATACTTCGATGTAATAATAATATTTGAATGTTCCATACCGTGTATCCTAATGTTCCATATACTCTGTTGCATCTTTTTTTCCTACAGTCGAAGCCCCACTGTGGTGTACTGTGTTTGTGCCAGGCACCTCCTGTATGTGTAAGGAGTTCTGCTAGACTCCTTAGTTAGCTCATACTCCACTGCACTGTGCTGTACTGTACTTTGCTGCGTAGCCGGTGTCTTTGCCAGCAGTGGAGTCCTGACCATGTGCAGGAAGCAGTCTGTTGAACTGTGAAGCTATCAGCTGTTGGGACGGGAGCTAGGGATGTACTGTACTGTACTGTACTGTAACCGGGACTCCCCTTTGCCCCCTTCCCTACCACACTGTCGCATGCTCAATCCAGCTGCCAATTCCAACAGCGAGAGGTGCCTTTGGACGAAGCAGAAAGCGAGTTTCAGAAATAAGCTAGATGAACTCTGCCTTCCAAAATGTATACTCTTTCTTTTTTCCATACTACATACTGCAGCTGATGTAAAAGTATGTAGTTAGCATGCAGCACTGCAGCAGGCGTACAATTGGGCCGTACTTTAACTTGTTTATTTCATCATAACATCGCGCCTTGAACTTGCCTCTTGCTTATGTATCAGTCGCATCGCTGGTTGTTTTGACACGTCGATGTGATGTAACTTCCTGTGTGCAGTGGATTTATGGGTCAGAATCGCCAAAAAGCATGTTGATTACCGCACTAAAATGCACGACCGGTTGTACAAGGGTATCCGGGTATTTTTAAGCATGCTGCATCTGACGACGTATTTTGGGACATCCTAAATCTTTTTCTACCATACTAAATAGCAGGGAGGTTTTGGAATTGGAATGCAGCCCAAGTTTGAGAGGAAAATAGGGGTAGAGAAAGAAGAGGTTCTTTTGGCATTTCCTCTAATGCAGCTGTGATGTGTTAATTTAATGTATGTGGAATGTGGTAATTCTACTTAATGCAAAGCCTTGAAAGCCTAACGTCTGCTGCTGAATCAATAATGACTTTCTTTCTTATTTAAGCTTCAGAATTGGCATTAAGTTCTGTATCATCACTGAGTGCCAATTGCTTAAAAGCAGTTAAGAAACGCGTGCGTGCAGCTTTGCTTTGGCAGACGTCGCCGTTTACCTGCCAACAGCACGCCAGCGTTGTTTGCTCTTAAATGCTTGTTCCTTCGGCTTGCCTTTTATTCCCGTAGCTATCTCTACCACAACTTATATTATGGATGGTTGGCATGGTTCCCATGGCGGCTAAGTCGTAACTCGCTGAACTCCAGGACTTTTGCCAGCCTTGCACTTTACACAGCCTCATTTCTCCTCAATGACATGCCATTCAGGAAAGGCCAGTTTTATGGTGTAATCAAGAAGGTTTATCTGAGGTTATGGAATTGTAGATCTCAAGACCAGACTAATTGCTCTCTCCACTCCCTTGTCACAGTGCAAGGGCTATTTGCTCAGGCCACTTATCCGCCTCAATCAGTTCAAGTCACTTTCGCTTCACAGAAAACTTCATGGGAAACTCGGTCTGATCAGGTGCCGAGAGAGGTCTAAACAACACCACCGAAACAGTGCGGTGTATGTGTTTGGGTGTGCGCTCACGTGTGTGTGCACACATGCCTCCTGTATTTGTGTCTCACTGGCTGCATGAGTACATGTTTTTTTGCTGTCTTTCATTCAGGAAAGACGTGTTCCTGAAAATAATGGGGCCGCTCACGATTCAGAAAAATCTCCATTTGCAACAAACAAACTGGGCTCATAGCTGGAAAGGAACCCTCTGGTCAATGACATGCAGACCTTTGAAATTCCTCAGAGTACAACTCCCTCAATAGTCTCACTGACTGAGCTGTCCTACGCAGATAATGCATAGTTCCTGCAGTTGCAATACACACATACAATGAATATCCCCTTGTTTGAATTTTGTAAGCAGCAGTAAAAGAGTGTATCGTATATGAGATAAGTCCGACGGAGGAATACAAAGCAGGAACCTGATTGAAAGATGTTTTGTCTCTCGTTGTAGTACCTACTAGTGGCCTTAAGATGGAACTGCTGCATTCATTTTTAATGCTTTTCTTACCAAGAGTTTTCACATGCCATAATGAGTTCACTGGGAGATACTGTTAGTCAAGCAGTGTGAGGATAAAAAGGCCCATATAGACATGACATGGCCCGATATGGCCCTGATATGGCACCTTCTCATTGGAGCTAAACAGTGACAACACAGTTCCACCATAACATGCTCAGGAGCTTGTGTGTAATCACATGAATACAATAGGCTCAGGGACATTTTATAAGTTGTTTTAAAGGGGCATTTCACAATTTCTTTGTAGACATGAAGTTCTACTAAGCCTATGAAAAAAACGTGTTTGCGCATAATAATGCTGATGATCATCAAGGTTATCCCTGTTTGGGCACAATACTTAACAGAAAGCCTACAAACTGGAGGTGTGGAGTTTGAAAGTCACATCCATTTAAAAAGTAGGCAGGGAAGGCGCTATCCAGTTTCATTTTGTGAAACTTAGGTTCCTATACAGAGCTTACCTAATAATAGAGACATAAAGTCAGAATAGCTCATCCGTTAAAGCGTCAATGTTGACAATAGTCTTTTTTTTTCTTTTTAAATTATCCCAACTTTATAGAAGTGCTATACTCGATGACTGGACTGTCCCTTTTAATTACACCTTTAAAATGTCCCTTGATTGTAAATTAAATATCTACAGTGGACACATTTCAATATATTTAATCTAATTTACAACACATTTAGACCTACATGTGTAATGAAATCAGCATTTTAAACAAGCAACAAAACAATGAGCAGAAGAAAAAAAAATGATTTCACGTGATTGCTAAATCGTGAACCAGGATAGTAAATAACTGAAGATATGAGCGCTATAGTTTTAGATGAAACAGCATCAGCATCAATATCTGTCTTTTCTTGCCAAAAGGGATTTACATTACTAATGAAAAATGATTAATCATAAAACCTTGCATGAGCCAAGTTGAACCAAGCACAATACATGCAACCTAAATTCCACCATATGGCACATACAACACAACCACCTGTGCTTCTTTTGAGTTATTTGTCTGTTGATTGCATTGTCTTTGATTATAAGGACACAAAGGAGAGCGTCAGCATTGTTTAGTGAATACAATACACAGAACAGAGGGTTTACATTCAGCATATGTATGTATAGAAAAAAAAGTTGATTTTTTTAGCAGTTGGGAGTTTTGAACTAAGGTTCTAGCGTGGCCTCAGAGGCATAACATTTAAAAAAAATTTTTTTTTTTTTTTTTTTTTTTTTTTGCTCCTACATTTTCATACTTGTGTATCATGGATGGGTCGGATTCCAGCTCTCAGAATCTTTATGAATAAGTATTAGGTATTTTTTTTTTTTTAGTCCCACAGGTGTGCAACCATCTGGGACCTAACCGTTGAACCAGTCCTCCACTCTTTCAGCCAAACCAACTATTCACTTTGATCCCATCACACACCTTGCCTACTCTACATCTTGACTATCCTAGCTCTCCTTTAGTCAGCATTAAGTTATTTGTGTGCATTTTTGTACGATCGTTCTAACCGATATACAGCTAAGTGAGGATGAGGTGTTTGTTTTTTTTGTCATGGACAGACCTTTTTATGTGTGGTTTTATGTAAAACTTAATGTTTACAGGTTTGTTTGTACAACCGTTGTTAGGCACGTGTGAAGAGAAATGTGCGTGTATAGTTTCCCTGACTAAAACCACACATTTCACTTGAAAGCCGCATGGTCAATTGCGAACTTCATTTTGTGTATCAAATTATTTGTATTGATTATTTTCAGTGCCAGTGCTATTCAAGCTCATACATTCAAACCACAGTTGGTTATCAACACCACCGAGTCCTTAATTTAGCATTCATAGCATGCTGCTTTTTGAATAAAGCTAAGATATAGTATCAGTGAACCTCATTGTCTTCACAGCTCATAACACATGTGAAAGTTTGAGCATGATAAGTGTAAGGGACAACAAAGAAGTTGTTGTCAATCTACCAAACAGCGGAATGGAAATGCTAGTGACGCAGTGCGCGTCCTGTTCTTGGTATTCATTTTTTGGAGGATTTCTAGGAATGTGAGGCAACTGGTGTTTTTTGGTTGGTTTGTTACGATTTCCTGTTTAGGGTTTTTTTTTCTTTCTCATATGGCTAGAACCAACTCATAAACATACTGTTGTCACTCCTCATGTAACGGTTTTCATGTCATCAGTTTAGTTGTAGACAGTTGAAAGGTTGGTATTGGGTTTTTGTATGTCCAAGATTTAAATATTGATTAAACTCATCATTTACCAATGTATATTATCTTGAAATACATACAATCTAGACCAAATATAATTATAGTTCACAGTGTATTCTTTTAACACATATTTTTGCCAGGATTGAGTGAAAATGTTAGTTTTTAGTAGCCTGGAAATCCAGACCCTGATATATTGAACGATAGAGGGTCTGGCCACGATCGATAGTAATTTCCAACTCAAGGGGCGGCTCCTACTCGTGCATTTCAAATGCACGCAGTTGGATAGCACTACAACCAATCAGAGCGATGCACAAGGTGATGTAAGCCCCGTTCGTTTAGCGAACAGCTGTTAAACTGTTAAATTAAACGTTTGCCATTGTTGGTCGGCAAAACAGAACATTCCACTTACTTGCTAATGAAAGATTTGAGTGCCGTCTTCCAAATCGTTAAGGGTCGAGGCCAAAGCAGTCTCAAATTCACACAACATATCCGCAGCCATCTCTGATGTTTACTATCACGGCTTCGACGTCGCATGCACGTCACTGTCGTCATCCGGTTACGTCCTCCCCAGAGTACCATATAAAGGGCTCTGGCGCGCCCATATTAGATAGAACCAATTGAAACGTGAGCCCAGATTTCTGGTCTTCTTGATAAAGCTTCAACGGAGCGTGGCCAGACCAACAGGCGCCGCAAATGTAATTTGCCAGTGCCTCGTGGCAGGTCTGGGAAGGCCAGGCTAAGTTTTTAGGGCTGGAGGCTGAGAACTTTGAATCGTCAACTTAGACCAGAATATCGCACAGCATGTGTCTATTGTGTTTCGATAAATTAAAACCAACCAAAACCAAGTCACAAATTGTCTCTTGTTTATTGGTCATGATTCAGAATCAAATCAGATCAGCTTTATGGCCAGGTTTGCGTAAACAAACAGGGAATTTGATTTCGGCTCCATTGCTCTCCGATGTGTTTTTGAAAGGCTGCCACCATCTTTTTAGTGAAAGCAGTAAAAAGGAGGCCTCAAGATGAGTGTCTGGCACTATCAACAATAGTATAGTGTGGACACAGGATACGGTATTGATACGTGCGTTATCCGCTTCGCTCGGGCCTATCATTTTTCACATGTTTATTGCTATGTGTTTCACAATGCAGCTTTCATTGTTGAATGTTGCCTTATCGAGAAATACAGAGAGAGTTTTGCGGAGCTGAAAAAGTTTTATCAACTTTGTGTATAAACTAATTTGGCTAAGGCTTGAATGGAAACAACATTCATTGGCACTATAGGTTGAAATATAAATTACAATACAATTATTTTCATTTTAAAAGAAGCCTACGTGGGTAAACGGGTGTTGAAGGTACTTCATTTCACCAATATATTTATCATGTCAGGAGTCATGTCTCACTATCAGGCTGTTTGGATTGAGTCCTGTCATTCACAACAACAGCTCAATACTAAAGGTCTGTGTAGGCTATGGGCAAATAAATTGGTATGGTCAGTCTGTCTGCAAATAAAACATGCTTTTGTGATAAAGATCCAAATGTGCTCATTCTTGGCAGTTAAAGGCAGTACTGGGAAGGCCATCAGTGAGATTATTTCATAAGAGGAGAGTTTCTCTAGATATGTTGCTACATATAAATTTAAAAACACACACACAACACACACACACACACACACACACACACACAAAACAAGCTGAAGAGAGGAAGTGATTTGGAAATAGTGCATTCAAAGTTCCTGTTGGACACAAAAAGTGGGATGTCCTCGTCGACAAGCCAATCTTGTGGTCACTTCATTGACGATGGGAAAATCCTAACAAATTGTTGCTGACTAAGGCCGAACCTAAAAAGATTCAAGCTTACAAGCAAGCCTGCTCTGCTGAGTTTATTGACCCCCCCCCCCCCCCCCCCCTCCCTGTCTGTGTTTGTACAGTCAAACATTCAAAATACTCACATTCATCAATCAACCCTGACAAAGACCACCTATTGTCTGTTCATTTCCACACGGTTTGATTTCAGGATAGCATTCAACCAAGAATGTGACTCAGAAATAAGACACCTTGACGAGCCATTGTGCACGGCGCAATGGCAGTGAACGACAGGCCTAAGGTTGAGCTGGTGCCTGAATGTTTGAAGTGTGTAGACAGTGTAGACCTAGTGGGATAAGCTAGGGATTAGAGGGGGGCTTGTCTTTCTTTTACGTCATCATTTATGTATTCATGTAGGTGTGCTACTAATAACAAAACTGCTGTCAAACCTGCAGCGTGTAATACTGTTTTAGAGAGTAATGCAAACAAGTGACGTAACTCTGTTCTGACTGTGACTATGAGCTATGTTGGTCCGCCATGCAGAATTTCTGCTGGCTGAACCTTTAACTAGTTGGATGATCAGTGGGTCTTGGAATGAGACTGTGAGACTCCCTAATCCTACCTTGTCAGTCAAGCGGCCGGACCAAAAACAGTCATTAGCAGTATTTCAGTCTCGGCTGTGAACAGGGCTCAGGGGGAAGCGGCTTCCAAAAAGTCACAAAATGATCTTGTCATTTACAATAAAGCCAGCTCAACTCTTTTTGTAACCAACATGGTAGACACGACACATCTGTCAGACACTTTGTAGCTGCCGACAGTTCCAATGTATCAGTTATAGGGCGAGGCTGTAGTGAAGAATAAAGTGGAAGTGAGGGGTTGCTTAATATGAAGTGAACATCTGATGTATGAGTGAGCGGAGAGCCAATGTGTGAAAGAGATGTGTGACATCAATAATTTGTTACTTTTGTTAGGATGGTGATATTAGAACAAGGTAGTGACGCGTCATTATGACCTACTTGTGTTGTTGGCAGTGTGGTGAGTGACATAAGAGTGTTCGAACTGAGATGTACATGGCTGGACGAGAAAAAAGCCTGAGAACATTTAGTCACTGAAGGAGGTGTTAAGACTTAATATCCAAACGTTTGAAAAAAAAAAAAGAAATGTCCCCAAACTGGACTGTTGAGCCCTGTCAACTCAACATGTTTAGCTCAGTGGAAATCAAACACAAGGTTTCCTGTGTCAGCTTTTTGACCTAACTTTTCTTCTTCTTGATTTTTATTTTGGATTTAGTTGAAAGATAAACGGAGAAAAATTGCTCTGAAGTTGTGTGTGGTCGTCCTGTGACAGTTGCCCTGTTACTTATGTGTCAGTCTGCCACTCTTGTGGAGGGGGCAGAGAAAGGACGTGGGTCTTCAGAGATTTCCCTGAGCCATCTGGCATGCTGAGGCTGTGGCAGTGCAGCTTTACCTTGTGACTGTGTGTTTGCTGTGGCCCGGCGACGTTTGACTTGTGCGCCCAAGGTCACGACCCTCAACTCATTTCCTTCCAAGCAAATTCTGACAGCAGGGTTAAGTTTATCTGATACCCCCGGATAAGTGCTACTTTAAAGTGCCAAGTTTCTGGAATCAACCCTCTCAGCTTTGATACTCTGGTTTCTGTTATGACCCCCACTCTGTCCATATTGGCCCTCTGTCCATCTGGACAGGCCCCCACACACACACACACACACACACACACACACACACACACACACACACACAACAACACACACACACACACACACACACACACACACACACACACACACACACACACACACACACACACACACACACACACACACACACACACACACACCATCCTTTAGTACCCAGCTTCCCACCCCAATAGGAAGAGTCCCAAATCGCATATTGTCTTTCCCTCATCATCTTATTCTGCATTTGGCCATACATAAGGGATCACTTTATATGCTTCTGAAAGTTTAGTCTTAACCACCGAAGTTACACAAAGTTGTCACTGTTATGAAACCATTAAATTACCTTCTTTATTGCTCTTGTTAAATGGTGCATTGGTAAGCTACAATGTCAGTGTAGTAAGTACTGACTGAGAAAATGTTGCTTATTGAAATGAAATTGTTAAAGGTGATATAATATTAAATATGTATAATATCCCTGATAAGTTTAGTGAGTCTGTGTGGTGTGGAGGGTTTTTGTTTCTGTGTGGCCGCTCACAAAGTAACTATCCCCTGAGAGCTGCCCTGGAATTTGTTGAATCTTTGAACCCTGTGCACAGCCGGCCGGTTTCACAGGCCTGAGGAATCTTTCAGTGGTCCTTGGTGCCAGGAGGAGGGCATCAGGTGTCGGGGCTAGAGCCTCAGTCCTGCCTGCTCTGGCTGGCCCCAGGGTTTTCGAGGAATGAAAAAAAAAGGTCTGATTTTCCATGCAAAGACTTACTTATTACAGAGAAATGGAGCTTGATATTTGTGTGTTTGTCTGTTTTCTGCACTCTGCACTCATGCTGCTGTTAGGTAGGTTGGTGGAGGAGGTTAGTTCCTTTCTCTGAGTGGTATGCTTGAATGTTGTTGTCCTTGATAGACTTGGCCGTCTGAAATTAGTCAGCTGGTCTGCAAAAACGGTATAAGGCCAAGGCCGACCTCATGCAGCATCCCCCTCACAGGTGCCTTCCATGCCCCATGAAGGACAGCAGCAGTGGCATGGAAGCATATTGGCGTCAAAAGCTTATGTATGTACTTATTGTTCAGATGATAATTAAATGGAGGTTAGAATCGTGATTTGAGCAGTAAAAGGAATTGTGTATTTATGCCAGCAGATTCTCACACTCGTAATGCTCGTGCTATCATTTGGCAGGTCTGGACTCCCTAAGTGCAAACTCAAACTAAGACCATAGTGTCACCTGTTCAATTCTACCTGTGATCCAGTCAGACCACTCCTTTTACCTTCAAAATAAAGACTGGCACAGTGGCCTTTTTTAACCACTTTATGGAAACAAAGAGCAGTATTTTCTGTATAGATTAAAAGGGATACTTTATTGACAATAAATTATTAAAATCACATCCATTTAGGTATTCTTTTTTGAGCCAATTTGGAATGTAATTTTGAGTAAAATTCATTTAAAAGTATGTGCTAGCTTGATATCATACTGGCATTCAAAAACCAATAAATGTGGAACCATTATAGAAATAATAAATAAACAATTAACAAGTCTGATATGATGGGGTTGGGTTTGCTGTGATCTGACTCTGATTCAAAAAAACTGTTTAAACAAGAACTGATACAAATATTCATAATAAAACATTTGCTATGGGTTGTGGCTGCATTAAGTTGATGCCTTTAGGAACAGGAATGGCTCAAATTATATGAGTAAACTAGGCTATGGTGAGGTGATCAGTTTCCCAAAATGTGGCTGAGGGTCAAGCTACAGCATAACATCTTTGGCAGATAATATGTAAATAGAATGTCCTCAAAAGTCAGATGGTTACCAAAAGCTGACTTTTTCCAGTTAGCTTTGAAAAATCGTGAACCTGTTGATCGGATGTGGGGGTGTCATGCTGCAGCTTACTAGTCCAAATTGATAGCAAGTGACCTCCTGTGATTTCAAATGCTCAGACGCAGCTTAAACAGCTGGAGAAAATTAAAAGAGCAGACTCAGAAATAACCGACAGATGGTCGGGATTGCACATTTAAATCTGATTCTGCTTTAATAGACGTGTGCAGGTGAGGACCTGCACACATTTATAAAAGTCTCAAATATTGGCTAAGTAGTGCTCACAATTAATTTTCTGCTCTCTCAAAAGTTTTGTTTTAATTGTTCTTCCATACGCTGACAATTGAAGATGAGGGAAGAAGATAAGCACTAGGATTTAGTGAGTAGCCAGACGCGCCACTCATCTGCAAAAGCAGTAGAACAGGTCCTGTAAATGCAACCCGGTGAACTCTGTCAATTTCATATTAAAAAAAATATATATACAGGAGAAGTTCCTGTTTACTCTTTTTCTACTCTAGAGGAAGATACATATACCATGCCAAAACCAAGACACACCTTGTTTTGTTAGATTCTTCTCTCTTTTTGTATACTGTGCTTTTGTCTTATGTGGTAACACTTAGGTAGGCAGCGACTTAAAATGGAAAAAGCCCCGTTTGGTTTTGATTTGAGATAAATACAAGATTTGGTTTTTGTGTTTGATCATAATTTGGGCTGTGGCCTAGCTTGGGTTTTCTTAGAATTGTAAGTTCTTGCTTTAAACACATGCCAAACCCATCTTACCTCAGGTGACAGTTTATTTTTTGTTTTTTTCAAATACACCATTCAAGTGTATTTGAATCAGACCATTATCTGATTAATTTCTAAAATAAAAGCCTAACATGTAGTGTAGTTTATTGTATGATTGTGTTTCAAAGGTGACTGAGTAGATATACAGATGTTTGCAGTACCCTGTCTTATTAGCACAGTCCTGCCCTGGCATGTATTCTCAGACCTTTGCCAGTTCACAAGACTTATGGCTTATGGTGCAACATTGAAGAATCTTAAAAATGTGTTAGTTTGTTTGTTTTAATTATTTTTAGCTGAAGTATTACCTACATGCTGTGGAAGTTGTTGTATCTGTAATATAATGAGAAACATAATCTGACAGTTCATTTGTGATGTGTTGGTAATGCCAGTTGCTGCTAAACTGCTTACAGTCTTTAGATAGTGTACTTTCCCACCATGTTTTTGTACCATCATTCTTTTTCTTCGTGTTTTGATGGAGCCATGTGCAACCTGGGAACTTCTTCCTGATGGCAAGTCTTGCACATGCTATTCATGAATGGGCTTGAGTGTGAGAGACTTGCTGTTGGGTTACTGGGAGTGGTAGTCACCTTGAGCACAGTCATGACTTAGGAATGCTATCGATGATAGCTATTTTTACATGATATCCTGGAGGCCAATGAGTAGGAGTGGGCACGTGGTTTTACCTGTCGCAACGTTCATCTGTGATGGGGATGGAGGGTGTTTTATGAAAGTTGAGTTTTTAATTATAATAAGGGTATGGCTGTTGGCCAAGAATTTGCAAGAGCAACCTAACCTAACGTAACCTATTTTGTAAACGTTTGATCTTCATGTTTCATGAAAGCTTATGTGTCAACAGCACTACCTTGTCTGCACATTGCATCACTATTCATTAGATACAGTAGGTTAAGGTTTAAACACTTAATTAAGTGCTATTGATATCAATTTGCCCTGATGTACTTTTCAGTTGAGATAAGGACAACAGAGGTTGGAGGCATTCCCCTGGAACACAGGCTTTGAATGTCAAGCCTGTCTGACTTGGTCAGAAGTTCAGCCATTCCGCATTCTTGACTAAAGGATAAAGCAGGCCTAATCCCCTTTACCAGGTAGCTAGAGTTGGCAGTGGAGCCAGTGAATTCCTGCGGCATACCGATTTGGGGAAGTTGCTAGGGTTTGGATGGACAATTTGAACAACAATAGAGTACTCTCATTGAAAGAAAAATAGGGTTTAAGTTCTGTGAGAAAGTCCTGCCACCACGGAGATAGGTACCATGTGGAATGTGACATATTTGGAGTGCTTTTGATACAGACACATTAGCCGCTATTAAAGAAAAGCGGTGTGGGTGATTTGGAGTGTCCAGAAGTACGGTGGGGAGCTGCGAAAATGGCAAGAATAGGGAAGGGGAAGTGGATATGGAAGGTAGGGATGTCTGTTGTTGATCTCATGACAGCCAGGCCATAGTGTGAGCGTCCAGCCGGGGCGGACTATAGAAACAGCAGGCTCTACAGCAGCTTACCTGGCCATCAAACTGAGCCAATGACCCGACGGCCTTCCTCCCAATAGTCCGGTGTCAGGGATCAGGATCAGCCTTCCGACAAGAGTGACTTAGGGGACACAGAAGGCAGCGTCTAGCTCCTTTATCTGCCTCCATAATGCTGCCAAAGACTCAGGCCTCCGCAGAGGTGGAGCAGCATTACTGACCTGTCCTGCTGCTCCTCTCAGGCCCAGTGGATTAGCTGTGAAAAGGCCCCTAGAGAAAAAACTGTGGTTGAAATACACTGGCCCGTCTTTGTCCCGTCTGTCTGCTGGGCCGCAGAGCACTGACTTTAGCCCTCTTGTCAACTAGGCCCGGTGAAACCCCTCAACAAAAGCCATTCATCTGTTGTACTGTACATGCCAAATGGCCGGCATTCCTCTTCACGAGTTGTTTTGTAAGCCGCATCTGTCTGTCTGTCTCCGCAATTACAAGTCTGTTAAGAGAAGAATGGTTTCTGTGCAGCTGGGGTTTTCTGCATTTGCCGAGTAGATCTGATTAACCTTCTGTCTGCCCATAACTGACCATTGGCCAGACGTGTTTTAAGCAATTCAGTCATTGAGACACAAGATTAGTTTTGTGCTTTTTCAAGAGCTGTACTATGTAAGGTCTCATACTCCACATAAGGTTCTTTGTAAGAGCACTTTAACTGTAATTACATAAAGCCAGTTTATCAACTATTGCATCAGACTTCTCACATTATATTTGAATGGCTTTATTACACAGATGTACTGTGTCTATGCAGGATTATATTACTGTATAAGTGTTTATTACTGGAGAGGTTTTACTTTATGTTTTGTTTTAAATGAACGAATGAAAGGAGTTTGAATTTTTCTTTAAATATAATTATAATGTCCCTTTATTTTCTGATGAACTCCATCTATGTGGGCTTAATGAACAATTCATGATCTTCTGCAGCAGCTTCAAATGCATATTCGAGTAGTTCTTGACTGGTCATAACTCCTTTGATCAGAAAGAATGTTAAGAATTTGTCACGCTACAAAGCAGTCACATGTGCCTTTCAGGCTTTTAAAATGTGTCTGAGAAGCAAACACAGAGATACACTTTCAACTAGAAGGTCCATATGGCAGGAGAAGCTTAATTAGATAGTTAATTAGTTGGCTGCATTTTGTCTGCAGTTGAGTGTGGACTGACCATCTGCAATCAGTTCAGTATACTTCTATTGTTTACCTCAGTGGGTGGAGTTTCCGTGAAATCCCAATTCGGAGCTGAACCTCAACAAGCTTTTTTCAAGTTGTATCAAACCTAATGTAAGTGGTGACAACTCTGCAGTCACAGTGCAGTCTGTAAGAATTTGGGCTGTGGCACGTTGTCTACTGCGCTCACTCATCATGGGCATTAGGTATGACATTTATGAACATCTCTGAGTTCAGAGGACTAGCTTTTGCCTTTTAAATTTGAGGGTGTGCAGGAATTAAAGAAAAATTGCATCAAATAAGGTCTTTAAATGTAGCATAATATTAAATAAGAGGTAATGCATACTGTATTTTTCACGTTCCCTATATAGACATTCACCCCTCAAATATCCTTACACTTGAAAGTCAAAAGCTTCTTTAGTTTGGATTTGAAGCCAATATAATAGAAAAAAATGTCTGCGTCAAAATACCTTCTGACTATATGTCTCACTTGAGTCTTTTAATTGCTGTGACAGTAGCCTGTAGCTAGGGTTTGGTTTGACAACTGATTCTGAATAGGAACCGGTTTTGGGTTGTATGAGAACCAAGGACTATACTGTAAAAAGGTTTCTTGGTAAAAGTAACCCTTGGCGTAGCATTTCTAATATGGTGGGCAGGAGCAATCTCTCCAACATTTGGCCAAGGTTTACTAACACAGTAGTGAGTGATGCAGCAAAATGTAATAACTTTGTGATTATTTGTGCAGGTGCAAGTTTCTAGGAATACGCTCATGCGGTCGGTCCAACATGACAAAGAATTTCTAAGAATACAGTTTTACATCAGCTCAATTATTCTGAAAATTCTGCACAAATTCCTGTTCATATTCCTGTTCAAATTCCTGTTCATATTCAGTGTCTGCTATATGCTGCAAGACAAATAGTAATTGTGTGAACGTGAAGTGTCTTTTCCTATTGTAAGAGGTCCAACCTTTATTCGTACATTAGCCCTTATATTGATATGTAGCTACGTATAGTTACCTAACCTAAATCAACTATAGTTTCCATGCACAGATGCTTGCCTTTTTGTGCCCGGTTACAGCACCATCCCTGAGCTTCTGTGCTGTGCATGCTTATACCATTGTATAAATGTGATAAACTTACAATTCAACCCTTCTTTGAAGCAAAGCCGCCAGTCTACAAGCTTGCACACACCCTTATATCATCACCATCAATATTTATAAATCTTTACGTGTAGAGGACTATGGTTGTGACACATTGTTAGCCCCAGTCCTGTCACTTCCAAATGAAAAGGTTTGCCTCTGTGTGAAAGTCAAACCAAAGGTAAGACTCACAGTTACCACAAGAGCTCACAATTTGGGCTGGTGTGACTCCAAATCTGCCCTGTTGCTTTCACATCATCTGTGTCACTGTGTCAGTGTGTGTGTGTGTGTGTGTGTGTGTGTGTGCTCCTGGAAAAGGTATGTGTGCGTTTGTCTGGTGTCATCCAGTCCCACACGGAGCGCTCCGTTCCCACACGGTTAAAGAGACGCTGCCCAGAGGTCGGTTGCCCATTCCCAACCGGCTCACCGTTTCAGCGGCTGGAAATCCCCCTGTGCACAAAGAGGCCAGATATGATACCACAGCACTGCAGGCGAGGGAGGGAGCTGGGGACAGTATTGATACGGAAGGCACTTTTGTCTGGGAAAATCCTTAAGGGAATGCAACCAATTGTTGTTCATTGTATGGGGCCGCATTCTATCCCAAGTGCTGCTGGTATGTGTTACTTGTTTTTGAATTGGACGGACAAGTATACTTACTGGTGATCAGCGCTTGTGCTTTGTTCTTTGTGAGTCATTTTGGTTTTGTGGATTGCACTCTTTTTTTTCTTCAGTTGAGGTTGTAACAGTCTTCTTAAGGTCACATGTAACGACAACACATGGTCACATTTCTCATGCACGGCTCATTTTAATTTTTACCTGCAGGCTTTTGTGCAATCACCTAAATGTGCTTTAAAAGGGCATATATCGATGCCTTTCAACACTCACTTAGAAAATTCCCCTCTGTATTATTGTCCCCTTTCACTCCCTGTCATGAAGGTGTACAGTGTCCTTTAGGAGCATAAGTCTTTTTATTGGTTTATTGGCTTTCCACACATTGATAATAAAGGGTGAAGTCTTGTTTGTTAATATTTATTTGATATGAAAGAGACAACTCTTTTAAAAGTCATCTGAGCCTGAGTGAAAACATTGTTTCTCCCATGAGTTCCCACAGTAAGCTAGAAGGCTGGCGGCAGGATGAGTCGGCCGATATTTGCAGATGAGAGGACGCGTGCTGTTCAGTCCTGGTGGTCCTCTAGGGGATTGACAAGGTGCATTCCCGGCTAGTAACTGCACTGGCCTCTATATTCCAAAAGAGAGAAAGAAACCGGAGTCGACAGAGTCCGCGATACAGCCACAGAGACGATGTGTGTCCCCTGGGCAGCATAATAAAGCTCTCAGTAGGAACGACGTGGTTTGAATGCACTTCAGACGGAAGGGGGGGATGGGGGGGGGGGGGGATGTACAGCCCCATATGCATCTACTCACCACATCATATTTCCACAGCCATGAATGAGGCCCTCACACAGACAGCCCCCACTGCTGTCAGACAGTCCAAGCCAAGAGCTTTCACAACATGTCTTCTACACAATGCGGAGAAAAAGTCTTTCTTGCGTTTTTTGCACCGAGCAGAACCCTTAGGGAGGACAGGGTCTGTCTTCAGGCTGCAAGAGCATAGGAGTTAGAGCTTCAGAGAGAGAGAGAGAGAGAGAGAGAGAGAGAGAGAGAGAGAGAGAGAGGAGAGAGAGAGAGAGAGAGAGAGAGAGAGAGAGAGAGAGAGAGAGAGAGAGAGAGAGAGGGAGCTTTAGAGACAGAGAAATGGGTTGCTTTTTCTCAGAAAGCTGGAGAGCAGTGTCATATTACCCTCAGTCCTTCATGTGGTCTAGAGCTCTTTTTATACCTTGTTTGCAAAATTGTCTCCTGCGAAACTGGTTTTGCTTTAGTTTTTTCCAACCGTTGCTTTGTTTTGTTTTTTTGATGAACATTCAGGAACTGCTGTAGGTCTGCTGGGTGATGGAGGTTGGGGCTCAGTTTGGTCGCGTTAACTATGATCAGCACCAAATAAGGCAGCATTATGTGGACAGGACAGCTATCATACAGCTTAACAAAATAAAGCAGTCATAGAATGTACCGCTGTGAACAGGGGGCCAAATAGACCAACTACCACATGATTTTTGCCCCATTTCTGTGATTGCAATTAAGTCGATATGGCCGAAAGCCCAAGAACTCAAATGTGAATGAGAACAAAACACTGTTTCTTCAGGCGATAACATGCTCAGACTTTGTAATTGTTGAATTCCCTACCTACTATTTTGTTTTGATTTTGTTGCTTTTTTTATTACAAATGAAAAGATTGTCAAAGATTTCAGAACCTGATAGGATACAAGGCTTTCTTTTACTAATGATCATATTTTCATACCGTATAAACTGCTTTGAAATTAGGCATTTTACACTGAAAACTTTTCCTACGTCCCAGTATTTCTGATTGCTAGATATGTTTAATCCTTGAATATACAATGAACAGAAATCATTGTTTGCCACTGTTTTATTTTTAAGTGTGTAAACAATGTCTTTGAACCACCAATCCCTCATGTTGATAATATGAAAACAAACATCTATTTTTTTTTTACAAGACGTCGAGTAGTAACTCAGAATACATTGACTTTTTTTTCTTTATTTATTTTTTTGCTTCACCCAGCACTTACTCAGAGGATAATGCAAATGATTCTCAAGTGTATGTTGATGACTCGCACAGTACTTCCTTTTATTTTGTTTACCCTCCCCAGGCCAAGATTTTAGGGGAATTTTCAGTCACTTAGCCTATTTAAAGATGTCGTTTGTGTTTTCTGTGGGCAGGCACAACCTGTTTTTGACAGCATGTGTGTCCATTGTTGTGCCTGCAACGTGAAGCACTTTTGTCTGTGGTCTAATTTGGTCAGGGTCGACTGATCTCAAAAGGTCTAAATACTAGTAGGGATGCACGTAGCGGCTAATTCCCCCCACTTTATACGGATGTTATAATTTGAAGTAGTTGACTAGTCTATAAGCAAGAAAGCACTGAGGAAACCAAGCCCAATGTTAACTATCATTTTAAAACACATGGGTTCCTGATTGATAAAATACTGTATGTTTGCTGTGCGCGCTCAAGAAAACCTCTATCATCCTTTTATCTCTCTTTTGCTTTCTCTCCCTCTCTCCCCTCTTTTACTAACCTACACCTACATACTGTACCGTGGGCTGGTGTAACATGTGAAGGTTATCAACAGCGATGGTATAGGGGTAGCTCCGGTTAGCTTAATAGGTCAGCAGGCCACATACAGACATCGAGCCTACCAGATCTCCACGGCACTATATCTTATCAGTAAACAAACGTATAAGAACATTGGCCAAAGTTCCTTCACCAACTCTTTATAAAATAGTGGTAGTAAGAGAGGGGGTCCTCACTTGTGGAGAGCGGAGGTGTGCGCTCTTGTTCTTCATCTTCAACACTACTACGAAACAAAAGGAGGCGCCACTCTTGCTGTTACAATACACACACGTGCATTCTCGCACATTTTATGTTACTCTTGCTACGTTTCAACGTGCTGGCCAATTAATTACTAATCGACTAGTATTTCTGGTGCCGACTAGTGAGGCAGCGAGCGTTTAAATGTTTAACTGACCAGTCATGTGCATCCCTATTAGATAGTAAGTCCATCAGTTTGTGGATGTTTTGCATACATCTTAACTGACCATGAGCTAAACAGGAACCTAGTGTTGGTACCTTCTACTGTGGACTGTCCTCTACTCTGCTCCCTGCTTGTTCACGCTTTTTTTCTCTTAAATGCAATGTGTGATATCTCTGTTTAAGTCCCGATCCTCCCCATCTTCACAGCTGTACCGAGCCTTTCTGGTCACCCCCCCACCCCCCCATCTGCAGTATTCTGCTCAACTGAGCAGACCTTGTCCAGCAACTGCCCCCACTCCAGACAGTTACCATTTTGATAAGGGGCAAGAAATATAGCAAGAGCAGGAAGCCTGGCTAAAAGCAAGGTACTATTTTGGTTGAACAGTCCCATTGTCCGCGGACTGGGGACGGCTGACTGCCTGGGGGAGAGGGTGGAGGGTGACAAGAGGGAGCAGGAATGATGTACTGTGAGGACATAGCAGGACTACGCACGCTCCCACTCTCTATCCTCCCTCCTCCAGCTCCGATCATTCAGAGGGTCCTCTGTCCCCCTTTCTCAGTGTTGAACTCATGGCAGTCACACTCTGAAACATGTGCAGAGGAAGGGGCAGGGGGGGCTCTGTTACGTAACGGTGCCTTCCCTAACAGGAGCTCCACTCTCTTAAAGATGTAGTGTGGCAGAGGTGCGTCTGAAACTGGACATCAGAAAGCTATTTTAAGAAACAAGAAAGAGATGATGTCAGGCCTAATCTCCTCTTTTTTTCTGGCGGTGGACAATCCCTTTTGTTGTTTGGCCACAATTATGCCACGTGCTAACAATGACTGCTGTGAGGAAAGGGTGGGATGACACGGCGAGAGAAAGGGAATGTCGGCCTTGGACTTTTTATAAATCGTGATGTAAATACGGAAAGATTTATGTGGAAAAGAGAAGAGCAGCGTGCTTGGAAAGAGAGAGCGCTAGGAAAATGATGTGTTGTCATATCTTTACAGGCACTGTAGCAGAGTCCCAACTACCTACTAAACTGTAAACAGACTTTTAGATATTTGCAATGATGAGTTTCCAAATAGCTCTCTGTGTCATCTTTAGAAGTTTATACACTATGTTAGAGAATTTTCCCAGGCAGACTTGTCAGTGTGTGTGAACTCAGTTGTACAGTGACACCATAAGGCCACACAAAGTCACTCACCGCACACACAGAAACACACACACACACCAACACTAGAAATGGGAGGGGAATCAACGTATGTTACGGGAAACCTGTTCTTCTTTTAGTTTTACTGGTACGCAAGTCTCATGACTGCATCCTCCCAACTGTCAGAGGCCCTTCGCTCCTCTAGGTCTGAATCCCTTCGAGACCGCGAGAGGCATCAGCTCAGACGGGCATTTATGTCAAGCATCCAAATACAAATGGGCTTCAAATCCTGATGTCCCCCCGCTGACTAAATTCTGTCTGCTCCTCCTGTCATAAGTCTGGAAAAGAGAAAACCCCTACCTGAACCAGAAACAGGCTGCCCAGTCATCTATACAATGAGAAAGTTAAACGATGAAGGATTTTATTTTGCAGCGATATTTCCTGGCAGTATTGACTTATCTCAGATGTTTGCACATTTCTGTAACCGTCTGACTTTAATCGTTGGGTAATCAGGACTAAAACAACACGGCAACAAGTATAAGCCTCTCAGCGTCCGCTTAGAAGGCTGCACAAACAAACAAGATGAAGGTCGTAGAGAATGCTCTGGGCTATAAGTACGTCATGGGTGGGCCACTGTATTGAGGTGAATTAAAGGCAGCACCACACACAACACACACACACACACACACACACAACACACACACACACACACACACACACACACACACACACACACACACTACACTCACACCAAACACCCATGTGCACGCAGATGTGGATACATGTACTGTACCTAGAAACAGCGTATGTGTACTACACTCATGCACACACTCCAAACGCTTGCCCCTCTCAGACTTCAGGGGCCTCCGTACAGCCGACATGCACACCCACGCGTTCCTGTCGCTGCACTCGTCTTACTGGCTTACTGGCTGAGCAACTGAGCCAGCTGTTGATAACAACACTTCCTCCTCACTCGTCTTTTGCGCTTAGCTGTTGTGCTCGCACCATCTGCGGCAACTGGCTGGTGCAGGAGCGTCATGTTACCCACACAACTGGAGACCCACAGTTCCTGAGGACACACAAGCACAGCCAAGATCCTGTGAACACACACACACACGAACACACACTTGGCGGTTACAATTGTGACGTCCATGAGATGCGGCATTGAACAGTGCAAAAAGAGGCCCAGGCTATTTATTGTGCATTTGGACACAAGCAGACAAGGTGGGACCAAATGGCAGAATGTTCCTGGAAGGAAATTCACAGAAAGACATTGGAACATTTAAAAGCAAACACTGAAAGCGTTTCAGTGGAGTAAGTATCAGCAGAGAGGAGTTCAGGCGAAGGGATCCTGAAAGAATAGGGAGAGAGAAAGAAGTGCATGAAATAAAGTCAGGTCATTTTCAGCTTTTATAATACCTAAGATTATAAATGTTATCAAATATAGGACATAGTCATAGCAATATTGATAGGAGAGAAAGTGAGCATCATAATCGATGGATAGTAGCAGAATTGCCAGGACCCGGTATTGGTGAGGTGAACTAAATGTGTGTGTGTGTGTGTGTGTGTGTTGTGTGTGTGTGTGTTGTGTAGTGTGTGGTTGTGTGTATTGCTTTTAGAGTTCCACTCCGGTGAACTTTGCAATGCAAATCGACTCTGTTCTGTCAAGTCTTCTTGACATTGATGATGTTTGAGGGAGTAGAGACAAAAATGGAGGAATTTAGCATATTAGGTGTCACAACATCCAGTTTTATTTGACCTGGTCTACGATATGAAAATCAACGCCAATAGACATTTCCCCTTTGCATCCATTTACACTACCTACGTCACGAGGACGTGTGAACGAATATCACTCTGCCACTTCTCTGGTGGCATCAGGAACGGACTAAAGAATGGCCTATTAAGTATGATGGAAGAGAAAATTAAACCCAAATCTAAAGGTCTCAGATCTGCTCTGTGTGGTGCTTTGTAAATGCAAATGTCGGTATGCTAACAAGCTCAAAATGACAATGCTAATACGCTAATGTTTACCTTGTTTATTTCTGATGTCAATAGTTGCTGACATTTGCTAACTTATTAGCACAAAACAACAAAGAAGAGCTCCAGCTGATGGGAGTGTCACTAGTTTTGCAGGTATTTTTATTGGACAAATTCAAAATTTGACATAGTGAAAAGTGAAGGGATCACCAATGATACTACAATTTAGCCTGTGGGGAATGTGATTGGGTCTACCACATTTCATGGCAATCCATACGATAGTGGCTGATATATTTCTTCAAGGGGCTTGCACAGCCAAATATTCAGATATGAAAGCACTTACTTTGAGCCTTTCCTAATTTAAAGGAATCATTTTCTCATAGGGAGCCGATCCTTAATGTAAAGTATGAAAAAAGTTTGTTCTGGTAAGCCAATGATGGTGGTGAGGAGACAGAGGAGAGAGGGAGCGGAGGAGGAGAATGGGAAGAGAGGAAAGCAAGGGAGGGCTAGAGTGGCATGTGGCTGGATGGTATCCTTGGGAAAGTTTGCAGCTCACTCTCCCACTCTCTGGATCTTAGCTGGGGACAAATACCACATGGAGCTGAGAGGAAGCCCGCTGGAGTGTGCAGGGCCACGAGCACACAGGAATGTTTCACTTCAAATGGAAAATGTTCACAGCTGTTAGTTAGGCTATCTCTCTCACTCTGTTTCTCCATTTCTATCTATCCATCTCTCTCTCTCACTGTGTCAGAAGCTTGCTGCTATGTTTAGCTCCACTCCTCATGTGCATGTGATAACCAGTATTTTTAGTTCTGCTGTGGGTCAGTTTCTACATTTTGAGTTTAATGTACAAACTCCTCGCATGTTTAGTTCACCGACATTGGAGTTTAAAGGGATTTGGTGTTCAGGCTCCTTAAATCAGATTACTAAGCCTTGTTTCCTTTGAGCAGTACAGTTCAGTTTGGTACGAATCAGTCGCCCTATTCTGGACTGCGTTTCCACTGGCGACAGTACTTGGTAGGCGGTGTACACATTGTAGCTCGCCAATACATTCATTGAAGAGGAAGAACATGACTTGGTAAACAAAAAGCAACAATGGAGGACGTCCATCAGTTTGTGTTCTTCACTCTTGACGAGTAGATCACAAATGGTGGGTATTGTGTTTGTCCTATTACCTTTTGGGACCGCTTGGTTGACCAAAACAGGTATGGTATGGTACGGTATGCTTATTTGGGAACCCTTCACAGCTTTTGGCAGTGGAAACGCAAATAAGTGCTGTACCAGACCGAACTGTGACGCTCAATGGAAACAATGCTTTGTATTGTCATATGGGTAAAAACAATACACTTGACAATGTGTGGCATCAAAATACCGAAAGCCCTTGTCTGACCCACATACAGAAATGACATCAACAACACAGGGTTGTCGTCCCCACATCAAGCTGTGTGTAGTCGTATTATTCTGGTTTGGCTTCATGAATTGGTTCTCCTCAGTTTTGGGGATATGCTGACTGCAAATGAGCCCACGCTCAATAATTCTGCTGTTTGGAGGTTATGCCTCCCTGCCAAACACACGCTACCATGCAAGCTTTGTGCGTGTCACGAGTCTCACGACCATATTGGCCCATATAAAACTGCACTCACAACCTCAGACACACACACCTTTCAGCAGCCGCCATTTTCTCTTTGGGGTTGAAACAAGACCAGACCTCTGATGAAGCCAACCAGCAGGTGAATGGGTGTATTCCGATTGAATAAAAGATACATTTGTGTGACTTTGATCACAGAAGAGCTTTAGCTGTTTTTTCGCACAGCCATTTGACCGACAGTAGGTTTAGATTGCACCATTGTGTGGGTGTTGTAGCTGAGGCTTAGACCAATTTCAAAACTTAACTTGAACTCCTATTGCTTTTCATGTCAATTTCCTCGTTTTTATGTTCAGAAGCAGAAGTTAGCTCACGTAGTTCATTCAGGTTTAATCAATTTCAGCATGTGCAACACATTTTTTTTAAAATCTTATCAACACGTTTTCAGTAGAATTCTGTCAGCTTTTGTTATATTTGTATCTTCATTACACAGAGAAGGACATTTGTGATCATTACTGCCAATTCCAATACAAGGGAAAGTATTGCTCAAAGGGACTAATTGGCAATAGCTACTGGCAATAATCTTGCATATTTACATGTTAAGGTTCATCAATATGCAGTGTCCTTGCTTTTCAACGAATACATCTTAATCTGAAGCTAGATACAGACCACTGTGCAGAACACACCACAAAGCTGCATGTGATATTGTGTTGTTAAAATCTTTACACTGACATATGTGTTTGTTTCTGCTTGCCCCATCATTCTTCTAGTCTTCATGATGTTTTTGATGGAGACATAAGAGAAAGTGGACTGGCTGGGGGTCCCATGGTCCAGTGAAATGTTTGAGGCACAGGGCTGGTCTGTGGACTGGCCATAGTGACATCATTATGGAGTGCAATGTTGGATTGGGGAGGCCAGCACTAGAGACATGCAACGATACTATTTTTTGAGGCATGTTTCTAATTTATTACATATCACCTCCCCTTTTATGACTTGAAGGAGTGGTTCACCTGTTGCCTTAGACTATTTTGGCAGGTACAATTGGATTATAAACCTGCAGAAAAATAAGGGGGAAATAAGTATGTTCCCGCGCTTGTATGAAATCCAATACAACCCTACTAGTAACTTATGAATTCGAAGTAGTGTTGAATAAAAAATAATCCATCGGACTGCTCCGATGGTGTAGTGGATAGCGCGTACCTTGTTGGCTCCGGCCTTCGTTGCAGTGGTCGTGGGTTCTAATCCGACTCGAGGACCTTTACTGCAGGTCATCCCCCCTCTGTCTCCCCATTTCACCTCTGTACTATCAAATAAAGCTTGAAATGCCAAAAAATTATCTTAACAAAAAAAACAGTCCAACACTGTTTCACGAATGTGTTGCAGGGCTGTTGGGTTGGACTGCACGTGCAGGTGACCATATAAACTGTTACCTCCCATGTTGTGTATGGGAATGTTCTTTTAGCAGTGGTCGATCCATTCGTTGTCAACAGGTTGTCTCAGGCTCATTATTTTGGACACGCTGATTGTGTATATTTAGTGCACATCTGCAGTTTTCTAATCCATGTGTTTTCTTTATGCATAATGCTTTGTGCATTTGAGCATGCAACATCCCATGCAATCAACGCCTTCCTACAAGCCCTCTGTCTGTATGTACACACGTGCGCGCACACACACACATACAGTATATACTGTATATACTACAACACCCACCAAACCACCCACAAACTTACCCAGAGGCTTAAACCAGGGTTTTCTTTTTTCTTCTAAAACCACTTCCCTGCCTTTCGCTTGCTCCTGGTGACGACACTCCCTCGGAATTTAGTCCTTGTGCTGGTGGTGCTCAGAGAGAGAGAGAGAGGAGAGAGAGAGAGAGAGAGAGAGAGAGAGAGGAGAGAGAGAGGAGAGAGAGGAGAGAGAGAGAGAGGAGAGAAAGAGGAGAGAGAGAGAGAGAGAGTTGTTCAGATCTCTGTGCTCTGCAGCCACTAACCAGGACCATTTGGTGTGTCCTTTCTTTACCCTCCTGTTCTCTCTTTTGCATATATTCTTACTCTTTTTTTTCTTCACTTCATCTCTGTCAGGGTTATGGCAATTTTACATTATTTGTTTGAAATCAGGCTCTATGTTAGCATAGGGGGTCCGCTGACTGCTATTGTGGCCGAAAGGGGGATGCTAAATGTGATGCCGTGTTGGAGTGTGTGTGTGGGGGGTGGTATGTGTGGAGCCCATTGCTTAACTGTCATTCCATGCCTTTACGCTATGTATGTGCTGTGCATATATGCTATGAGCATGCATCTGCATTTGCAATTGCCTGTGTTTGTGGACGCTGTGCATGCAATCTGGCTGATGGTGTGTGTGTGTGTGTGTGTGTGTGTGTCCAATGGATGTGTGTGAGTGCGACACAGGGGTGCATGCTGCTGCTTGGTCCCCTGGAGGCCTGTGAAGGGACGCCACACCCCCCCCCCCCCCCCCCCCCCCATTCACTAAACCCTAGCATGCTCTAGATTGATGGGGGAGGTGTTGCCTCTGCTCACTCATCCATCACACACTTTATTTGGGTTTTAGAGGAAAGGAAAAAGGGAAAAGACGGATAAAGGAAAAAAGACTTCCAAAAATATCAGAGTCGGGGGGCCTTGGTGGGTGTGGAGGATGGAGGAGTTGAGTAAGGAGGAGGCCCCTTGCCCCGCGTAGCTCTACTCTCCTGCCCAGCACCCCCCCCTGTTAAGCAGATGCTGGAAGAGAAGTCTTACCCTTGTGACCCCCTGCCATTCTCCAGTCCCAGCACTGATAACAAAGGACAGATAAAGCCAAATGGGGGGGCAGATTTAGTGAAGATTAGGAAGCAGGTTTGTGATTTCCACTGAGGTTTTTTAGTCGTGTGTGAGTGTGCATGTGCATGTTTCTATGCCCCTGGTGAATGTGGGGTGCCAATAGCAGATTGTGGGATAGGGTGGCTTGAGAGAGAGGTTGGTGGTCTTTGTCTACCATCCAGGCTGGGCAGGGTTTACTGTGTGACAGGACAGTGAGTGCCGATGAGTTTGCAAGGCTGACAGGGGAAACAAAGCCTGCAGTCCCAGCCCTCAACTCCTCCCACGGGATGATTAGATTTATGTGGAAAGCAGGGGATAGCAACACAATCCATAAAGGCAGATCAGACTTCTTCACCTACAGGCTAAGTTACGTGTAACCAACATTTATACACATGCTTCTATATGATTGATTAAATGCTACTTATTTGGAATTGCCTTCATCAATACGGTCATAAGAATGCTTGTGTCATTAAGGAAGCATGTAGTGACAGTAATTATCACTGACACTACACCTGATTTAATCAGAGGCTCTAAAACTGTAGCCTGTCTTTGTGCTGCAGAGGATAAAGGGCGGTTTTAATGGTTTGTCTTGTTGACATGTTGTCTAGGGGGAGTTTTACATCCTAAATCCAAAACACATTATCGAGAGGTAGAAATGGTTCCCATTTAGACCTGAACATCTGGAGCAGCACACAGCACAGTGCGAACATATACAAGCAAACTCCGAACTCTGGCCTTTGTCTGAAGTGCATATAGGAAAGTTGGAGTACTCCAAAGGGAGTATCAAATAAAGAAATCACTGTTTCCCATTATTGCTGCTGTCGAGCTTGGAGGTAGCTGTTTGTAGCCTTTGCCAAACTAATACAAGCTGAATGATAGATAAATAAATAAATAAATAATAAATAAATAAATAATAAATAAATAATAAATAAATAATAAACAAAAAGGAAATTATTCCCCTCAGAAATTGCACATTGACTTTCCCTTTATGGTTGTAGAGAAACAAATGTAGGTCCTTGTAAAACGAGCTAAGTTGCTGTTTGTAATCCCAAACAAAACATTGCTGGACTTGGCTAAGAGGACTGACTTGTTTTTATATTGTTGTATGATGGAATTCATTTGCAAGAATGGCACAAAATAATGTTTCTCTGCCCTTTGTTTCTCCCACCATGATAATTCCCTCAACAGATATTTGCAAAATAGATTATAGAATTACATTTTTCCAAATAGGAACTGCTTTTGTCCCAAAGTTTGAAGTAAACCAAGACAAATCCCACAGTTTTGTGATGTTAAAATATGAAAATGTAAAATTAGAGCAAGATAGAGTACCAGGTTGGCTTATCCTTGTGGCTATGGGAGAGTGTTTGTCACTCTGAGACCCTATTTGAATGACAAATGTCTTTCGTTTCTCAATCGTTCACAGGTTTTGGTCAGTTGAGGAATTTTGAGACCCTTTCAAGCCTGGTGACAATGACTTTCACCCCCGAGGCCACCACAGGGGTCTGCCCCCCTACTGACCTCTCCATTTGCTGCCCAGTCATAGCTCCCAACGGTCCCGCTCCCAGCTTCTGATTGGTTCAAATAAGCACCCAAAAACCCATCTGGGGTCAATGTCTCTTTTCTTTCTGTCTCTCTCTCTTCCTCCTTGCTGCCTTGTTCTCGCTCAAGTCGGAGCTTATCAAAGACAATCCAGTTCTGTCATGTGGCCAAATCATCTTGACACCCATTTAGCATGCTCATCAGAGGACAGTTATGAATATTCAAAATGGAGCCAGGGGCCAGCGAGAGGGAGATTCAAGAGATGAGAGTGACAGATATCAGGGTGTCCAAAACAGGGGAGAAAAACAAAGAAGAAGATCAAATGTGTAAATGCGAGATAAAGAAAGTAGAAACAAAAATATTAACGAGAATTAATTAGAAATAATGTCATTTTTTAGAACAAAACATTGACAGTGTAACCAGTGAATATGTGTAACCCAGAGAGAACTGTTTCTTTCTATTCAATCAGCTGAAGAGAAGTCCTGTTACTTAATAACAGATATCATTTATTATGATGGGATTGGATGTGAGGAAATAGAAGCGGGAATCTGTTAAATGTGTATTTGAATGAAATAGTAGAGCTGTCAAACTAGGTTTTTAATTGCAATTAATTGTGAAATGTCAAATCAATCAAGAAATGTTATCACATGTTTAGAATTCTATTATATGGAATTTCAAAACAGTTTTTAAGTCCATAATAACAATTCAAATGAATTAGTTTATGAATTTATATAAAATCCAAAGAAGTGCAATGAGTTGGATTATTAATAGTATTAATGATTATATTAACTTTACCCTGATAAAAGGTGTAGTAGTTTGTGTTTTTCACCTGTCTGATGAATTTCTCCGTGTCCATGGTTCACAAAGGCCTCTGAAAACATCAAACCTGTTGACTTCAGCACTTGCTCTGCACATTATGAAGTTTTTAGATGAAGTTGTGTGAAATACGATGTGAAACTAACACACACTGTTTTATTCTGAAAATTAACCAGATGTTTTTTCATTTTTTCTGTCCTGCCACAACCTTTTCTGTGCTGAATTTATTCTGTTAACGCTGACAGCCCTATGAAAAAGTTGACCGGAGTAGGATATGGATAAGAAACAAAAGACTTAAGATTGAGCCCTGGGGAACACCACAGATGAGGATTGCTGTCTAAGAGGAAGCTATCCCTGACTTGCAATTAATTTTTAAACATGCAATTAAGTTGTCAATGACATTGCCTCATACACACATACAACACAACTCGTTTAATGTGTTTGGAGAGATAGACGAGGAAGAGGAAGGGCTACAGTCTCATTCAAACGTCCGCTCAGTCCCTCCCTTTGATGGTGGTGTTGCTGTAAAATACACTACATCCAAAACATCATACAGACACATAAAAACAAGAATTAAAATTAAATTAAAACACAAAACAATAGTAAAAGTTCTAGACACTGCTGGGATAGAACGCTCTCAACTAAAAGCTGAGGAAAATAAGTGGGCTTTTAACAAGGACTTAAACTGATCAGTTGTTGCTGTTGATGTTTTAATGCAGTCGAATTCACGACAAAGTTGTCCTCATTTACATAGTTTACCATTTCTGTAGATGGTGGACGTGATGTGAAATTTGATCATGGCTCATCTAGACTACCTTAGGCAGCAGATGTACAGTTACATGTGCTTTAATGCCACTTAAATTGTGTGATTTCAGAGAAAGTTAGGGTATTATGGAAAACGCGTTGGCGCAGTTTTTGAATCACAGGCTTTGTATGTCCTTGATCCTCTTGTGCTGTTGACCACTGTTTGGTTATGAATGTATTGGATCTTGTGAGAACAAGAGAGCCGAGCCAGGAAGGAGCGAGTTTGTCTGAATGAGCCTGCCTGTCTCATTGACATCGATGTCAAACATTTCTAGGATTGCATCCAAGTCGAGACAAGTGATCATTTGGACTTGGAGAATGCGGCACTGTTCCAAGCTTTGATGTTCCAGCTCTTAAAGATTGTAGATGGGGACGGGAAGGGTTATCACGGGTGTTGCATCTTTATATGAATTGTAGACATTTGTGGAGTCAGATGGTGTTTGTGCAGTCATATACTCAGCATAGTTCGACATGGTGTGGTTACAGTTGAATTCATTATCTTTAAAAAAAGGGATTTTGGTGCATTGTAAATTTTTCTTTTTTGTTTCAATTTCTTTCTTGCAATCGGCCATAGAAAATTCGACCATTCAGTTGTGTTCACTTCAATCAAAGATGCACTCTTTAATTGCATCAGTTTATCAATGGATCATCAATTATGCATGAAAAATCAGGCAGTTGTGGAGGTATGGATGGGGAAGACTTTATTTAAACACAGAATACTATGGATGTGACAACATTCATTTCTGTTACATTGTCTGTAAAGGAAAGTGTGATATGGTGTGCCATGCTTACACCTCTCACATTTCTTCAAATATTTCATAATATCTTTTCATGGGACAACACTGAAGAAATTACACTTTGATACAATGTAAAGTAGTCAGTATACAGCTGGTATTACAGTGTTAATGTACTGTCCCCTCAAAATAAATCACACAGACATTAATGTCTAAAGTGCTGGCAACAAAAGTGAGTACACCCCTAAGTGAAAATGTCCAAATTGGGCCCAAAGTGTTAATATTTTGTGTGGCCACTATATTTTTCCAGCACTGCCTTAACCCTCTTGGGCATGGAGTTCACCAGGGCTTCACAGGTTGCCACTGGAATCCTCTTCCAGTCATTCATGACGACATCAAGGAGCTGGTGGATATTAGAGACCTTACGCTCCTCCACATTCGGTTTAAGGATGCCCCAAAGATGCTCAATAGGGTTTAGCTCTGGAGACATGCTTGGCCAGTCCATCACCTTTACCCTCAGCTTTTTTAGCAAGGCAGTGGTCGTTTAGAGGTGTGTTTGGGGTCGTTATAATGTTGCAATCCTGCCCTGCGGCCGGGTTTACGAAGGGTGGGGATCATGCTCTGCTTCAGTATGGCACAGTACATGTTGGCATTCAGTGAACTGTAGTTCCCCAGTGCTGGCAGCACTCATTTAGCCCCAGACCATGACACTCCAACCACCATGCTTGACTATAGGCAAGACACACTTTTCTTTGTACTCCTCACCTGGTTGCCGCCCCACACACTTGACACCATCTGAACCAAATAAGTTTATCTTGGTCTCATCAGACCACAGGACATTGTTGCAGTAATCCATGTCCGTAGTCTGCTTGTCTTCAGCAAACTGTTTGCGGGCTTTATTTTTTATCATCTTGAGAATAGGTTTCCTTCTGGGACAACAGCCATGCCAGACCAGTATGATGCAGAGTGCGGCGTATGGTCTGAGCACTGACAGATTGACCCCCCACCCCTTCAAGACCTGCAGCAATGCTGGCAGTATTCATATGTCTATTTTCCAAAGCCAACCTCTGGATATGACCCTGAGCAAGTGCACTCAACCTTTGTAAACTGGGCTGCAGGGCAGTATTGCAACATGATAACGACTCCAAACACACCTCCAAGATGACCCCTGCCTTGTTAAAAAAGCTGAGGGTAAAGGTGATGGACTGGCCAAGCATGTCTCCAGACCTAAACCCTATCTGTGGGGCATCCTCAAACAGGAGGTGGAGGAGTGCAAGGTCTCTAATACCCACCAGCTCTGTGATGTCGTCATAAATGAGTGGAAGAAGAGTCCAGTGGCAACCTGTGAAGCTCTGGTGAACTCCATGCCCAAGAGGGTTAAGGCAGTGCTGGAGAATAATGGTGGCCACACAAAATATTGACACTTTGTGCGCAATTTGGACATTTTCACTTAGGGGTGTAGGGGAGAACGGGGTAATTTGTCACATGGGTTGGATGTCACATTCGTTATATCTCGCCACCAGAGCGCGCTAGCTCTGAAATGTTGATATAAAAAAGGTCCAGAATTGGGATCAGAGGTCACATACATAGACTTCCTTGGAGTTAGACTGCTGCATTTCAGGTGAGAGGATGTTTTGTGTTTTTCATGTCAAATTCAAAATATTTTATTTTACTATTTTCTTCTAGGCTTTTACACAATTGGTTTATAACAAAACACTTGTTACCCTCAGAAAGTGTGAAGGGTAAACTATAGTTTAGATTGTGGTTAGCAAGCTAATTAGTTGTCAGATGGTTGTTGGCCTTGATGCTAGCAAGAAATTCAAGTTGGGGTTGGTCGTCAAATTTTTTGGGGGGTTGGTTGTCACATGTTATCTCAAGGCTGCAGCCAGAAAAGGAACCCAATAACGAAAGAAATTGTCAAGCTGTATCCTCACTGACACCCCAGAGAAGGAAAGAATAGAGCAGGAAAAGGCAGCTAGCAAGCAAAAGAAAAAAGGGCAACAAAATCAAAACAACCCAGTGCATCCCAAACTAGACCAGCTGCCAAGGCTACAGAACGTTATGTAGCCCTATTTGTCAACTTGACAATGCAATTAAACATTCAAATTTGGTTCTGCCTCCTTGCCTTCTTTTCAAGATTTTTCCCATTAAGATAACATTGTGACAAACAACCCCATAGTGTGTGACAACCGACCCCTTGATGGGGTTGGTTGTCACAATGTGTCAGAGTGTCCTTGATGGTAAATTACTTCTTCATTACAATAAGTTGGAAAAAAAGAGAGACACACATTTCTAGCCAACACCTTAAGCTTCAATTTAATGTAGGAATGGCTATTGACAGATGTGTTGGTGATGAGCAATTCTCACTAGAGTAAAAAGTGTGCCTACTTACCCCGTTCTCCCCTACTCACTTTTGCTGCCAGCACTTTTAATGTCAATTAATGGCTGTGTGTCAAGTTAATTTGAGGGGACAGTAAATTAACACTGTAATACAAGCTGTACACTGACTACTTTACATTGTATCAAAGTGTCATTTCTTCAGTGTTGTCCCATGAAGAGATATAATGAAATATTTGAAGAAATGTGAGGGGTCACTTTTGTGAGATACTGTATATTTTCTTTATCTTAGCATGTGCCTGTTGCTTTCCATCTGTTTCCTTTGCCAGAATTCCCTTTTCAAAGTGGATGAACACAAAGATGGATGTGTGTGAATGGATAAGTGGTCAACAGAACTATCTTGCTGCTGTGGGGAGCCTGTTAATTGACCCCTGTATGTTCATGTATTTATTTGCTACGTGTTGCATGTTTGTGGGATGCAGTGCTTTTGAACGCCTCTTCACAAATGAACCTACTGTACACTGAGATGAATGGGGGTCAGGGCTGGGCCACCCACTCCACACCACAGTTTCAAACCTCTAAAGGCCAGGACACACCAGTCCGACTTGTTTCTACTTGTTCCGACTACGCAAAAAATGGGGTCGGCCGTTTCAGGAAGCTCCAGGCTTCCCGTCGCGGCCAGAGAACACACCAAACTGACTGCTGACTTTCCGTACGCTCTGTTGCTTGCGCGGGACGTAATGTCTCCATAACAGCAGGCGGCGCTAATCTGTATTGTGGCCCGAAAAAATACGAAAGCCGGAAATGATGGGACAACTCTCTAGAGCATAAACATAGATCGAAATACGTATTTATATTTATGGGCCATAAGAGCACAATTTTTAGCAGAGAGTGTCGAGCATGGTGTCAAGCAGTCAACAAGGGTTGATGCATGTGAGTACTCTCAAAACGAAACGAACAAACACATTAAAACGATGGCTAGCTGTTGTTAGCTGTTTGTGCTACCCGCCTCACTTCCGGGCTTCACTGATTCGCTAGCCCTCCACCAATCAAATTGCTCCAAATGAAAGACGGTCGGCCAGCCTGTCGCCGCCGATTGAACATGTTCAATCGGCGGCGACAGGCTCAAAACAAGCCCGACGACCTCTACGTCGGCCGACGTTACGGCACACACCAAACAGATTCGTCTCCCGACCCCCTATCGACTCTACGACGGCGATTTTCGGGCTGGTGTGTCCTGGCCTTAAAGAGACTACGTGTAACACGCCTTGGATTTATTTAGACATTCATGTGCAGCTGATGTGTTTATTTTTAACTCAAATTCTATTCACATCATTTCCGGTTTATGATTCAAAGGGTTGATAACTTGTTGAATTAATACCTTTCCGGGCCAAACTGTCAATGTCAAACCAGTGGGTGAAACTAACAAAAGAGAGTGCAAGGTTACAAGACAAATAATTGCCTTAATGAAAAAAAAAATGAAGAAAAATATGACTCGGGAGTATGAATTATTGTACACAGCCGCCTGCATCACCACACAAAAACATCAGTTTGCACCATCTGTAGGCTATAATGTTAGTCCATAAGTCTTCTCTCTTTGATCCTACTGTTCCAGTCACGTTTCCTTTCCAGAGAGCGCTCTTCAACTCTGCAATTTAAGACTGGCGAGGAGGGTGTCTATCTAAAACAGTCCAGGGCCCCATCTGTGTCATTGGCCATATCTGTCATTATGTGTGTTTTATTGTCGTCTCTGTAGTGTTTCCTGATGCTTGCTTCTTGCTCTATCCTCAGCACCACGTTCTCTCAAATGAGTCACAAAGGTCTTCAAAATGCTGCAGGCTAGTCTTTGGTGACAGTGGTAGAGATGATGGTTCTCGTTTTTTTAAAGTCACGAGATGAGTCAAAGGAAGAACTTCTAGCTCCCGCCAGCCCCAGATGAGTTTGTCACTTGCGGTTGAGTCAGAAAAGGTATACAATGATGTTGCCAGAGCTCGTCAGAAGGATAGCGGTAGTAGTTCATTTCAGGAGGTATAGCAACTTAATCACCACATGTCCATTTTCAGTGAGTGGTGCTTCCCAGAGATTCTCTGCTTGCTGCCCAGGATGGTGAAAGAAATTATTGTGGTGAAATGTGAAGGATTTTTCGTGGATGAACACCAGTCAGTTTTGGAAGAGACCACGTTGTCAGAATAGCCCAGGGTGACTCACACCACAGCCCCTTTTCAGTAACATTGCCACATTGTGCAGATCAGTGTATTTCTACTATAATAAAAGGCCTGTTTGTAAAGAGTTTTGCAACTTTTTTTTCTCTCTCATATCCACAAAAAAAGTAATTGAAAGTGGTAGTACTTTCTTAAACAAACTTTCGCCAGACATGTGTCACCAGTGTTACTAGACTTATAAATAACCTACGACCTTACAAAATTAATCACTTTGGAAAATTCAAATGTTTCTCTCCATTGTCACTCACTCACTCACTCACACACACACACACACACACACACACACACACACACACACACACACACACACACACACACACACACACACACACACACACACACACACACACACACCCCACACACACACACACACACTCACACGAAGATGAACTCATTGACCCTACAAAGGCAAACAGATACTGTATACTCGAGCCAGACAAATGTTGCCCATCCCGTCAGCTTGCTAGCAAGGGCAGTGAGGTAGATAATAATTGTCAGCTTGGCCAGGCCAGTGCCAATGCAAGGGGTTGGGCTAGGCCTGGTGGGTCTGGCTCAGAGGGACTACATCACTGTGAGGGGAAAGGAGGATGTAGAAGGAGAGGCACTTAATATTGTTGCAAGCATGTCCGTCCAAATACGCACATTAAAGATAAATTCTACTCTACTGTTTTCTAAATTTGCTCTCTGTATTCTTTTCTTACAGACAGCCACTCAGATGTTAACATCTAACACTCCCCAGAAAGTATTTACGAAGACAACAGGAATGATGCAGAAGGAAGCAGCACCAGAAAGCCTGTTGTGGTCCTTCATAAGACATCACGCTTGGTTCAGGCTCAAACTTGGCACATGAGCGACATCGTAAACATGGATGGAATGATCAGCAGAGCAGAGCAGACCTGTGACCAGAAAGTAAGTCATGTGGCTTTATCTCTTTATTTCATTTTTGAAACTCTGTATATTGTCTTTTTTTTATAAATATATCTGCTGTATAATGTTGGGATAATACTGTCCCAACAACTACACAACACACGTATACACATACAAAAAACGGTCATCTCGACACTAATTGCATTACATTACATAAATCAAGTTTACACAAAGAAAACAGTGACCTTTCTTTAACTCTGCTATTTTGTTTGTTATTGTCCATATTCTTAATCTCTGCTTTATTGTTTAGGCTGTTATACTGTATAATAGATGTTACATATGAAAAACCTAAGAACACATCATGGGTTGCCATATTCAAGATCAGTCTGCACAGTTCACAGATGACATACATCCCTCCATAACTAAGAAATAAAATAACCTTATAAAGAAAAAAGAAAATAATATACTGTACGTTCTTAAAAAGGATAAATAATTGTATAAAAAGGAGGTGGGGGTAGGATGCTAAAGAACCTTATTCCTTGGGTAATTCCTTCTCCTTGTTTCCCCACTAGAGCATATGACTTTCCCTTTAACTTATAAAGTGTTGGCTGAATGACAAGGGACAGGTCTTCTTGTGGTTGTTGAATATTAAGTCCACATCAGTTAAAAGAACAGCTGTGTAAAGATGTGTTACGACCAATACATCTATCTATCTGTGTGTGTGTGTGTGTGTGTACATGTGTTTGAGCGCACGTGCCTGTGCGTGTGTGTGTGTGTGGTGTGTGTGTGCGTGTGCGTGTGTGTGTGCCAGACGCCACCTGAGCTCCATACCTTAATTTGGGTTGGTCTCTGGAGTTCAGCTTGGGAGGAAATGAGATTTTTCCGTCGGCCTGTGCTTAAGTACATTTATCACTCAGATCACTCAGAGTTGTGGAGGAGAGGGAAAAGTGGTCTGGCATGAGATCTATCACTGGGTTCTCCACATTTATGTCACCAAACTATGTGGTGGCCACTGAAATTGGGACCTCCTGTTTAGACTGTGTGGGAACTGATGGCAGTTGGTGTCAAAACATCCTATGTTTCAGCTCCTCTTTGTGAAACAAACAACTTTGGTGATGTTTCCTAACATTTTCACCTATAGCACCGAAAATATATAATTACAATGAAGCAAGCGACAGTCAATCCAACAATTTGTTGCAAATGTACAGATTTTTACAATGTATAAGTTAGCTTTTGCTTAGTTTAAGTTTTGTTGTTGTTTTTATTTTTCATTTGATATTGTATTCAAATTTATTCAGAACCATTAAGACCCACAAATATGCCACTTTTCACCTCAGTCTGTTGCCTGTGTAGCTATCATCGCAGTAACATGGCGTCAGAGAGAACGGTAGTGGTAACAAATTGCATCCAAATGGCCCCCCTTGGACATTACAACGAGAGTCCAGGTGTCCAAAGGAAAAGGTTATTTTATGGAAAACGCAGTCAGTGTACGTCAGGAGTTTGACACGGGAAGCAAACCAGAAGACCCCAGTGGTTGGATGGAGCACTGTAAAACATGTCAGGCAGGAAACTAGAGGTATCAAGAGAAGGGGAGACCGCCAGAAGCCGGAACATAAAGTGCATCACTTTCTCCCTCTTTTGTTCCATATTTACTGCTTATTTTAGTGTGTTGATGCGGATAATCTAAAATTCCAAAATACCACATGCACTCCCATTGCAGTACTTTCAACACTTCCATATTAAGTTTTCCATCAGCCTTAAATAGTGTTGGTGAGTAAACAGGGTGTCGATGTAAATGGCTTGCTCTCTGGTTGTAGTGGAGCTTACTTCCTGTCGCTGGCCCCAGGGTGGGACTGGAGCACACAATGACGGACACCACCCACATCAGCTCCTTAACAGGCAGTGGGGCCGACAGGCAGGGTGACACGGGGGTTATTTGTTTCTGTCAGAAGCACAGAAATAGTTTTTTTCCCAAACTCCTCCTGGGGTTGACGAACCAGGCGTGCATTCACTGGCGTGTCAACAGGGCGGGATGTGCTCCTGTTGTGATTACCTGCCTCTGTAGAGGAAGGGCTTTCTCTGAGGACCTATGGAAAAATGCCTGCCTGTCTGCCAAGTGCCATGATTAGCGCCCCGGCCAGTTCCTGGGTCAGCTCAGAGGGCAAAAGTGTCTAGGCCAGTCTGGGGGATTTCCAAAGGCTCTTGCCTGAACTGTGGTCATTATGGCTTACAGTAGAGCCTCAACTCTACGGGGCCAAATTCCACTTTGGACCGTCATACAGCACTACTGTGTGTGGTATGAGTCAGATCAGACATTAGTTTTACATATGGTTTGAATATTGTATAGTTAATGGCCTCAATTATTGAGTCATGATATTAAATGTAATCGGATCAAGAGATAAGAGGGTGGGAACTGCTGTGGTGATAAATATCTCATGTTAAATCAAATAACAACTAAGTGTTCCTCTGAAAAACCCAAAGACTGTTCAAATACTTTATTGATTGATTGATTTATCTATTGAAAATTGTGCATTGTGCAATGGGAGGATCTTACACCCTAATGTCAGGATTGTGTTGCTTGCCGCCAGGGCTCACACTGTATTCAACATTACAAACTCAGTGCTGCCGTTTGCCAGAAAAAGCACAACCAGTTAATGGTTCGGAACGCTGGCTTATCTTGGCCATCGACGCAACAAAAGCTATAATTATCTGTAAAATAAACTCGCTTCCTTGATTGTTAGACAAATAATGCATTAAACAGTTCCAGATAAACTTTGTTTTCCACTGTGTTGCCAGCCCCTGTAGAGAATGAGAGGCATTCAGGCCACCAATACAGGAAGACAATTTCACTGGGCTAGTCAAGTAGTTCACTGGTGCTTCTTTGGTGCTTCATGAAATATGAAAGTTTGGAAAGTCTGTTTTGCTCCCTGTGCATAGAACTGAAAGAAAAATGCTCCTGATGAATCCCACCTGCCAACAGATTGACTTTTTCTTGTGTATGTCAGCATTGTGGGTTTCCCAAGGCCTTCTTTATATAGGTCCAGACATTATTTTTGGCATTTTTTTTCTGACATGTTTTTCTGACTCTTCCTGGCCCACCTCCATGAGGGCCGAGGAAGCCTGGCACTCGCCTGAAGCTCTCAGCCAGTCCTGGGCAGCTGGGATCTGGGGGAGCTCCCTGCAGTTCTGCAGTGTTCTGGCAGCCCCCTTCCTCTTGCCCCCGCCACTCTTAATTCTGCCTTTTTACTTCCAGCCAGCTCCAGAACACAATACAGAGGAGCCCTGTGCTGTGCCCTGAACACAGACACACACCCTTGGGCGGACACACACATCCACACTTTTATAAGCCATTGAAAGAGACAAGACCAAAGGCGGAAAGAGGAGCAGACGCGTCTCAGATGCTGGGCTTGGCTTGGTGTGCCTCTTGACACAGACGGTCGCACACAGGATAACTGTTGTTTATTGTTTATGGAAGGACCCTCTGCCACACTCCACGCTCTCTTCATCTGGAGACTCCTAAGGGCCACGGCCAAGAGCCACAGGGGAAAAGAAAAATTGGAACTCACTGTATCTACTGTATTCGTGCAAGTGTGTGCCTCTGTGTACAAGGCTGTGTACAAAAGAGAGTTGTTGCATGTACAATGGGAATGTACACTTAATGTAAAGTCTTGCGTACCATAATTCTTCTAAGCTTCCGCACTGAGTGTGTGTTGTTTGCTCAGCTTGAGTCGTTTCAGTGTGTAGGGAAGAGAGGAAGCCATCTTGTTCCACGAGGGTCTTAACCTCAATAAAGACATGAGAGCAAGTTATGTGTGTGATGCACTTTGTTTGACGATGTTATGTGAGCCATTTAGCACATTTTGGGATTCATGCACCTTGGTGAGTTTTAGGGAGAACATTCAGAAACAACAACAACTTAGATAAATTGGCATAAATCCACCTTCTGATCTACTGTCCTCTGACTCAATAGACAAAAGTCTAGGTGAAGATGGGCGTTGTTTTCCTGGGATTCAATGTTGGGTAGATAGGAGCAAAAAATACAGTGTCATAAGTCAGGAGAGGAGAAAATGCACATTATACTGTATGTCATGATGGGATATTTATGAGGCAGCAGGATGTCTCCCTTAGCTGATTTTAGCAGATTTTATACATGTTGGAAAAATACAGACAGTAGCAGCTTCTGACTGGGAAATATACTGCTGTATAAATAGTCTTAGAAAAATATTCTCTGTCTGCAAATTAATCTCAGTCAATGACACCATTAATTGGATAGACTGTGTTAGGAATATCCTATTAAAAAGTATGAAATTCATTTGTATTTGATCATGTATTCCATGGGGCCTAATATAAAGTATTTGTACTTAGGCAGTCGTTTCTGCCAACTCAGCTCTGAGCTTCTCTCGACCACTCACAGCCATGTGCTGACAGAAACTTGTTGGTCTGTACCAGGTTCTCAGCAGTTGAAACCAATAGAAAGGGAAATTCCTTCTTAATGGTCCATGAAAGTAATGATTCACCACTGTATTATTGTTTGAACCCTTGGTGGATCTTTTCCACATTACCTCAACACTGTACCTAAAGAAACCCCTATTCATTATTGTGAAGTTTTGATAGATTTTGTCTCTTGCACAAAGATACAGATCTGCCCGACTCAAGTTGATGTGTCTCCATTGACCTTTCATCAGAATGTGCAGTTGGTGGGGAAGAGGCTGCAGCTGGACACTGATCAGGCCTGATGGCTTTAACACATGAATAGCAGGGTAGCCCTGGGCACTACCAAAACGTCCTGCTGACGACTGTACCGACAGGGTCACAGCCCGTCCATGCTGCCTACGCGAAAAGGAAGAGTGGGAGTAAACAGGCGTAATGGGGTAATGGGCAGAGACTAAAAGAGACTTGGACTGTGTTCTTGTAAATAATTGCATTCATTGTTCTGTGCCACTGTTGGTTATGGTCACAAGCTGTTTGGTAGGCCCCTGTCTGTCTGGTGCTCCCCATGAGCCCAGTGTCAGCCCCTACGCCCCCGAGGGGAGCGACTTGTGCCAGGGGTGAGGATGCCAGCTCCCTGACCCGGTGGCCCTGCGTCTGACGTGCCCACGCCAGGAGCGAACTGTCCCTGGGCCAGCCCGCAGACTCAGGGGCGTGCTGTGCGCATGCTGCTCCGCTGTTAAATAAAGCTGGTTCAAAGAGCACATTCCTGCCCCCAGCACAGCGGCGGAATATAGCAAGCTCTCTTCCTTGTGGTGTCAATGCAGCAGATTGTTTCATTTTTATTGCTTTGCCTTTATCTGGGCTGATTCTGGTATCATCTGATTGGATGCAGCATGCTATTAGTTTCCTCCGTTGGCTGTGGGATCAGCAGATGGCCTATTTGGACCAGATTACCTGTACTCCTAATCTTAAGTGAAGAATTCATTCCAAGTGCTCAGATGTTTGAAGAAAGCTCTTTGTCCAGCGTATGATTGCAGTGCAGTACAATCAAGCTTGTTTTGAAGTCAACGCCCACTTCTACTAAGCCTGTAATAGCAAGCTGGGAAAAAAGGTGTGTTTTTTTTCATATTAATTACGGTAGAGGTGTGAATCTTCACTGGCCGCAAGTTCCGTTTTGGTTCCCCAGTCAACGATTCGATTGCAAAACTATTTTTGATGCATCTGCAATGTGCTGCACCCTTCATTTTTTATATTACTACACAGTGCACATGACAACTTTTTCAGGGAGGACACTTTAAGTAGCAAGTTTTGACTTCATGCCATTTATGCAGTAGCTGAGATTGGTCATGTGAGTCAAAAGACAGATGGGTGTCACTACTACGACAGCAGCAAAACCTTTTAAAGGTGCAGTCAGCGATTCTTCAGAATGCTTGTTGTCAAATTCTCTTTCTGTCAAAATCAGTGAAAAGGGGTAGCGGATCGACAGAAGGGATTTTGAAAACAAGCATCCGCCAGAATCGTGACTCTCCCTTTCAAGTGAAGGGAAATGTGAACAGTCACCAAAGGTTTCATTTGTTCAGCAGGAGCTTCAGGAAGATGTTCAATACTTTCTGTTTGCCTCCGAAAGACGCCAAAGAGACTCAGGTAAATGCTGCTAAATGGATTGTTTACGAGAGAGCTATTCAAAAAAACTAATTGAAAACTTTGAGGTTGGGGGTTCACTATATTGTCTTTGCATCTCAGCTACTAGATTCCTCTTTCTTCCTCATTGCATTATTGCTTCCAAAGAAAATTTGCATGAAAAACAAAGCGTGGGAAAACTAACCCCGGCCCAACACGGCATCATCTGTGCAGCCTGTAATAATTGAACCTCAATGACATCATGAGTGTTTGAGTGTGGGGCTCTGGTAACGGTGCCGTGCATCTCCTCAAAATACCAGTGGCTAAGTGGAACACACAAGCTGAGCCCGGCAATAGAAGTCAGATGCTGTGGAGCTCTTTCTTGCCGTCTATAAGGTCGCCCCTCTCCTCTCTCCATCTCCCTGATAGGTTTAGAAGACTCCCATTGAGGGGGCCTCCTCCTCCTCGGTGAGGGCTACGTCTGATTTTACTGTATGGTAAATGTCAGAAAATAAATGCGGGCCTAGGCAACAAAGTGGAATTGGATCTAATCTGCCCCGAGGGCCGCCCGCGTTTGATCCACACCCCCCGTCAGTAGAGCTATACCCTCGTCTCGAGTCAGGATAAAATAGCGTACAGTACATTCAGGATGTTATGGTATTTTGTCATTATAATAATCTGACGTCACGGTGCGGCGGAAAAACTGATTTCACATGTTGCCTGACATTATGAAAAACGTCAGGTCATGCATTCATACATCCACCACACATCTTATATCTGTTAAAAAGTTGCAGGATTTTTTTTCTTCCTTTTTTTAATTAACTTCCCGTAAAACCGGTAACCAGGTTCGTATAATAAGTTTGTTTCTTTTGGTTTTCATATTGTATACATTACCGTGCTGAGTGCTCGCATCTGTGGCGCATTCCTGCAGTGCAAAGAGAATCGCAATTTCTAAAGCGAGCAGCCGAAATCCGATACAATGCCTGGATTTAATGGAGCCCTTTATATGACTCTCGCCCCATCGGCCTGTTTGTGAATAACATTGCTCTTCTTGTGAGTTTGCAAGAATAATTGTAGGTGGGGGATGTTTTATCAGGACTGACTGAGGTCAATCATTCTGCCACAATGGAGCGGAGATCAAAGACGGCAGAGAACAAAAACTCCTAGGCTTACAGGTTGTATAAAGCAGCTGAACTGGAAGTAGAAAACACCCACCCACGCACATTGAGTTTCCCAGCCAGTGTGGGATGATCCCTAAAGATGTGAAACTCAAACCATGTTGTGTGTTGGTTTTGATCATGTGTTTTGACATAATAAAAAAAGTAGTGAGAGCCAGTGAGAGCCAAGAGGAGAAATTACTTTATTGTATCATTACAATTGCACTAAATCTGGTAACATTAAAATACAACACGCTAATATCGCTCATATCGGGCTAATTGTTTGTAATTGTATTTTGTTATGAAGAAAAAGACATCGCTGAAACATGTCAACAGCTTCAAGTTGGTGAATTTTTTCCAGACATATTTTCATTGTTACATGCTATTAATTTTATGCTTACATCAGACATTCCAGTAAGTCAATGACTGAAGTGTGAGCTGTTAAGTGCTTCACTTCCTTTATAAAGCCATCATTGCTCTGCTGTGGCGATGGCATCAGAAAAAAACCAAAACCAAAACAGATGCAACCAGAAATTACTGCTAGAGAGCGTGCATAGTGTAATTGCACAGAGACTGAACAATCTCCTAAATTTATTATAACAATAGATAGTATTAATGTATTTGAACCTAGATAGGATTACACACGGACGAGTATTTGATCGTACCATCCAAGTACTGTATTTCATAGAAATATAAAACATAAACATTTCAAATCTAGCAATCACACATTGATCTAGCTCCAGACTTAAACGAGTCACTTGGCCCATGGCTTGTCTGTCTGCAGTTTATTAAAATCCGTTGACATGTTTTTTTTTAAATATTTCCGTGAGTTTTCAAACAAACACACTGACAAACGGGCTGAGAACACAACCTCCCTAGCAGGGCTCACTAGCCTCTGTTTGCCAGAAATATTGAAATGTACTTTGTATAATTTATGAAAGTGAGACAGCTTAAGCTAGCTAGACCCTATCCTTTTTTTTAGGATGCTGGATGAACACAAGAGAATGGCTTTGCACCAATGTGTGCTGTGGTTTTCATTCAGTTTGTGACAACATGTGTGTTATCAACATCTGATTTTCTTAAACAGCAGCTCATTACACAGTGAGTTAGTGGATTCACCCTGTCAGTAAAGTTGAGCTCACAGGTTCAGTACAGAAAGGGAATTAATGTAAGATCACTAATTTTTGTTACAAAAAATGTACCTTGGCCAACTCAAAATATTTCACATAAATGTTGTTATTATAATCATATATATACACTCACCGGCCACTTTATTAGGTACACCTGTTGAATTGCTTATAAAAACTAAAAGCTAATCTTCCAATCACATGGCCAGAACTCAATGCATTAAGGCATGTAGACAACATGCGGAAGTTAAAACCGAGCATCAGAATGGGGAAGAAAGGGGGTTTAAGCGACTTTTAATGTGGCATAGTTAATGGTGCGAGGCAGGATGGACCCATGCTTTCATGTTGTTTGCGCCAAATTCTGACCCTACCATCTGAATTTTGCAACTGAAATTGAGACTCATCAGACCAGGCAAGACTTTTCCAATCTTTTATTGTCCGATTTTGGTGAGCCTGTGCGAATTGTAGCCTCAGTTTCCTGTTCTTAGCTGACAGAAGTGGCACCCGGTGGGGTCTTCTGTTGCTAGCTATATCCCGTCTGCTTCAAGGTTGGTTGTGTTTTGTGTTCAGAGATGGTATTCTGCATCCCCTGGTTGTAACGAGTGGTTATATGAGTTAGTGTTGCCTTTCTATCATCTCGAACCAGTATGCCCATCCTCCACCGACCTCTGACTTCAACAAGGCATTTTACGTCCACAGAAATGCCGCTCACTGTATTTTTTTTTTTTCCGGACCATTCTCTGTAAACCCTAGAGATGGTTTAGAGTGAAAATCCCAGTAGATCAGCAGTTTCTGAAATACTCATACCAGCCCTCCTGGCACCCTCAACATTGCCATGTTCAAAGTCACTTAAAACCCCTTTCTTCCCCATTCTGTTGCTCGGTGTCAGCCTCAATAAGTTGTCCCGTCCAGGTCTACATGCCTAAATGCATTGAGTTGCTGACATGTGATTGGCTGATTAGTTATATGTGTTAACAAGAAAATGAACCGCTGTACCTGATAAAGTGGCCGGTGAGTATAAAAAAATTGCTCCAGGGGCGCTGTACTGCGGCTGACCCTGCGCTCTGACCCCCTCCGAAGTGTGGTAACTTGAGAGGGGATATGCGAAAAGACAAATTTCAATGTGCCTTGTGTACAACTGACAAATAAAGATAACTTAACTTAACTTAACTAGTGTATATGTATACACTGTATATCTTAATAGCAATACATGTGCAGTGCTTTAATCAAGATACAAGAAGTATGAATTGTTTTAGACTGTTAATATCTATTTATAAAGCAAGACACGTCTGTCTCGGATAGCTCTGCTACTGGTGAATGTAAACATGATCGCTTACACAGAATGTTTTAAATTTGTTAGAAACTAACACCTAAACGAGCTAAAGACTATGTAAGATGCAAAAATGCCCTTAATTTTGTTTGCAAAGATAAATGCTGCGGCCTTCAAGCTGCAATCACCAATAAAAAAACATTTTCACCTGCTTTGCCCATAAAGAATAGAGGATTATATGGCGCAACACATATTAAAGAAAGAACATAAGTCACATTGACAAGCGATGTGACAGCCATTTCAATGACTGTGTGACACTGTCTATGTGTAGGCTACATCTGTTTATGTGTCCCCCTTTGATAGACAAGGTTACATTTAAGCATGCATAAGCTACTGCTTCCATACGGGCACTGCACTAGTAGACTTAAAAACTGTTGTTAATTGCAAAATTATGTAAATGTTATTTAAAAAAATGCAATTAATCGTGATTAAGTATTAAAATACAGCGATTAATCAAAGGTTAAAAAAGAATAATTGTATGACAGCCCTTAAACACACACATATATATAAGCTTATATTTAATGCATGTTTATTCCGGCCACTGCAACCTTCTTTGTGTCGAATGTAAATCCCATCCGTCTCATGTTAACGCCTCCATTTAAGAGGATAATTTTCTCTCACTAAATCACAATTGACGAGACAGTAAATACATATTCAGCCGCTCTTAACATGTCTCCTTCTGTTATTTGCTCTACCCTCCCTTAAAATACATATGTATTAGGTGGAAGAAGGCTCACCTAAAGCAGCAGACAGAAAATTTGACATCGGTGCATGTGGTTCCTTGATAAATGCTGCACATGTGTTTTGGATACAATGTGTCACATCTGCACCTGAAGAGCAGGAGCAAAAGCCTCAGCACATCTGGGCCAGAGTGTGCAGGAGCTGCTGACAACTCAGCGTGAGTTTTGGTGGCATGTATGAAAAGTCACCTCCCATCATGTGGGAATCAGTGCTAAAGTTAGCCTTTTTTCAAACGTTAGCTTGTTAGCCTAGCTCGCTAGCTTCAGTACAAGCTTGACAACACAAAAGTTTCAGGTTGAAAGGGACAGCTTAAACCCCAAGGTATAATGTATCTAACGCAATTATTGAAAAGGAAGAAAAAAAACAACACTTAAAATGTTCATTGGCGATATTGAAGTTCATATTTCCTCAGGCAAAATGTGTGAAGAATTTGAATATCAGTTCAAATTTAAGCTGCGGAGCATATAGCCTACATCATTAAGTAATCATGCACTGTTTCTGGCTGTAGCCATAGCACTACTTCATGTTAGCAGCTAGCATCATTGTTCCTGGCCTTAATATTTTATCTGACTTCCCTTCCTGATTTTTATCAACATATTCAAAATACCCTTAATTTCGTGAAAGAATAATATCTGGCCCATACTTTAGCCTTCAGTGTACAGTAATGTATCAATTCTTTTAAAAACCAGTAAACAACACATTAGTAAAGGATTATTCGGATTGTATTAGTTTCCATTCATCCAATTAACCCACTTATCTATTCTATTTTCCTCAGTGGTATTGCTTGGTGTAAATACAGATACTCCTGAAACATCCACTGACCAGCTTTCAGCAGTTTTTGCAATTACTTTCTCTCTTCATTTATTGCTGCTCATGGCTGTTTTCTCAGTTATGTCTCATGCTGTTGAGGAGGCTGTCCTTTTAAACTCAGCGAACAAAACACTAACTGAACTAGAATGTTCTTTGTTTTTTAATTAAGGCCGGCAAGACACAAAAGGAAATCATGTCATTTCGCAACTGCCCCATTGGAAGCGAAACATACGTCAAGCAAGAGGAAGACAAAGAAACTGAGGGGCTGTTCCAGATTAACACGAAATAATCATAAAAAAGTTACGAGTTATTAGCGGTTTCATTGTGCCAAGTACAGACTGCAGTGTTAGTTTTACCAGATAACCACTGATTTCTCTCTCCCTCTCTCTCTGCCTCACTAACACTCACACACCTGCTAGCTCTCTCTACCAACCAACTATCCACCTTCTTTGCATTACATTTACTCGTGGTGTTCTTGAGCGCAGGGGCGTAGCACCAAATTCTGGGCCCCTATACAAAAAGTCCTGATGGGCCCCTGAAAAGCGGTCTTACAATACACATGGCTCTCTGAGCCAGACAACTCCACAATATTTCATCTGATGAATGACCAAATCATTACTTTTACCAGTGTTAACCCCAGGAAATGTCTTTGTCAAGGTGGTCACTGGCCAGGGTCACAGGAGGCGCGGCGAAAATGTTGGGGGTATTTTGCTCAAAGATGCCAATGCACACTATAGAAATAAACAACTGTTTATTTGAATACAAAAATACATCAGACACTGACCTTACAGTTGTGCAATTTTGTTTGCTATGTGCAGGTAAAATTTTACAGACAGTACAAAACACAATTAAAGAAAACTTCTACTGTTTTGGTGCAATACTATGCAGACACTAAATACAAATAATAGACCATACACTTGTGTAGGCACATCAAGTGCAAATTCAACTTTTTAAAGTTCCTTTATGGATGGGGGGCTGTGATTATTGTGGACAATACTGTGATGCGATAGCCTATAATTCATTAATGGTTATTATTAGCCTACTTGCTTGATTTCTTTTTAAATACAGGTTGTTTTGGAACATGTCTTTCCCAATTTAAAACATAAAAATAAAGCAGCATTGAAAATTCAGAAAATAAATCTTGTTGGCCTACACTAGCATGCTGTTCTACAAATAACTCAATAGTTGAAATAATAAATACAATGTGTTTTCCCCTTAAAATGTCTAAATGCATTTCAAAGACAGTAACATGTGTGACACTTCTTTAAAGAGGACCTATGATACTTTTCGACTTGTATGACCTATAAACGTTGTTATAATGATTTATAGTCATGTTTAACCATACTAGCGTATCAAATAATTACGTACATGCATTTCGACGTATTCCCTGCTGACCGTCTGGGGTGGCTATGCAGAGCACTAAACACTATGGCAGCCAGTCAAGAAATAACTTGTTCAAATTTCCATGTATGGTAATGCTGCTCAGGCAAGCTCCGGCTGCATGCTCCCACCTTCCTGAAAATCTCCCGCTGCTGGAATCACAACCAATCACGACGGAGTGGGGTTTGCAGCAGGGGGGGGGGGGGGCGGAGAAGCTCAAAGCAGTGTGTAGAGAGAGACTGCTGTGCTCGCTAGGGTAAGAGGAAGAGTGTCCCGAAAATCTACATAGTTTTTTGTGATGTGATTCGTGTCAGGTTGCTCTATAGCAGTTTTTAACAAGAAATTAAGACCAGAAAAGTAGTATAATAGGATCTCTTTAAACTTACTGAAACTTGCAGGGGCCATCACTCTCATGTATTCATCAGACTTTTCTTTGCGCTGTCTTAACGGATAGATAGGTTGTGTTGCCACAGTGATGTGGAGTCTTAAACTGTTTTAGCTTTGCCAGCACTTATTTCTGTACAGCTAAATATCCCCATAGAAACATCGCTGCGTTTATTTTCTCCACCAGTTCAATTCAATGTTGGCTTGCTCCTGCTTACTCTCCCGCACTCATGCCTTAGTCATGCACTGGCCCCTGATCTCCTTGCAAGGGTCAGGGGCCTATCATGAGCCAGTCAATTTTTTTTTTTTTTGGATTGGCATTGTTCAGGGCCTTCGAAGATCGGGGCCTCACATTTAGCTTGTTATTTTTTTTTTTTTTTTTTTTTATGGGCCCCCCTCTGCCTTGGGCCCCCCCACGACTGTATCACTTTTCCCCCGCAGTCCGTCGGCCCTGCTTGAGCGTGTTTGGAGATTTATGTGCTGACTTTAGTTTCTGGTAATTAAATCATCGTTGCTTTCTAAAGACAATGGTCCAGATTTGGATTTAGGCAGTTCAAACATTTAATTAATTCCCTGTCCCTTTAAGTCTTAAACTGCATCATACCTCATAAGAAAATTCTCAACGAACTGTGCAGCACATGGTCCGAATGCTACGCTTTTCTGTACTTCCTTCCTCACGATGCATATTGTTGTACCTCCCTTTCACATCCGTTTGCCCCCTACCACTAGAACCAGAAAATCAATCTGCAGCAACGCACGTTGTCAAACAATGATGTAGACCCTGGTCTACCCCATCCATGGGGCCAGACCTGATTGAGTCAAGATCTGGTCTGGGCTGTTTGAAAAACACGGTCTCAATTACCCAGTGCAGGGCTCCCACAAACCCCTGGCTTTATACACACATACGAGCACACATGCATACACTCACATCCGCATTTTGCCAGTTAAATTAAAGACAGATTACAATCGGTGCATCCCAAATGTGCTTTTCAGTAAATACAGCTCTGCTTCCCCAGCAGGCTCTGTTCACATCCCCCACTGGGAGGCCTCCTTCAGAAGCCCTGCTCTGCGCGCTCCATGCTACATACTAATTGAGCGAGCCCGTTGGAGGTGAGGTGAGGTTGATGGAGATTGAGATGGCGACGCATGGCAGTCATTTGTGACTGAGGCCCGTGAGAGAGTCTGATGTGGGAAGCATTAGCGCACAGTGTCGGCAGAAGCATGGAGGCACACGCGGGTTGTTGGCCCCAACAAATAAGGCCCTCTGTGTTTTGGACTGCATACCCCTGCTGCCTTATTACCAGCTTGAAGCGTGGTTTGCTGGCGATGACATCAATGACAAACAGAGCACTCTGGTTTCCTCTTCAGGGATGGAAACTGCTGCTTTGAACTTCCAACAACTTCTCCATTCATTCCGTATGGATGTAGACACTAGGAACTTATGATTTGTATGACAGCCAAAATGCTTCCAGTAAAGCCTGGCTATTAAAATGCACAAAGATAGTCTGATATTTTGTTCCCTATTATCGTCCAAGTTCCAAATTAGACACCGCTCTCCGCCTCGTTAATGCCCAGATCTAGTTTGAAATACAGGCATTCTGAGAGAAAAAAAAAATAAAAAATCTTGAACCAAAGCCAGTTTTTTCAAACGATGGAAAGCTCCTTGAGAACTGCACAACTGTGTGCATTCGCTGAACAGTACTCCTCGTGACGAATGGGCCTGGTATCAAAGTTCAATACTTTTTTGGCACCGACCGAAACGCTTTGATACTATTGTGTGGTAAAAATAAAATGTTGAAAAAGGTGTTATCGTTCAACGTCAGTGAGCAAATAAGCAAGCAGCATGCTGGATGTGCCAAGATCTAAAAGGTGATTTGCTGTGTGGATCTGCAGTGGCTCAGGAGATAGGGCATTGTGGTCATCAGAAGTAAGTTACTCTGATTACAGCTTATTTAAAGTTGTATTTAGTGATATTTTCTAAAAAGGAGCTGAAAAAAAACTTAAAGTTTTTCTTTTAACATATTGCCTTATGTCATCTTGTTAAAACGGAATTTATAAAATTGCTATCGAAAATCGTATTGTTAAGGAACCGGTATCAAAGGCAATGTATAGGTATCGATATCGTGATCTGTAAGGATATCAAAAATGTTAAACAATACCCAGCCCTAATGATGATGAGACTGAATTTTGTCTATAAAATCCCTGGACTGCTCCTTCAAATAGCCTCATTTGATGTAATGATGATAGGATTGATGGGGATGCTTGATCCTGGTCAGGTGTGGTAAATATGATATGGTATGAAATAGAGAGAAGTATTATTGCCAAGTACTTTTCACAGATCTGAGTACACTGTGTATTCATTGCATAGCTGTTTCTCACAGTCAATTCCAGATAATTTTTTACCCACCAGACGCTAATTAAGCATTTAAATGGAACAGCTGTTTTAGCTGCAGAGGCACAAATTTTTGTAAATACGACCTAAGCAATGTTAATGATCGTAAAGAATAATTTCACAACAGTGCATTAGCAGGGGAAATTGCATAACCATGCAGCTCTAATGCCTTGAAAGTTTTGCGTCATACAGCACTGGGTACAGTACTCTACAGTTCAGTGTGTGAATACAGTCCTCTGGTACACTCAGCTGTTTTGCTCCAGTGTTCAAAGGCTGCTGAGTGCCCTCTCCTGCTTTGTCAGGCTCACACAAGGGTTTATCAAGGAACGCATGACGCTGGAGGACTTTGGAAGTGTGTGCTTGTGTGTGTATGAAAGCAGGTTTGCCTCTCCGTGCGTGTATTCATCTGTGTATTGCTTTGTGCATAAGATGCGTCTGCGTCCCAGTGCGCATGCCTGTGTTTGCATATGATTACTTGTGCTCCGGTTGTGCGTGCACGCGTGTGTTTCCTTCTGTTTTTGCACTCAGGGACTTTGTCCTCTGGAAGGTGTGCCAGCCAGTCAGCTGAGAGAGAGGAAAACAAGATCTGAAGCTGGTACTGGTGGAGGAGAGAATGAGAGACGGGGGGCCAATGCACAAAAGTGGCGCCGGGGTTGTGGAGTGTGTTGCTTTGAACCTTGTTCCAGATGTTTGTGCATCGCAAATATGGCAATCATAACATAGCAGGTACAAATTAGTCTAGTGTTTAGTTAATGACAGGTGGATAATGCACAGGTCACTTTCATTCACATTCTCTTAGATCTTGATCTTTGCTTCACTCACTCATGGACTGATTATCCAGCTGAGTCACAATGAGTCTGGATGATTAGAATAGTTATCTAAATATTTTCATTCACTTTTTCTTAATGTAGTGTGTGATTCTTCATTGTCAACATCATTTGAAGTGATTCCCTGCAAATAAGTATCCGCACCAAAAACCTCACATAAGTAAGGATTGAAGTGACATGATGTGGCTCTACTGTATTGATTAGGTGACTGTGATAGCGGCTAGAAAAGGTACCGACTGATAGACGGACTAAGTGCCCTGCCACCCACGCTGTTGACAAGGCAGGTTTGCCTCATGACGTTGCCATTTCGGTAAAGTACAAACAAGAACGGCACTGACCGACCCGAGCACTCTTTGAACTCCAGATGAATTGCGGGTCTATCAGCAGCTGTTCCGAATGACCTTACCCCACAAAAATCAATCAGCACAAACATACTGGGAGGGGTGGTGTAGCGGTAAAAAAAAGAGAAAAGGGAAGTGTGTTGTGTGTGTGTGTGTGTTGTGTGTGTGTGTGTGTGTGTGTGTGTGTGTGTGTGTGTGTGTGTGTGTGTGTGTGTTGTGTGTGTGTGTGTGTGTGTGTGTGTGTGTGTGTGTGTGTGTGTGTGTGTGTGTGTGTGTGTGTGTGTGTGTGAGAGAGAGAGAGAGAGAGAGAGAGAGTTGTGGACAAGTTTGCTTGTGGGCTGGTCCAATGTGTTATGTACAGTGGGGATGCAGGAAAAACAGGGGTCTTTCCAGAAAATCTTTTGATGTTTTCATGCATTGTCATAGTTCACGGTAGACCTCATGTCTCTTTACCAAGCTGCTTTTTCCACTGACAAAAATGTCATCTGATTGGACTAGTGGACTCGACCCAATGGAAAAATCTCCCACAAACCAGACAAGAACACACACACTAAGTGTGAAGGTGTTCTTTTCAATGATTGAAAGGTGCCGCTGCACTTGTTAACCTCTTACGTCCATCCACATATGTCTAGAATCCAAATACATGACAGTAGAAAACAAGGTGACGTGGATTTAGAAGCATCAGGGAGGTCTTCATACTGTATATCATTCCACTTTTCAGGTTGCCACAAGCATCTGGGCACTGGGCAGGGCACACTGACCTACCACGCGACCGGCTGGCTGGTTGGCATCAGGAGTAACGCGTTACAGGAAGTAATCATTACTGTAATGCATTACGTTTTGCTGTAACGCGGTAGTGTAAGCATTACAACAAAAAAATGGTAATATGTAACTCGGTACAAATCTCAGTAACACGCGTTACAATGCATTTTAAACCCAAAAATGACCGGTTTGTTGTTTTTATACAAACTGGCCAACACCGCGAGATTCGCAGAGGAGAAAAAAAACCTGCGCTAATGTTAACTTTGTCTTAAGGTGCGGCCACACTACACGCGTTACACGCGTACAGACGCGTATAAAATCGGCAATTTTTCCATAGGGAACCATTGGTTTACGCGCGTAGCTGGCGCGTTGATGCGTTACACGCGCTAAAGCAACACTTTAGGCGCGTTAGCCGCGTATGAGCCGCGTATATACGCACCTAACGCGCCTACGCACCTACGCGCAGAGTTCAAAACATTTTACTTTTTACGCTCCTACGCTGACGATTAGCCGCGTTGGCCAATCAGCGTTTAGCTTGACCCGACGTCACATACTCCCGAAGCTACATGCTACACTTGGTAAATAACAGGCAAACAACCATTGAGGAGATTCCTTCTAGTTTCACCGATGGAATTACTCCACAAGTAGTTCCCTAAGCTTTGTCTCGTTATAAACGCGGCATTATTAAGACTGCTGTGATTAAGATAAATTAGTGGATTATGAGCAGAATGCTTCTGTGTTGGTTTATGCAACACTCTGCATGGTTTGCTGTACTATGGGCATCTTGTTGCTTAGCGGGGAAAACAACATGGCTGTCGCTCGAAAAATTTTCCAGAGGATCTCGGGGCCGTGGACCAATAAGAAATGGGGGGGGGGGGGGAGTTATCATAGACTACTGCACGGTGGAAGTTTCTGGTTACTAATGTGGGGGGGAAGCAAGGACATATAAAGAAAATATGGGGATGTGGCTGTGCCGACTGTGACGTTATAGTCGGCGAGAATTCTGACTGGAGTATATTGGGGGGGGGGGGAAGAGTGAGAAAAGGAGAGATTGTTATTTTTTTGATATTTTGGCAGTCTAGGCACACCGTGAACCCATGAATATGTTAGAACACATTTAAAAAGTGTATTTAGCATAATATGTGACCTTTAAGCCTAGCTCAGTCATTATGCCATACCATGTCACATCCTGCTGTGTAATGAGCTGCATTGAACACAAGAAGATATATTGTGAACACCAAATTCATATTTCCTGTTATTTTGGTGAAAGTAATGCAAAAGTAATGTAAAAGTAGTGTAATTCCAAGACAGTAATATTGTATTGTAATGTAACTAACTCCTTTGAAATGACAGTAACAAGTAATAAATAATGCATTACGCTTTTGAAGTAACTTGCCCAACACTGGTTGGCATTAGTACCTCAGTTGGGGCTCACTAGATTTTCTGATGCTTTTGACATGCCCCTCTTTATTTCTGTCATATTGTACGTCTCTGCCTGCCTGTCGCCTCTGGTGCATGCAAATGTGGACCGAGGTATGCGTTGGTTATCTCATTGTGGAAAGGCAGTGCCCTTGTTGCTTCATATAGCCCGGCTCTAGTGACCGGCCATTGATAAGGCTAATGTCTCCCGATAGCTAGCAAGCTTTCAAGTCCCGTCACAAAACAGCCGGCTCCCTTTTATGTTGTTTTCCCAAGCCAAGGACAGACAGGCCTCCCTACAGGACCGAGCTGGCTAATCAGTAATCACTAACCTGCTGAGCCCAGCAGTCCCGTTCAGACGGGCCGCTTTCTCACCCCCTTACTTTGTCATTTTCTTCCTTTCCTTCTTTCCTTTCCTCTACTTCTCCGTTCCTCCTCCTCCTTCTTCTGCGTCTTCTTGTTCTTCTACTTTTTCTCCTTCTCTCTATTCTTCTTCCTTTCTTTCGCCACAGACTTCAGCTTCCCTGAAGTTTAAAGGTGGAGTCAGCGATCCTTTGTCAATATCAGTCAATATCTCCTCTCCTCAAAAATGATCTATTGTTAATACACAGCCTAGACTGTAATTGGGCATGTTGCGAGCTACGCTGGGCCTCCTTTGTTAACATACACTTTGTTGACATACCAGTTTATGGAGCCTAGGCTGTGTATTAACAATATATTTTTTTGTTCAGCCACACACATTACAAGCGTCCTCCAGAATCGCAGACTCCACCTTTTTTATAAGCTTTTGATGATGATGATGATTTTCCACTCCATGGTGGGTGAAATGGACGGAACACGTCTTTATCTATTTCTCTACACCTTTCTCCATTCTACTTGTCTCTCCCCTCCATGTCTCCCTCATAGGCTGTCATCCTCTGTTGTCTCTTTGCTCATCTTCTTCATGCATGCCCTGCTGCAGAACAAACACAGCCCCCCTTTAGCCTGCCAATCAATCCAGATACAGAAGGGTGGGGGGCATGACACATGGCAGTACATTAAAACATTAGTACCACTATATGACTTTATTTAGGACTTGCCAAAGAAACTTGATTAGGTGACAGAGATGGCACAAAAGAGGACTCATCCTCGGCCACCCTGACCGGGCTTCTCCTTTTCAGAGCCAACAGCAGCAGCAGTTCCTCTACGAAACTTTTCTGCCGAGAAGCGATCTGGCCATGTTTGGCCTCTTGTTCAAAGACAACCCCCCCCCCCTCCCCAGTCCCTCTGTTCAGCGCTACGGTCTGTGCAGTCAATGCATATAGTTCCTCACCTGCACCCCATGCTGTACTGGGTTCTTTCATTAATTATTTGGCATTGAAATGGGTTTCCTATTGATCTGGCTAACTGTGATATACAGTAGATAATTATCCAACCGACTGCGACAGATTCACTCCATGTACTTAATACTGTACACCTTCTCATCCTTTCTTTCTCTCTCTCGCTTCTCTCCTTAGCTCAGTAGTTGCGGCGCTCCTAACTTTTAGGTGTTTTTGCGGAGCTGTGGTTGTGCTTCTGTGTTTGTAGTCCCTGGCTGAGGCCAACTGTGAGTCAGCAGCAGGGCAAAGGGGTATAAAGTAGTCTGCTTTACAACAATGAAAAACAGAGATATCCTCTAGACGATGTTTCAAGATATATCAAAATACTCTGCTTAGAACAATAGATTGTGCCTTGTAAGTTTTTGTTCCACAAAATAGTCCAATGTGTTGATAAAAAATTTAATTAAATCCCTCCCTGATTTAGACAACCACATTGTATGAATACCAGTCCCTTCTCAGTTTATGAGCTAGACACCTCAGG